>CM022709.1:3621102-3988602 GCA_012295165.1 Asparagus setaceus | reverse complement strand
ATTGGGGTTAAGTGACAAAATAAAAAGAATTTTAGTACAATTCTATTTTTAAAAGCATGATAGGCATAACCAAAAAGAAACTCATAAAGAACAAATAAATCACATATACAAACCAAAGATATCACATCTACGCGCCGGGGCATGGGGCATAATGCTTGTATATATCCATACGGAAAGTTAGATCATTAAGTTATCTTAAATTTTTTTCAGTCAAGCTTTGCTTTTCAAGAAAGCATCTTCTGTTTAATTAAATCATGCCCTGCACAAGGAGATTGGTATTGCGATCGCTTTTATTGCGAATTCGCTAAGAGAGGTTTTATGTATTTTATTTTATATCAACTTCATAGAATATTTATTTTTAATAAAAATAAATATTTCTATGGTTTTACATGTATACCCCTGCATCTATTGTATTTGCAGATTTACCTTTAGAATTTAAATATTTCCTAATTTACCTCATGAATCTCTCGCATTGTTTTTGTCTTCTCCATCAATTTTCAAGTATCACTAATATTTCCTTAATTAAGTTAATTAATTTATTAATTTATAATTAGATAGAGAAACAGGGAAAGACAGAAGATACTTACTGATTTAATTTCCCCATCTCCTATCATTTATTTCTCCTCTCTTTTTATCTAATTATAAATTAACACATTAGGTTAATCGGGTATATTGGTATTGAAATTGAGGGTGGAAAGAAGTAGTATAAAAGATTTGAAGAGTGAAGTAACAAATATATAGGTTTAGAGTGTAGATTTGCATATATGATAGATATTCAGGGTATATATGAAAGAAAAAACCTTATTTCTGTTACTAAATAAATTGTTCCTATTTACGAATTAACCCATAAAATTACAAATAACCTCTAAAAATATAGAACTTATAAATAGCCCCATTAAAGTATGAAAATTACAAACAACCACTGAAAAATCTAAAATTACAAACAACACCCTTTGAATTCCAAAATATAAACAACTCCTGAAAAACTTGAAAAAACAAACAAATTCCTAAAAATATAAAAATTACAAACAACGTCCTTAAAGTTATGAAAATTACAAACAACCACTGAAAAATCTAAAATTATAAAAGCCCTCTAAAATCTTAAAATTACAAGCGGACTCGAAATTCCAAAATTGCTAAAACTACCTGAAAAGTTTGAATATTACAAATAGCTCTCTATAAAAATAGAAAATTACAAACAACTATTATTGGGGTTTTCTACCGGAAGTTATTGGGGTTAAGTGACAAAATAAAAGAATTTTAGTACAATTCTATTTTAAAAGCATGATAGGCATAACCAAAAAGAAACTCATAAAGAACAAATAAATCACATATACAAACCAAAGATATCACATCTACGCGCCGGGGCATGGGGCATAATGCTTGTATATATCCATACGGAAAGTTAGATCATTAAGTTATCTTAAATTTTTTTCAGTCAAGCTTTGCTTTTCAAGAAAGCATCTTCTGTTTAATTAAATCATGCCCTGCACAAGGAGATTGGTATTGCGATCGCTTTTATTGCGAATTCGCTAAGAGAGGTTTTATGTATTTTATTTTATATCAACTTCATAGAATATTTATTTTTAATAAAAATAAATATTTCTATGGTTTTACATGTATACCCCTGCATCTATTGTATTTGCAGATTTACCTTTAGAATTTAAATATTTCCTAATTTACCTCATGAATCTCTCGCATTGTTTTTGTCTTCTCCATCAATTTTCAAGTATCACTAATATTTCCTTAATTAAGTTAATTAATTTATTAATTTATAATTAGATAGAGAAACAGGGAAAGACAGAAGATACTTACTGATTTAATTTCCCCATCTCCTATCATTTATTTCTCCTCTCTTTTTATCTAATTATAAATTAACACATTAGGTTAATCGGGTATATTGGTATTGAAATTGAGGGTGGAAAGAAGTAGTATAAAAGATTTGAAGAGTGAAGTAACAAATATATAGGTTTAGAGTGTAGATTTGCATATATGATAGATATTCAGGGTATATATGAAAGAAAAAACCTTATTTCTGTTACAAAATAAGCATTCTTCGTTATTGGTTATTGGTACTTTACAGTTAAAAATATTACATTTGTTTATTTAAATATTTTATTAGAACAAAAAGTAAATGTTAAATAATTTTATAATTCTTTCAAAATAGATAAGAAAAATTACTACATTGACCTCATGAATATAGAGTCATGTGTTGATGATTTCAAAAACACATTAAAGCAGACTATAAAGTCATCCCCAAGAGTATTAATCACTCCATGATAAAACATGGTTCTACTTCATATTTAACTTTGCAAATCAAAATCTTTTATCACAAAACTCTTCAGAGTTTTCTATAGGTCAATTTTGATCAGCATGTGTGTTGCTGAGTCCTAATCATCATGGCTCCAAAGATCTTTCTCAATTTCCCGTCCATCACATGGAAGCTTTTATCATTTTCCATGTGCATTCATATGTCATTTTTCTAATAGTACATCCAATGTCATGTACAAATTATTTATAAATTTCTTAGCTTGACAGTTGGCTCTCCACTATGTCAGGGGGATCATCATGAGATTAATTTAAGTCATCGATTCACGTTTGAATTTATTTTTATTTTTTGATTTGTTTATTATTTTTTTTTAAAGGAACATTCGCATAGTATTAGCCAAGTAAATCCCGAAACATGAGGCCCCTTTTTGCAATTCAGACTTCGGTGAATAGTACACTTATTGCAATAACTAATAATTAAAAATTGCAATAACTAATAATTAAAAATTAGGGATAGATAGATACGGATCGACTATTGACCTTTTGAGTCATGGCCCCCTTGCGGGAGGGTCACATTCGATATTTTATATTACTTATATGATTGTTTCTTTCAATCCATATTAATTTTTTTATTAGGGTCTTTCACTTATATCATATGTTTGGTATTCCAATATTCTGTTTTAAATGTTCATATTAATTTGCTAATTTACAGAAGAAAGTTATATATGATCAAACTTTGAAATATACTCATCTACTTAACTTGCGTTAAAGAACTAATAGGATGTGATGAGATTATAATTACTACGATAATAAGATATTCTTGATCTTCTACCTACTACCCCCAACACTTTCTCGTTTGAAAATCCATAACACAGTTTTATGTCTTCTTCCTGCACCAAAAAAAAAGTCAAGGATTCTTCATCTTTCTCTTGTTAAAATATAAAATTAGAACCGTTAATTTTTATTGAAATTTTGGAGTTCCTATGCTGTGAGAGGGGCTTAAAATAATATCAAAATAATCTAAATTTAAATCTCATCAAACAGACATTTAAAAAAATGAGTATAAAAAAAATATTACTATGCAAATTTGTCCAGTTTTTAGTAAAAAAGATACTCAAACTGCGGAGCCATGCCACGGAAAAAAGAAAAGCAAAAAAAACCCCTTTATAAATTATCATCTAAAGAGAAAGTAGATGTTTACGTGTGGCTCATCATGTGGCTGGTGTCAAAAGGGGGCAAAAATCACATCGAGAGCCCTGTACAAAGAGATGCTACACTAGCCCGATAAGGTTGATGCAATAAAAATTGTGTATTTGTTTTATGTGTGTGTGGGTGTGTGTGGGGGCCGGGGCGTGCGTGTGTGTGTGTGGGGGGGGGGGGCATAAATGACTATTGACATGTGGGGTTAGTGGTTGGAACCAAAGTTTGGATGTTTTTTGCCTAGGTGCGGGCCGGGTCTGACCGGACCCATGGTCATGGGTTTTTCGTCAAACTTTTTTCTTTTTTTTACCTTTTTAATTATATTAAATTTTTATTTATAATTATAAAATTATTTTACTTTATCTTTTAGTAATTTAAATTTATGTTAAACTATTTTTAAACTTGTATTAAATATTTTAATCCTTCCAAGTAGATAATTGTGAGCTTAAGATCGTCAGTTGCTTTCACCAAAGCCAAAAAGCCAGTGCCATTCCATGATGATTTTTGGATTGTTAGAACTAACAAGACCCGACTAAAGCGAACAACTAAATTTAACAAAAAATATATCATTAATGTCGGCTGACGCAAGGCCCGGCCTACTCGACCGGCCCGTCGACTCAACCCCGATCCGGACCCAAAGTATATCATGACCGGGTCGCTCACCATCACGAACCGGGTCGTCGTTCATGACGTTGGGTCAACCACAGGTCGATCCGGCCCAAACCCGACCCTAGATGCAATTATCAAAGCAAATTACAAACTTTTAAAATACACATATCTTAACTGAGACATGTTATTTTCACAAAATTGCTTGTACAACAATATTGGTGATTGATGTTACATGTAACCAGACCTAACAAAAAAACTTTATTATGTCTTTTACAATACAATATGGAAAAGAACCATGAATGGACGTACACATCATCTGAATACACTGAAATTTTTAATTCTGCAAAAAGTACATTATAGTTTTTATCGAAAAAAAGTACATTATAATTGTTTAAGGTTTTATTTTTCTATTGAGAGAACCCTTAGACAACTTTAATGTACTTTTTTTATAAAAAATTTTGGACCCGGATTTACACAATTTGCATTTTTTTTTTTGGTCTAAAGAAGTGCAATTGACAGGTTTCTAGTGTTAGTTATATTTATAATTTACTAGTAAAAAGGGCAAGGGCACATGCAATGCATGTGCTTGTTCAATATGATTGTTGTAGAATGTTAGGTGTGACTGTTTGTTTGTATATGGAGTTTTGAACAAATGTATATCTATATATAGCTGTAGAAGGGAAAGATATGAATAAATCATCTTACATCTTTAAACTTTAATATCACAAAGTTTTTTTTTATTTTTTATTTTGACATTTTGACTATATGAAGTTTACATATTTTTACTTTAATACTCCCATTTTTTTGTTTACGCTTTGATACCCAGAGTTTTGATATCTCAAAGTTTACTTATTTAAGATTGGGATATGCTCTTCGATCCTCACCGTTCAAATTTCCTATTTCCCATTTCAAAAACATGTTATTTCAATATTAGTCCCTCAAATCTTTAATATTTTGTGATTAGTGCCCGAGCCTTCAAATTGCTACTAAATCCCAAATGTCATAATTGCTTTCGAATTAATAACAAAAGCATACAACATTGATGGCAAGTATGCCTATGTTTATATTCTTTGTAGGGTAAATTACACTAAACCCACCAAGCACTTAACATTGATGGCAAGTATGCCTATGTTTATATTATTTATATAGGGTAAATTACACTAAACCCACCAAGCACTTTGAACGTTTACAATGAACCCTAATAACTTTCAAAATCGCACTAACCCAATAAAATTTTAGAATTGTTAAAAACCCCCAATAAGTTTCTATGTTTTGCAGATAACCCTATAAATTAGAACAAAAGAAGTTAATAACAGAAGCATATAACTTTGACAGTGAGTATGTCTATGATTAGATTCTTTACAAGGTAAATTGCACTAAACTCCCAAGAAATTTTAGTGTTTTGCACTAAACCGCCAATAACTTTCAAAATGGGTCGAAATCCCCAATAATTTTTTGGAATTACAGAAACCTCTAATAAGTTTTCGCATTTTGTAGATAACCCCCAAAAATTAGAAAAAGTTAATAACATAGGCATACAACTTTGGCAGTGCATTTGTCTATGTTTATATTCTTTATAAGGTAAATTGCACTAAACCCCCAAGAACTTTCAAAATGTTTTTTTTATGTTGTTCCCTGGTTCTAATTTATGGGGGCTATATGCTAGACGCGGAAAATTATTGGGGGTCTTACGCAACTCCAAAAGGTTATTTAGGGTTTTATGTATGGTTTTGATAGAATGTCCTCTCAGTTTAAGTATCATCTAAATTAGACTTATAGGTCCCGTCATATGAATAAGGGTTGGGCCTACCAATTCTTGTGCCATATTGTGTGAGCTCTTTAAACAAATGACATGCACATGTAATTGTGGGGCCCACCAGTTATTGCGGAAGTGAGCAGCTGCTTGTGCAAAATTGTGAGAGCTCTATACACAAATGTGTGGCACGGGTAAGTATGGGGCCCACTAGGTACTGCTAAAGGAAGCAGCTCCGAGAAAGCCTCAAGGGCTTTTTCTTGTGCCAAATCGTGTGAGCTCTTTACACGAACGACAGGCACGTGTAATTGTGGGGCCTACCAGTTATTGCAGAAGTGAGTAGCTGCTTGTTCAAAATTGTGAGAGCTATACACAAATGAGTGGCACGGGTAAGTATGAGGCCCACCAGGTACTGCTGAAGCAAGTTGTTCAGATGAAAATGAAGCAAGCAGCTCCGAAAAGCCTCAAGGGCTTTTTTATATAGCTAATGAAATGATTTAGAGGTTATTTATTGGATTGTCCAAGGTTAAAAAAGGGGGTTTATTGTCATATTAGACCCCCAAACTTTATTAATTGTATATCACACCCTTACATCTCATATTCTAAATCAAATCCTTATTATAAGTTTTAAATTTGAGTCTTAATTAGAAAAACCAAATAGATTTAGAGGTATTATTTAAAACAATTCAATAGCTTTGAAGGTCTTATTTAAAATAATTTATAGATCTGGGGCCTAATAAAACGAAGATTGGGGCCTAATAATACGAAGATTGGAGGGTCTAATATAACGAAGATGGGAAGATTCTAGACAAAATCCCTAAACAGTGAAAGAAAATGTTTGTTTTCAGCCTGGGACTTATTATTCATTGAGATAGGCGATGGACTAAAAAAAAAAAAAAAAAGAAGATTTATCAATATTGACACTCTTTCATTTATAATCGGTTGGCCTTTATCAAATTGATTCCCTCGAGCATGTGACAAAAGTTCACAAAACCCTCTTCCATGTACAATGTAACTGCCCATTGTTTAGTACCCAACCTCTATCATATTAACACAACTAACTAAAATAATTATCATAATTAATTAACTAACCATACATAATTAGTTTAAATATCGGTGGCCTGCCTAATAATAGGAGAAAGAGGCCGTACGCAAAGTCACATAGATTAATGATTAGCTTATGCTTAGAGATGTGTATCCACCTTTATTTAATTAATCCATGTGCTCATTTTTAACCCCTTCTAATTTCAATCACTCCCTTCAACCTTTATTTAATTAATCCATGTGCTCATTTTTAACCCCTTCTAATTTTAATCACTCTCTTCAATGTGACGGTGACCGGAGTGGATAAAGACAGACCAACAAATCCGGCTACTGCATATCCACGTCACACCCTCATAAAATGGAAAATTGCAGCCCGTGGGGTGTACAATATTTACTTCCAAAAATAGTAGCGAGTCACTTTCTCAACTGAGGAAAGACTGAATTTTATGAGCTATGAAGCCTATGATATTTGGCGTACACAACTCTCAGAGTAACTTATTGGTCAAAGGGGATTATAATTCACTTTTTTTAATTACAGTTCATTTTTGCAGGTTTGATATGTCCGAATGGATTATTTTGGATTGAACCCAATTAAAAGAATAATATATGATATATAATATTATTTTTAGTGGATTATATTTTATGAAGTTTGACCAAGTAAAAACAAATGCACCCTCGTGATTTAAAAAGTTCCAAAGAATCCTTAAATTTAGAGCTATATCTTTTTGTTCATTTTATCAGGAATGTCAAGTTATGATTCACATATTTACCATACATTCAAACTACTTTTAACATATTGGAATACACCAAATTTACCAAAATACTCTGAGTTATAATCCATGTAGGTTAGTGTATTATAAATTATAACTTAGAGTTCCCAAACATAAGAATGATATATCATGCCTGGTATATGTAGAATATGTTTAATCTATAAAAGATGGAGCATTATCTGAATAAGGAAATTAATAATAATAATAATAATATAAAAATCCCACAACATGATAGAAAGATAATTCAGTATTTTCATATGTTTTACATTTATGCATGCCTAAATATTTCTTCCTTTAACACAATATCTCAAATTCAAAATGGAATGGGTAATAAAAATTCGGAAAATAGAAAATGATGAGTCTCATCGATAGTATATTGAAGATTGGATAATGGATCCAAGGGAATGTTTGGAAAATTTCTAAAGGGGTCAGGACTGAACCTGACCCAGTTTTAAGATATTTTCTGTTTGCAAAAAATTGGATCAATTCTGGCCCATTTTTTTTTAGATCAAATAGTGGCCACTAAACCAGTTTTAGTTTCGACCACCTCTCCCCTAGTCCAAACTAAAACAGGTTTCAGATAAACTGGGCCAGGATCAGATGAAAAGCCCATGTATAACTTAGCTTTTTTTAAAAGACAAATGTATGTCCAATATAACTTTTTTTTTGTCTGAGCCACGAGGTGTCCCCACCCTATTGGATGGGACTAATCCCCACTCGCGCTGGGCGGCAGGCGCTGGCCCGAGGGGAGTTTAATTACCTGATGGGGGATTCGAACACAGGACTCCCGCTATGGATCGTCCTGCCTCATGGGCTCAGGGTGCCAACCAACTGAGCCATCCACTCAGGTTAATATCCAATATACTAAACACATATGTCTAATAAACTAAATAGAGCAACCTCTGGAAAAAAAGGGTTAGAACAAAGGTCGGTGGTAAAGAGGAAAATTTTTATAGAAAATCATAAAAGAGAGAAAAGAGTTCATGAATTATAAATTGAGCAACAAGTGCACAATATCATATCTTAATATAGTTATTTATCAGTGCAATGATAATATTGTATCAGGACAATCTTCAACTATGTCTCAACATAAATATAGTTTGTTAATGCATTAATATAAGAAGCTCACACGGAAGTCCAATATCCATCATCTTTTGCATGTGTTGCCGAAGTCAGCTGACTAACGTCTTAATAAGACAATTGATATCCATCTATCTTGTTGTGACTACTCATCTAATCATTGTCACAAGAACCAGGAGAAGAACTATCGGCAAGGCTGGTCAGAGGTTTCATCCCCTATTATCTTGTTGCACTCGGCTCCATACCATCTTTCTCAACAATGCAGGTTTCTTCTCTCCAAAATCAAGGATCCAAGACTATACTTTTAAAAATCATAACAAGATAGATGTTTAATCTGAAGAAAACTTACTCTCAGAAATGCCAACTATTTATATTTTTCTTAAAGGGATGATCTACAAATATCTATTTATAAAAAATAAAATAAAATATGACATTATAAAGCAACATTCTTAATAAATGGGCTAAATCCCAACTTAAATAGGTTAAAATCCAAATGAAGCAGAAATATTTCTAGATTATGAAGAGCAAGTTGTAAAATTAGATGGTCTTATAATGAAAATTTTTCATATTAGGGCCTGTTTGTTTCATCAAAAAAACCCTTGAAATCACATTTCCGTGCCCTGACACCATATCCACGTGAGATTTTGTTTTCAAGGGTTTTACATTTCACGTGTTTAGTTCGCGGAGACATTTCATGGAAATGGGGATAAAAAATGTCTGCCACGTCGGAAAACGCGTAAAACCCATTTCGGAACAAAAAGCTCCGAAATGGGCTTGAAAACTATATTTTGGCAATAAAAAATTGGCCCACTAACTTTTTGAGATCCGCGGGAATGAAATTTCGGAAAACGTGTTTTTTGTCTTTATCTGGGTGGTAATCTCACCATAGTGAACTTTACTACATTTACCATTTTGAATTTTTATCAAACCAAACACTGGGAATTGAGGAAATGAAAATACAATGTCGGTTCAAGCTGTTAACAAATAGTGAACCAAACATTAGAAATGAAAAATGACATTTCTTGACATTTCATGCCATCCATTTCCTTGCAAACAAACACAAAATACCTATTGCGAAAACTCGAAATGCTCGATATTGATTTCCATACTTTGTTTTCACATTTCATGATTTTTTGGAAATGAAACAAACAGGCCCTTATTAGAAATGCAATTGGACCCCCAACCTTTTTTTTTTATGGAAAATTAAGATATTTTATTAATTACGAAACTACACTACTATAATCAGCAAGAAAAA
Organism: Asparagus setaceus; assembly: GCA_012295165.1. Taxonomy (NCBI): domain Eukaryota; kingdom Viridiplantae; phylum Streptophyta; class Magnoliopsida; order Asparagales; family Asparagaceae; genus Asparagus; species Asparagus setaceus. The sequence goes on along the minus strand of CM022709.1, from coordinate 3,978,623 downwards.
GATGCACAATATCATCATGTACTTCTTCCATCCATACGTGCGTTCTCACTATAACTTCTTACGCGAATAACTAACTTGAGCGTGCTCCGTGAAGTGTCTTTAGCCGTAATCTATCCTTACCCTCTCTAATACATTTGCTCGTATTTTTTTCATGACACATTTGCTCGTAATATATATGGATTATGAAAACCCCTTGAACTATTGTATCATCATATAATCTATTTATATTTATATACTATATACTAAATTAAGACCCTTAAGTCGCCACTTGGCAAGTTGTGATTTTTCTTGGCTTTTCTATTAAGTTTTTATTTCTTTTTCTTTTTCCACTACCCTGTCAACTTTTTTCTCATAAATATAATTAATAGATAATTAATGAATAATTAATAACTAAACTTTTCAAATTCTCGCCTAATAACTGGTCCTGTGAGCATTCCTAGCAGTAGATGTCCTCAACAAAATGCTCCAGTCTAATGTTGAGAGGGGTGACCTCTCTGAGCTTCATCTTAAAGGAGAACTCAACAATATCAGGGCTCTACAATTTGCTGATGACACTATCATTAGGTGTAGAGCCACAACTCCTGACTTTCTAGTCCTCAAATCCATCCTATACATGTTTGAAAGTATCTCAGACCTTGGCAGTAACTACTCCAAATCCAGCCTCTTCTACTTTGGAAAATCCCCCTCCAAAGGTCCTATGCTTGCCAACTACCTCAACTGCAAGCTCTCCTCGCCCCCTTTCTCCTATCTAGGTATCCCTCTGAAAAGAGGAACTCTTTCTAAGCAAGACTGGCAACCCCTCCTAGATAAAATATCTAAGAGACTATTCATGTGGAAAAGTAGGCAACTCTTCATTGGAGGTAGACTTACCCTCATCAATTCAGTCCTAACCTCCATCCCCCTATACTTCTTATCTTTTTCAAACTCCCCTCATGGCTAATTAAAGCCATGGATAAAATCCGTAGGAACTTCCTATGGGGTGGAGATGAAAAAGTTCCCCTTATAAATCCTTAGTCAAATGGAGTGTGATCTGCAAGCCTAAAAAAGTGGGGGGTCTGGGTATCATTAACCTCCAAGATTTTAACCTCGCACTCCTTTCAAAATGGATGTGGAAGGTCCTTCAAAAGAGACCTTCTTGGGCAAACTTCTTATCTCCATATACTCCTCTCATTCTCCTAACCCTAGCTGCACACCACCCCCCCTCTCTGCATCTAGATTCTGGAAAGACATATTCTATTCTAGACTAGCTTTAAGAAGTCTACTCCACTGGAGATTAGGGGACGGATCCTTATTAAGGTTCTGGGAGGACAAATGGTCAAATTTTTACTCCTTGGCTTCCATGTTCCTTGAGGCCTACAAACTTGCATTATCATCCAATATTAGTGTGAGCTCCCAAGGACTTCATCATGTCAATACATGGAGATGGCAGCCACTGATCAGGAGGCCCTTATCTAGAAATGAGCAGGTAGAGGTTCAAGCACTTAGAGACCACCTCTCTAAGATACCCTCACCTAACCAAGATAAAGTTGATGCTTATTGGCCCTTTCACACCTCAGGAGTCCTTACAGCAAAATCCTTGTACTCCCTCATTGGTGACATTAACACATTAGCTTCTGATTTCACTTTCATCTGGAAATCAGCCACTCCATCTAAAGTTAAAGTCTTCATGTGGATCCTTCACAAAAGAAAACTCAACACAAAGGTGCAACTCAGCTCCAAAGGATGGCCAGGAGATGTTACTTGCTCCCTTTGCAATACTGATGGGTAAATTTTGAGTGATTACCTCCTAAGTTGCAAGTATACAACCTTTATCAAGTTATAGTATTTAAGATTATCGATCCCACGAGGAACGGGAAGTAGGAAGAGTTTTGTTCAAGTTTTGGTTCTCAAATTATGCGCGTGACAATTAGGAGTTATTCAAATAAAATGAGAGTGAGAAAATGGTGAAGGTGGTGGTGAAGAGGCTAGAGAGAGTGGTTGTGGATTATGTGCAAAAGAGGAGAAAATAAAGTTGAGAATGTGGTTGTGGTTATATGCACATAATAACAAAACTAGGTTTGAGATTATATGCACATGGAGGGAATATGAGATTGAGAGAGAAGTAAAATCAATGAAATCAAGAATCAACAATAAAGGAAAATAACAAACAAATGAAAAGCAAGGATAAGAGGAAAATAAAGAAGGTAAAGTATGAAGGATTAATTAAAGATATGAGGAATCTAGAGTAGATCCACTTAGCTTATCTCAATCTCACAAGAATGAGTTGGATTTGTTAGCTAGTTTCAAACAATCTCTAGGGATCCCACAAATATTAGCTCCACACTTAGAAAAGAGTAATTCCTAGAGGGTTCTAGCCTCAAGGTGAATTAAAGAAAAGAAAAATCTATTCTAGAAAGTAAATATAAGAATTAAATACATTGCATGAAAGTAAATTGCATGAAAGTAAATTTCAAGAAATTAAATTGCATGAAAGTAAATCTAAGCTACAAAGCAATTAAATGAACAAGAAAGAAAATAAAAAGAAAATAAAAGGAAAACCAACAACTCCTCGATCTTAATCTAATCCTCCTTTTGGTCCTTGGATTAGAAGAAGAGAAAGGAAATTGAAGGGGTAAAAATTTTATTTATTGTGTAATAAAAGTTATAATTTTGGAAGGTCTTCTCAATTAAGAGTAACCCTCCTCTCAAATGGAGTTTTACAAAATATTTCACACTCAAAACCCTCGGCATTCACCCTATTTATAGCCCAACGGAGTTGATGTGAACCATTGGATCAAACTTAGCCAAAAGGAAGAAAAATCCACCATGTCGGAATCTGTTGCAAAGTGATCGGTTGGCCGATCGGTTAGCCAACTGGTTGGCAGCCGGTTGGTCAACCGATTGGTTCCCAACGAATTTGTCTTTTCTTGATTTTTCTTCACGAATTTCTCTTGGATCAATTTGGTATCTTGGGCCTTTGTTTGTCTCGATTTGAGCTTCAAAATTGGTAGAAATTCGAGAATTTGAGTCATTTGGGCTTTTATTCATTAATACTTCATTAACGCAAATTAAGATAAAAACGATTATTAGTGATATCTTTATGGGGTTTTCTCTTTTAACCCAAAGCTTTACCCCTTATTTAAAACCCACCTACTTTCATTATGGTCCATACACCCAAAAGTATAACTCCCACTTATTTATAAACCCAGTATCAAATACACTATATCTATATCTTGTATAAAAAATAAAAGATAAATCGAAATTGCCTTCTTCTTCTTCTTCCCTAATAAGTACCGAGGTGAACTTCTTTCTTCTTCTTCTTCTTCTTCTTCTTCTTCCCTAAAAATTAGTTCTAGTGTTACTATAGAAGGATCTTTGTCAAGCAGTTGACTTCCCCCAATATTCATTGTATCTTTCTTCTCCAGATCTACAAATTCCCCAATTTTAAATCTGCCCCCACACCAATGGCGTCAATCCTCTCTCCTCCGCCCAACACCGCCGCAGGATCCCTCATCAGGATCGGATCCCGCCAGATCCGGTGCGTCCATCGCCCCGACTCCGTCGCCAACAATGCTCCTCCCTCCTTCTTCCACAGCGCCATCGACTCCAACCACGCCGACTGGCAGAGCAACTGCACCATCCTCTCCAGCAACGTCAACAACAACAAGAAACCAGATGCCGAAGTCGATGACATCGTCGTCAACGGCCACAAGCCACTGTCGTCGGCAACTCTCGATCTATGAATTTCATCAACAACAACATCGCTTAGTAGTAGATGTCCAAGAGAAGTTATGCGATATTGCGGTTGGTTGAGGAGGCAATAGAGGTGTTTGATGAAATGTCCAACAGAAGTTCGGTTTTGTGCACCGTCACGACCTTAGCCCACTGCTATGCCTTCCTACGCCCTCCAGTTGCTCCTCACCATGCTCTATTATCACCAACACTCAACGTAATGCACAGCTAACCCTCAATCAGAAACCATTCGTCAATGCACACTAACTTTTTGACCAAATGCCTGAGAGAATCCCCCACTATTGGCATTCGATCAGATCTTCACAATTCTCTCACATTGCAGCCCAAACGGCAGATCGACTACAGCCTGCAATATGATGAACCAAGTAGTATCCAATGTATCGTGTTGTATGAAATTTTCTATATAATGTATGTATAAATGATTCGTGTGTGTATTGTATCAAATGCACCAAGTAGTATTCAATGAATTGTGTTGTATCAAATTCAGATTGTAATTGTTGTACATCAGTTTAATGCTATGTGCTTGATTGTTTAGTAGTAGATGTGTGATTATGTGCACAATGTGCTTTTTGGTCTATTGTTTATATTGAGGAGAGGTTGGCTCACAATTTTTCAGATTTTGAAAAATTATAGCACTTTATAGAAAAGAATAGCACCTTATGATAAAAGTATAGCACTTTACTCTAAAGTATAGCACGTTATGATCAAAGTATAGCTACTTATCGCAAATGTATAGCACTTTATGGCCTCTGGATTTTCTAAAGTTACGTTGAATATATCAATTGAGTTTTTAAGGCAATATATCTTAGTGATTATGTGTACAATGTGAGCTTTTGGTCTATTGTTTATATTGAGGAGAGGTTGGCTCACAATTTTTCTATTTTGAAACGTATAGCACTTTATAGAAAAGAATAGCACCTTATGATAAAAGTATAGCACTTTACTCTAAAGTATAGCACATTATGACATAGGTATAGCTACTTATCGAAAAAGTATAGCACTTTATCGAAAAAGTATACTTTTGCAATAAGTAGCTATACTTATGCCATAATGTGCTATACTTTAGCTGAACGTGCTATACTTTGGTGATAAGGTGCTATACTATCGCATAAAGTGCTATACGTTTCAAAAATGGGAAAATTATGAGCGAACCTCTCATCAACATAGACAATAGACCAAAAACCTCACATTGTACACATAATCACTAAGATATATTGCCCAGAAAAAAATTAAATTGATATATTCGACGTAGCTTCAGAAAATTCAGAGGCCATAAAGTGCTATACTTTTACAATAAGTAGCTATACTTATGCCATAATGTGCTATACTTTAGCTGAACGTGCTATATTTTGGTCATAAGGTGCTATACTATTGCATAAAGTGCTATACGTTTCAAAAATGGGAAAATTGTGAGCGAACCTCTCATCAACATAAACAATAGACTAAAAAGCTCACATTGTATACATAATCACTAAGATATATTACCCAGGAAAAAACTGAATTGATATATTCGACGTAACTCGAAAAATCCGAGGCCATAAAGTGCTATACATTTGTCATAAGTAACTATACTTTGCCCATAGCGTGCTATACTTTTGAGTAAAGCGCTATACTTTTGTCATAAGATGCTATTCTTTTCCATAAAGTGCTATACTTTTTAAAAATCTGGAAAATTATGAGCTAACCTCTCCTCAACATAAACAATAGACCAAAAAGCACATTGTGCACACAATCACTAAGATATATTGCTCAGAAAAAGCTGAATTGATATATTCGACGTAGCTTCAGAAAGTCCAGAGGCCATAAAGTGCTATACATTTGTCATAAGTAACTATACTTTGCCCATAGCGTGCTATACTTTAGAGTAAAGTGCTATTCTTTGGTCCTAAGGTGCTATTCTTTTCCATAAAGTGCTATACTTTTTAAAAATCTGGAAAATTATCAAGTACCTAGATCTGAAATGATACAACTTCAACAATAAGGACATCCTCGACATATACATTCGAGTGGCATCATATAATATATATATAAGGATAGATTATAAAAGTATGATACTTGATACAAGGACTTCGAGCATTGAAAATCCAAAATATAAAATGCAAACAAGAAATTAGCAAGACTACTGAACCGTATTTTATGGAGTTCAAGGTAGGAACTCTTCCTAGCTTCAGTGAACATCCGTGGAAATGTTGGGGAGGCATTTGTTGATCTTCAGCTTGAGGGCATGGTGGGTTTTATTTTTGTTCAAGGTACGCATAGAAAGGGGCTAGAATGGATTGATCGCTGATGTACACTCGGATTCCGATTGGTGGCATGATGTAGATGGGTTACTCGCTTCGGCATAATAACAAACACTAGGTGTGCATGCTTTAGCGGCAAGACGTGACAGTGTCTCGGGGGGCTCGAGGGGGTGCTGATTTTTGGAATCAGTCATACACACATTCGCATCTTCCACACCATTTCCTGAAGCAAGATTTATCCCTGAGGGTATAGGTCGTCGGCATAGGTTGGGTTGTTTTGTATGTCGGGTTCCTCCCATAATCGTAGAGTTTGCATGAGAATCGATCCACTAGCATCCCAAGAACCTAAAATCAAGCAAAAAAAAGAACTTCAAATAAAATGTGAAACATGTAAAAGGATCGATTAAGTGAATTCGGACCTCAAGTTGGCCATTGGCGGCGACGATGTGGAGGAAGGAGAGGTGGTTGAAGGCGGTGATTAGCCGGAGCAATTGGGGCTTGGTGGAGAGAAAAGATGCCATGATCTCCAAGTCTCTAGCTTGAACAGTACTAAAAATTTGTGCTCATCACTTAATGGGGCGCGTTAGAGACTAGCCCATTCCCATCCCACCCCGCCCCGCCCAGCATGACCCTCCCACCCCTTGAGCTCTACCGAGAGCACGACAAGGGCTTAATGGTATTTTGTGCCGGAGAGAGAGTTTGAGGAGTGGGAGTCGATGGGTTTATCTAGAGAAGAAAGAGAGAGATGGGTTTATCTAGAGAAGAAGAAGGTTAATTCTGGAATTTTGTATTTATTGGGGAAATACAGTATAAAGATGGAGGGTATTGTACAAATTGGGTTTGAAAATAAGTGGTGTGGGTACATTGGGTTTATGAGTGTTGATAAAAGTAGGTGGGTTTTAAATAAGTGGGGTAAAGCTTTGGGTTAAAGAGAAAAACCCCTATCTTTATTCATATAAAATAGGTAATGAGGGTATAAAAATGTAATTAAAATGTGATAATCAAATACCAGTCCAGAAAGTGATGATCACCTCTTCCACTCTTGCACCTATGTGACTCAGTTATGGTCCTTTGTCCAGCCATTCTTGCATCAATCCCCTCTGCAACATGAATTCAGTTCTATCTTAGATGGCAAAGGTAAATTTCGGATAGAAAATGATGACGACTCGGCATATCCTCTTCCCTACCCTATGTTGGGGTGTTTGGAGGACAAGGAACAAACTGATATTCGAAGGCATTGGGACCTCTCCCAGGGTATTAGCATCTAACATCTCTCATTTGATTGTATTGTGGTCAGGTACCCTAGCATCCAGAAGCACTGCCGAAGCTCGAAAGGTGGTGATTGAGAAGGGTATCAAACGGTTGCTGCTGCAGGAGGACACCCTATCCAGTGATATAGCTCAAGTGGGGGACAACTTCTGATTTGGGATAGACCCCAACTCTACCTTTTGTAATCCTTTGTAACTAAACTAACAATGTAGTTCTTTTGGTGGTGTTTTTGTATATATCAGCTCAGTTTGAGCTCCAATTATCTTGAACTATCTTCACTCAATAACTTTGTAATCCCTATCGTATATCCCCTTCTTGAACGCCTATAGCCTATTTCCACCGTTTCTTCTTCACTTGCATTAGGTGACGGCTATGGTCCTCTCCCTACTCTGTGGAGACGAGCGGTTGGTTTCTTAGGACATAGGTTTCAACGAGGGGATAGGTAAATTTTGGTTTTTATATATGATATATGAACAAGGAATGCACCATGTTTCTTTCTTTCAAAAAAAATTACCACCTATACTTTTCTCAATATTCCGTATCCTTCTTTAGACCTCGATTTACCTCTCACAAATTAATTATAACATTCTAAACTAAAGATGTTGCTAACTAGAACTAATTAAGTCTTACAACTAAAGCCAAGTCTTCAAAATTATTCTTGTGGAGTTCCCTCTTTTCAATTAATTAGAGCATTCCAATAAAAGCTCTTGACAATTAAAACTAATTAAGTCTTTCATTCTTCTTTTCTCAAAAAAAAGTCTTTCATTCTTCTTGGTGTAAAATTAAATTATATTTTCTTTTTTCTTTGTCACTGGTTGCAGCTATTTTTGTCTTTTCTAGTTCTATCAAAATTTATATTGATTAGTTTATCTTTTAAATTTAAATTCATATGGTTCAAACTAAATTTTGTAGGTTAATCACTTGGGATATTATGGTGCAAGAGTGCAAATGCATTCTCCTCTAACTTTACATAGGCCTCCCATGTGTGTTGATGTATGTAAATTTTACTTTTTTTTTTTTCTTCTTCAAAAGTTTCATATGCTTTGATAATTTTTCAACTCTAGTGTTTAGATGACTGAGCTTTTTCAGAAGTTTCATGCTGACCGTCCAATTTGGAGAATATATTGAGATCAAGATAAAAACTGAATAACCACTTTCATGAGTATGTAATCTTAAGTTTTTCTTCATTTTTGTTATTAATTTAGTGTTAAATTGTTTGAAGCTGTGTAAAATTGGTTGATTTCTTTGTTCATAGAGCGGTGATCAATGAGAGATAAAATTTCAAGAGAAAAAGATGTTAAAAACACGGCATGGCATCACAAGGTTATGATAAGTAAACCTTTATTTTATTTTATTTTCTGAAGTCGATAAGTCGCAGATTTGACGCTTTCTAAATTATTAAATAATTGACTATCTTACTTCTCTATTATTGTTCTATGAATTAATTAATTAATTAATTAAAATTTCCACTCCCAATTTCTTATCCTATCTACTTCTTACAATTAGTTTTAATATAAATTGTTTAATAAATTTAAAGCATATAGTCAGGTGTTAATGAGTAAAAGAAAGAATTTTTAATAAGAGGACTATTTTAACAATAAAATTATTGTTTTGTTGTAAAATAAATAATTAAATTTGCAATCATATTTTTTTATACTATAAGAAGTTATTCTGTAGCCTCGCGCGAGCATACCACTAATTAATCATTAGCTTTAATAGTCTATTAAATTTTCTAAGCATGGCGGCCCTTAATAAATAGTTTATCTTTTTAAATTTAAATTCATATGGTTCAAACTAAATTTTGTAGGTTAATCACTTGGGATATTATGGTGCAAGAGTGCAAATGCATTCTCCTCTAACTTTACATAGGCCGCCCATGTGTGTTGATGTATGTAAATTTTACTTTTATTTTTTTTTTTTTTTCTTCTTCAAAAGTTTCATCTGCTTTGATAATTTTTCAACTCTAGTGTTTAGATGACTGAGCTTTTTCAGAAGTTTCATGCTGACCGTCCAATTTGGAGAATATATTGAGATCAAGATAAAAACTGAATAACCACTTTCATGAGTATGTAATCTTAAGTTTTTCTTCATTTTTGTTATTAATTTAGTGTTAAATTGTTTGAAGCTTTGTAAAATTGGTTGATTTCTTCGTTCATAGAGCGGTGATCAATGAGAGATAAAATTTGAAGAGAAAAAGATGTTAAAAACAGATGGCATGGCATCACAAGGTTATGATAAGTAAACCTTTATTTTATTTTATTTTACGAAGTCGATAAGTCGCAGATTTGACGCTTTCTAAATTATTAAATAATTGACTATCTTACTTCTCGATTATTGTTCTATGAATGAATTAATTAATTAGTTAAAATTTCCACCTCCCAATTTCTTATCCTATCTACTTCGTACAATTAGTTTTAATATAAATTGTTTAATAAATTTAAAGCATATAGTCAGGTGTTAATGAGTAAAAGAAAGAATTTTTAATAAGAGGACTATTTTAACAATAAAAATTATTGTTTTGTTGTAAAATAAATAATTAAATTTGCAATCATATTTTTTTATACTATAAGAAGTTATTCCGTAGCCTCGCGCGAGCATACCACTAATTAATCATTAGCTTTAATAGTCTATTAAATTTTCTAAGCATGGCGGCCCTTAATAAATATTTTTGGTTCTTCCGACAAAAACGACAGCTGTCGGTGTGCTGCATGTGGGCTACCGGCTAATGTGAACACAACGTGATCAATGACGCCAAAACGTCCTCACGCGTCGCTTTCCGTGGTGGGCCCCGCAACAACCAACCCAACGTGCTCCTGCGCTTTCAGCTTCACGTGGTGCTCTCGACACGTGTCGGCCGATGGAGGGCCTTGCTGAGCCTCGTGGTTATCCACTCGCTCTTATCACGTGTTCCGCGTGAGCCGTGAGCAGCCAATAGCTGTTCGAGACGTGGCGGTGGAGACAGTAGACAGAAGGTTGGCAGGTCAATATCAATACTTTTGCTGCTACAAAAACTGCTTTGAGTATTTAATAATGGGTAAAATTCTATTTACAGAAATTATTATGGATGACAGGACGTTTTTGCAAATTATACTTCCAAGACTCTTGTATTTGCAAATTTACTTCTAAATCTAGATATTTACTAATTTCAACCCAAAATCTGATAAATTTCCATATGATCCCATTTTGAATTACCCGTCAAAAACTTTGATGATCCAATTCGTTTCCTTAGACAAAACCCGGTTTAATAATGGAGGCAACTTCATCATTTTCGTGCTGACAATAAATTTTCCTATTATGCGACATTTTTGAATGTTTTGGTGTTATTACCGAATGCACCCAAAAGATTGGGGATTATGTGAAATCAACAACATTATTATTTTTTATATTCTTCAATTTTGAAAATTACTGATATATCCCTAATTAGGCTGATTACTTTTATTAATCTATAGTGCTGATGTAGTTCTCGCTTATACACTTGAACACAATCACAATGCTTTTGTGTTTTTTTGCATGGTCCCTTGATGAGGAACCATGGATGCGAGTGCCATTTTTAGATTATCTGCAGACTGATGAATTAATGTATAGTCTGGTCTCACTCTGAAATGTAAACCACATCTTTTTTGTTTACCGACTTGAAAAACTAAAACCTCGGCTCATACATGGTCCTCACAATACAAAAGCAGAGATAAAAAGTTGGTGGACAAATGTTCATATCCATTTAAGTTTTTAGGAGCTTTCTTGTGTGTGTGTGTCTATATATATATATATATATATATATATATATATATATATATATATATATATATATATATATATATATATATATATATATATATATATATATATATGAAGCGAATTTCTTATGAAGCTTAAGTTCATAATGAATAGTGGTCATGGCTTTCTAACCACTCATCTTACTTTGGGATCAGTGAAAGATATAAAAGCCACTTTGAGATTTGTGCATTGCAAATCTCAAGGCAAGATGAGTGGATAAAAAGTTGGTCACCATTATTAATATAACTATCATGGGAGCTACTCTATATATATATATATATATATATATATATATATATATATATATATATATATATATCTGAGCGGATCGAGTAATTTGATAGCATATAATGTAGTTTTGAAGCCGCTACCTTAGATTGAATCTAAGGTGCCACCTTATACACACTTTTCCCATATATATATATATATATATATATATATATATATATATATATATATATATATAATACCACTAGAATCAAGGTAAAACAAAAGAAAGACAAACAAAACACACACACACACACACACATATATATATATATATATATATATATATATATATATATATATATATATATATATATAAAATACCACTAGAATCAAGGTAAAACAAAAGAAAGACAAACAAAACACACACACACACACACACACACATATATATATATATATATATATATATATATATATATATATATATATATATATATATAATACCACTAGAATCAAGGTAAAACAAAAGAAAGACAAACAGTGTTTTGTTTTGTACTTGGTTCCTGAATTTTGTGTCAAAAATTAGTGCTCTATTAGAAATACAAAGAATTCATAATTTTTCAAAATTTCAAGTTGTTTTGGTCCGTAGAGAAGTGGAACATGAATCTTCTCTTTATTGGTAAAGAAAGTATGTACAATCTAACAAAAATTATGGATTCCACTAATAATTGAGTTAGTATTCGAAAATATTATATATTAACGGTACAAAATTTAATTGTACTATTGCCTATGCACATATATGGAGAGGGTATCTTACGGTCAAATGGGAATATGTGGCCCAATTCAGATGAATAGTAAATATAATCACAATATAAGACACAAGATTTAGGGTGTGTTTGTCAAACTTCTAAAACTGGGTCAGGATTGAACTTGTCCCGGTTTTGGGTTTGCTTTTAATTGGCAAAAATTTTGTCAGTTCTAGCACAATTTTTCTTAGGCCAAAAAGAGGTCATAAAACCAGTTTAGTATTGGAACGGGTTTAGAGTATAACTGATTAGGGTTGAACCTGACCCAATTTTTTTAGTGATTGTCAATAGTCTCATACTAGATGAAGAGATGATCAAACATATGATAAATGCGCATCAATCTAAGACATAATTTGAGATTTTCTTCTTCTTCTTTTCTGATCAAATCAGATCTGAATTGTACCGACCAATTTTATATGATGCAACTTATCATTGATAAAGTTGTTCTTCGTGTGCCACCTTAATCATAGAATATATGAAATAGAGTTACTCAAGATTTTTGATTCAGGAAATGTAAACCTTCCGACTAATAAACAAGTAACAAGTGTATCCAACGTCCATAGACAACTAGCAAGGCTCTCCAGCAAGATTAAAAAAGATTCAAATCATTGAGGGCCCCTGAGAATGCAGAACTACTTTCTTTAGCAAATGATAACATTGCATCTAACCCCAATCAATTATTTTTCCAAACCACTGAACATAAATTTTCACATACAAACATTTTAGGCCCACTTTTTTTTTTTTTGCCTCTCCAATTTGTGTCTTGATTATTCCCTGATTTCTTGTCTGCTCCTATCCATTTCCCTTTCAATCCTTAAGCACAAGGGGCCACAAAGATCAACATGACATGAAAAGAATTGGGAATGTGCACTTGAACCAAGAATATGAAGCACCTAAGATGTCATTAATTACGTCTACTGGTACACATAGCAATAGAGTGAGCTAAGGTTGAGCCACAAGGAAAGGTGACAACCAACAAACAACGTGCTAACACCGAAAAATTATTCAATGATCCCTGTCTACTAGATAGTTGGTGTATGATTTCTTAAATTTGCATTATCCCATAAAGTTCTCATTTTGCATCGATTCAAAAATATATAATTTTTGATGCACCAACTATCCAATGAGCGGAAACTAGCGAACACTTTCTCATAAATAGTGGGTTTAGTCCACACCTACAGTTCTCTATTTGTATTTAAGAAAATGGTAGTTGAGAAAAGATACCTTGTTATTTAAGGGAGGTATTTGGTGCGTGCATTATCTAAGCAACCAAAGTGTTTTTAACATAATCCATCTAGCAAAGTTAATTGACTGTGATATTTGTCTTAGAGACCAAAAGAATATGTACTCAATGAGAAATTGGTCCACATTGTTTTGTCTCCATCAAACACTTGAGGAGGTCAACAATTGGAGCCAAAAGTTTTCAAGTGGACGTGGATTAGTGGGAGAGAATTCAAAGAAAAAAGAAAAGAAAAGAAAAGAAAATTGGTGACTCATGTCAGCCAACAACTATATATAGTTTTTTATTTTCTTTCTTCAAATATCTTTCTACTTTTTTTTAGTAATTGAGAATCACAATTCACAAAGGAGTAGACTCCATGTGAGCAATGTCTCATTCACTTACCTTAGCAAAAATGGACACTGGTGGAGCCCTTTGTATTAAAGGTTGAGGCATTATAGCTTTTAGGTGATGGATGGCATATATTTTTATTTGATAAGATTAAGGGAAGAATTTTACTCTTCCGGAATTGTCTACACATTTGTACTTCTAAGATATGGATATCATCAAATTTATTCCTCCACACTATAGAATTAGTAATAGCAGGCATATGTCTCTCTATACTTCTGTTGAAAGCATGATTAAGAAGAATAAAAAGGAAAAGATAGATGTCAGGATTTCAAATAGCCAAAGTAGGGAAGTCTGATTTATTTTTCTAAAGTGCATGTGTATGTTCTTTAGATAATAAACTTTTATGTGCTTTTGTATATATAAAATCAACACGTTCATGAAGTTAATATATGCTGTCCATCATAGTGAAGCTTTCATTTTCAATTTAAGGAGATTGGATGTTTTTTCGGCCTGCAATCAGGATGCCTGAGAGAATTTGGCCCATTACTAGAAACAAATTAGAGGACACAAGCTGATATAAGTAGAATATATGCATTTCTTTAGGAATTACTGCTAAATACAATTAAAACAATACAAAACTAAGAAGAAGATTTCATGCCAAGAACACTCTGAACAACAAGGTGACCACTGGGAATAAGATGAGCAGAGTATCACAACCAGAAGTGGCTTTTTTGCTTCAACTAGTATAAAAAAATAAAAGAAATATATATTTTTTTCCCCAACAAATTTGTTAAGGAATATATATAGGAAGAAATTTTTGCCCGTAATAGATTACCAACAGATATTTCAAAGAGAGCTGATATTCAAAAGAAATATTATAAATTGATACATTTTGGATCATGTATCCAATATCAAACATTATAAGAAAGTTTGACATCTTAAACTGATATCAGGAAAGAATGGATCAAATACTTACAAACAAAAGGACACTCTCAGAAAATAGTTAAATCTCAATTTACAGTGTTTCAAGAGGCATATTTGCTATCAAAGTTTCCTTTTGTTCAAACATTGCAAGTTTTTATATCACAGCTACAATACAGTTGTGTTACTCGTAAGTGGTTCGCTGGCTTCAAGCAGCTCGTTGGTGAGACCAGTGAAAACTACGGAATCAGTTTCGATAGGCTTGAACTTGACAAGTGATGATGGAACCAAGCGTTCCTCTTCGAGTGTCGGTGGCCTTCTATCTCCTACTGTTGTGAAACGAGGGATTACACGCAGTTTAGCAACAGCGGGACTCAGGAGCTCAAATTCCAAGCATGGTTCTTTCAGTGAAGAGCTCACAAACTGCAAAAACCGGGACTACATATAGTTAATCTCAATATTTTGTTTATTTAAAATTACCATTGTATTTTATTCATTAAGTCATTTCACATGTTTGAGTTCATTTTTACTCAACCCATGCCTGTTTCACTGCACTGTTAATAGAATACATCTAAGTCTACTGTCAAAACTTCTTACTTCTCACTAAGAGCGTTGGATGGTTGTTACAGTGATCAGAAAGGATAATCGGGAAGCAAGGTAGTCTAGGGTTGAATCCCAGATAGGAAATCTGGCAAACCTTTTCTTCGACCAAATGTATGTGTTTGCCTGTTTCTGTGTGAATGTGTCTGAAACTGGGAATCTGTGTGGTAATAAACCATAAATAGTAAATCATATTTTATTATTCCTCCCATTTCCTTTTTTCAAGTAATTGTACTGTTATGTGTAATTGCTGCCAAGAACACATGATCTGATCGCTATAATAAGATGACTACCAAGTTAGAATTGAAATCCGTAACCTATCCTATATTATCATGATTGCTACATTTGAAAGAAAATGTCTCCTGAGGTATCATGATCAATGTGGTGTGACATAGTTGACTGGTTAAATTTAGCTTCCACTCAAAGAAACTGATGGGCTCTTGTGGACCACTTGAAATTATTAGGATGGCCTAGTTAAAAATGATAAGTTTAGAACACTCATCTTCAATGCAAGTCAAAGTGACTAGTTAAAGATTGAGCAGAAACAATACCCATTTTCTATCATCAAGTCAAAGGTTAGTTGATCCTTACACAAGGAAATTCTAGAGCATTAAACTTGATTCTGATGGTTTTAAAATTTAAACAATGCCCATTTTCTATCAAGTCAGTTGACTTACATAAGGAAACTCCAAGATCATTAAACTTTATTCTGATGGTTTTAACTTAGCCGTGCAGATCTTGAACACATCACAAAGCATAACCAGCTCGACAGACAGAATAAACAATATCAGTTCTGTCACCAACTTCTCACTTTCGTGGGTCTACTTTAACTATTGTGTTACCTCATATCCAGCTTATCAAACACAAATGCCATGCCCTATGTATGTACATTCACATTTAAATACAGATCAATACAATTCAATCCTAGAAACCTAGTAAAAGCAGTTATGTGGCGTATGTGGATTGTGAGAAAAGATAAGAAGAAAAAGCACTCAGAGGACAATGTTTCATGTAATCTTATCTATCATTCTGTGTTAAGCCACTTAGAAACAAATCTAGATATGTCCAAAACAATGATTTTGTTAAGATTCATGGTTATTGGAGACCTACGTCAGGTTACACTTTACCAAGAAATGCGAAAACACCTTATGAGAAGAACATGTTTCTTGACCTTTATTTTCCAGTTCCTGTTACAAGCCCGAATGTTCAATTTGTAGTTGGAAAAATGGCTACAAAGCCCAATCATATTTTTTAATTAAGGCAAGAACGACTTACCCTGTTATTTTCCAATGATCAAGAAAAAAAAAATTACTTATGTCGATGAACAGGAGGTACATTTGGAGGTGGTGAATTAATTGGAGGTCACCTTTATGAAGCAGAATGATGCTTAGTCAGACTAAACAACGAATTAATTTCAAAAGAAAACAACGCAATATATCAAATTTCAGAAGAAAAGACAATAACCTTCAAAATCTGGTACAAAACTCACTTTCTTTCGATTTTCCAAAAGTAAATGAATGGATACATTAACTGGGAATGTTTTGTTACAAAAGAAAATCAAAATAAATAAACAAATGGGGAAATCCTTGTGGTTCAACCGGTATATTAATGATTTAAGTGCAAAATTTCAGATGGGACATGGCGGCCTATGTAGCATGGGTAGTTCTACCATGAAGCTGTACCCATACATGCCATAGCAGACACTCTGTACGTGTACCGGACTCTGGCACTTCCTTGACACTCCTTGAATATATGCATACACTTATTCAAACATGTATTGAATTGTATATTACATGTTTTAATCAAAACACTCATCATACACTTCTTATACGTATATGCTACACTTTGACATACACTTCTTGAAGCATGTTGAACGTGGGCTGGTTCGTTTCAAGCAATCGATGTAGAACACATTGCGGATACCTTCATGAAGAAACGGGATCGTAACAAGCCCAAACGCGGACCCGGTCGAGGAAAATAGGTTGCAACGAAGAACGGTCGTAACTTTCAATCCGTAAGTCGGATTTGGACGATTTTTTTAAAATCGCGTATTTTTCGAGACGAGCCAACCAAACCAACCTACGCTCGGTTCGCCGCTCGTTTCGCCAAATTCCTTCCGGATTGAGAGATATCGGCGTTTTAGTCGATTTTTACTATTTTTAGTAATGTTTTAGAGTCTGTTTGGATTAGGAAGCAAATCGGTTTGATTCCAAATTTGACCGATTTACTTCCCTAATCGTAGGGAGTCTTTGGGGATAGTTTTCTTATTTCTATTTTTGTAAAGTTCGGTCAATTAGAGTTCTTATTTCTATTTTTAGTAGGAGTTCGAGTCATTGTAGGATTCTTATTTGTTTTCTATTTAAACGAGTCTTGTAAGCCCTAAAGGGATATCTTTTCATCAATAAAATTTTCGTTTAAAATATTTTCTTCGTGGATTGAAGCTCTTCGTGGATTCGAGATCAACCTCTGTGGATTCCGAGATTTCAACTTCCGCCAGGCCAATTGGTATCGAGACTTGTTCCTCCGATCCGATGGCGGTGATGAAGCTCTATTTCTAACCGAGTTCGATGAGTTGAAACCGATGTTAATCGATGAAGACTACCATGGAGCGACTTTTGGCGGTAAGAGCGCCTCAACACGGTAGGAGTTCAAAATCGCTGATGGTCGCCAACGACGGATCCGACTCCACAAGATGAATTCCACAAATGACGCCGATTACTATGAAGCCCCACGCGGTTATGATCGCAGAGACCGCCGCCGACGGACAATTATGATGCCGAGGATTCAAGATGAAGATGGATCGCCATCTTTCAACGGACAACTTCATATTGAAGAATTTCTTGACCGGATTGCGAAGTGGAGAGATTTTTCGAGTATATGGAGATCCCGGATGAATGGAAGGTTAAGTTGGTGGCTCACCGACTTAAGGGTGGAGCATCCGGTGGGAATCAAGATGCATGAATCGATCTCGCCAAGGAAAGTCGAAAGTCGATAGGTGGGAGAAGATGAAGAAATTGTCGAAGCCCGTTTCCTACCAGGTGACTATGAACAGGTCTTGTTCGGACAATACCAGAATTGCAAGCAAGGTGGAAGAACAGTTGATGAGTACACGCAGGAGTTTTATCGGCTGTCCTCTCGCAACAATTTAAATGAGAACGAGTCCCAACAGATGTCTCGCTACACCGGGATTGAGGTTAGCAATTCAGGATCGTGTGTCTTTGCAGACGTACACTTTGGCGCATTACGCTAGCTTAGCCGAAAAGGTAGAGCGGCAACTTGAAAGAAATAATAGAGGCTCGTGGGCAACTTCCGACGGGTCGCGCACGAGTTTCAATCGTGGCGGGAATAAACAGTCACAAATTGCTCCTGATCAAGATTCTACGTAGAGAAGGGCATGTATCGGGACGGCAAAGGCAAAGAAGACCACACCACCAAACCCATATGCCAAACCCGATCCAATCAAGTGCTACAGATGCGGACTACCTGGTCATCGATCTAATCAGTGCCCTAAACGAGGTGCCGTGAATATGGTGGATCATGAAGAGGAGGATATAGATCAAGATGACGCCAAGACTATGACCGCGGAAGGGTCAGGCCGATGATGGGGATCAACTCTCATGTGTTGTGCGACGATTATTATTGGCTCCAAAGACAGAAGAACCACCCCAGAGGCATAATATTTTTCGCACAAGGTGCACGGTGAAACAGAAGACTTGTGATGTCATCATTGATAGTGGCAGCAGTGAGAATATTGTCTCTCGGCGTATGGTGGAGAAATTAGGTTTGAAGACGGAGAAACATCCCGCTCCTTACAAGATTGGCTGGATTCGTAAGGGTAATGACGTGCAGGTTGATGAGGTGTGCCGGGTGTCTTTTTCCATTGGTCGTAATTACGTTGATGAGGTGATGTGCGATGTAGTTGAGATGGACGCTTGTCATATGCTGCTAGGCAGGCCATGGCAGTTTGATGTTGATGCCACGCACAGGGGGAAGGACAATGTTTATATCTTCAAGAAGGATGGTCGCCGAGTGGTGCTCCTGCCTCTTACTGAAAAGGGGCCAATCAAAACAGATGTTGCTGCAAAGAAGACGTTCTTGGTTAACAATGAAGATTTTATGAAAGATGTGAAACAGTCTGACGAGATTTATGCTCTTGTTGTTTCAGGAAAAGAGGATTCTGCCGCCACCAAAATTCCGCATGAAGTCCAGACCCTTTTGCAACAATTTGACGCAGTTATGCCTGACGAGCTACCTTCCGAATTACCTATGCTTCGCGACATCCAACATCAGATCGATTTCATCCCTGGATCACGCTTACCAAACCTACCACACTATAGGATGAACCCGAAGGAAGGAGAGATCTTGCAAAAATAAGTGGACGAACTCATACAGAAAGGCCTTATCCGAGCTAGCATGAGTCCGTGGTGTCGCCGCCATACTTGTCCCAAAGAAGAACGGAGTGGTGCATGTGTGTGGATAGTAGAGCTATCAATAAGATTACCGTGAAGTATCGATTTCCTATCCCTCGCCTGGATGACATGCTGGATATGTTATCGGGATCAAAAGTATTCTCCAAAATTGATCTCAGAAGTGGCTATCATCAGATTCGGATTAGAGAAGGAGATGAGTGGAAGACTGCCTTCAAGACAAAAGAAGGCTCAGATGAATGGTTGGTCATGCCTTTGGCCTTCCAATGCTCCTAGTACTTTCATGCGGTTGATGAATCAGGTATTAAAGCCCTTTATCGGCAAGTTCGTTGTAGTTTATTTTGATGATATCCTGATTTATAGCCAGACTGAGTCCGTGCACCTGGACCACTTGAGGGAGGTACTAACAGTTTTGCAGGAGAACAAGTTGTACATCAATCTGAAGAAGTGCAACTTTATGACTAGTAGCCTATTGTTCTTGGGCTTTGTCGTCAGTGCAGAGGGCATCCATGTTGATGAAGAGAAGGTGCGTGCTATTCGAGATTGGCCTACGCCAAAGACCGTCAGCGAAGTTCGTAATTTTCATGGCCTAGCCACTTTCTACAGGAGATTTGTTAAAAATTTCAGCAGCATTGTGGCACCTATTACTGAATGCATGAAGAAAGGCAAGTTTAATTGGGGAGAAGATGCGGACCGTAGCTTTGCATTGATCAAGGAGAAATTATCCACCGCACCAGTACTTGCCCTTCCAGATTTTCAAAAGGTGTTTGAAGTTGATTGTGATGCGTCCATCGTAGGGATTGGCGGTGTCCTATCTCAAGAAGGGCGTCCAGTTGCTTTCTATAGTGAGAAACTCAGCGAAGCTCGACAGAAGTGGACTACGTATGAATTGGAGTTGTATGCCATAGTTCAATCTTTGAAGCATTGGGAGCACTATTTAATCTCGCGGGAGTTTCTACTTAACACTGACCATCAGGCTTTGAAGTCCATCAATAGTCAGACTACCATCAACCGTATGCATGCTCGTTGGTTTCACCTTTGTTTTGAAGCACAAGTCTGGGCAGCAAAACAAAGTTGCCGATGCACTGAGTCGGAGAGCTGATTTGTTGGTGACTTTGCGAGCAGAAGTGACTGGATTTGAATACTTGAAGGAGCTGTATGCAGAAGATGAAGACTTTAAGGAGGTTTAGAACGACTGCCAACAAAATCAATCAGTCAGAGGTTTTCATATCCAGGATGGCTATTTATTTCATGGAGATCAGTTGTGCATACCCCAGAGTTCATTGAGAGAGCAGATCATACGAGACCTTCATGCTGGCGGACTAGGAGGACACTTGGGGCGTGATAAGACAATTGCTTCCATTGAAGAG
Organism: Asparagus setaceus; assembly: GCA_012295165.1. NCBI lineage: Eukaryota > Viridiplantae > Streptophyta > Magnoliopsida > Asparagales > Asparagaceae > Asparagus > Asparagus setaceus. The sequence continues at coordinate 3,957,704 of CM022709.1, read as the reverse complement.
CGATATTATTGGCCTCAACTGAAGAAGGGGACAGAAAAATATGTGCGGCGTTGTCCAGTTTGTCAAGTTGCTAAGGGACAGTCTCAAAATACAGGATTGTATACACCCTTACCTGTTCCTGATGAGCTCTGGCATGATATTTCGATGGATTTTGTGTTGGGACTCCCTCGAACCCAACGAGGCATGGATTCTGTTTTTGTTGTTGTTGACAGGTTTTCAAAGATGTCACACTTTATTCCTTGCAAGAAGACTGCAGATGCTAGCAACATTGCCAATCTTTTCTTTCGGGAGATAGTTCGCCTTCATGGAGTGCCAAAATCCATCACATCTGATCGTGATGCTAAGTTCTTGTCCCACTTTTGGAAGACTTTGTGGCAGCAATTCAATACTTCACTTAAATTCAGTACTGCCTACCACCCTCAAACGGACGGACAAACTGACACATTGCGGATACCTTCATGAAGAAACGGGATCGTAACAAGCCCAAACGCGGACCCGGTGGAGGAAAATAGGTTGCAACGAAGAACGGGTCGTAACTTTCAATCCGTAAGTCGGATTTGGACGATTTTTTTTTAAAATCGCGTATTTTTCGAGATCGAGCCAACCAAACCAACCTACGCTCGGCTCGCCGCTCGCTTTCGCCAAATTCCTTCCTGATTGAGAGATATCGCTACGATTTTTACTATTTTAGTAATGTTTTAGAGTTCTGTTTGGATTAGGAAGCAAATCGGTTTGATTCCAAATTTGACCGATTTACTTCCCTAATCGTAGGAGTCTTTGGGGATAGTTTTCTTATTTCTATTTTTTGGTAAAGTTCGGGTCAATTAGAGTTCTTATTTCTATTTTTAGTAGGAGTTCGAGTCATTGTAGGATTCTTATTTGTTTTCTATTTAAACAGAGTCTTGTAAGCCCTAAAGGGATATCTTTTCATCAATAAAATTTTCGTTTAAAATATTTTCTTCGTGGATTCGAAGCTCTTCGTGGATTCGGAGATCAACCCTCGGTGGATTCCGAGATTTCAACTTCCGCGCTGCGTCACAATCCCCAGTTCAAAACTATGATCTGAAGGTGTTTTGGTATTAGGTTCAAAGTCGAGCGGTTTTCTAATTAAAATCAACAACAACAATAACAACCAAGCCTTTATCCCAAATGTTTGGGGTCGGCTACATGAATCCTATTCTTCCATTCCATCCTGTTATGAGTCATCTCCTCCATTAAGTTAGTACTAATCATATCCTTCTTAATTGCTTCTAACCAAGTCATTCTAGGTCTACCTCTATAATAGTATCGCTTTTCCTAATCGGTGCACTAAACGGTCTCCGTTGTACATGACCAAACCATCTTAATTTATTCTCTCTCATTTTATCCTCAATAGGAACAACCTCTAATTTACTACGGATGCACTCATTTTTATCCTATCTTTTAGTGTATGCCCACAAGACCATCGCAACATTCTCATTTTACCTCTAATTTACTACGGATGCACTCATTTTTATCCTATCTTTTAGTGTATGCCCACAAGACCATCGCAACATTCTCATTTTTGCTACACTCATTTTTTAAACATGTTTTTTAAATGCCCAACACTCTGACCCATAAAGCATAGTTGGTCTTATAACCATCCTATAGAATTTTTCCTTTACTTTCATTGGTATTCTACGATCACATAAGACTCCCGAAGCCATAGTTGCGCGATTCCTCGACCCCTCGAATCAAGCGGTTCATGCGAACCGATTCCTCAGACATTTACGAACCGATTCCCTCCGATACACGAATTGGTTCCCCAAAATTAGCGTACCGCTTACTAAGTATGAGGGGACCAAAGTTGATTTACAAGTCTCTTTTCATGCACATGCGCTTGGATTTTTTTTATATGTTTCGATAATATTATTGAAAGCATTCTTTCAGTAATTGGAAGTTATCCAAAATTAATAACTAATTCTAGATCACTATTTCTTTAACTGATGTTGCTAAGAAGATTTTGTCTCAGCCATTAGTAGCTCTTCAGTTGAGAGAAATTTGAGTACTTATTTCTACATATATAGTGTGGAAAGGAATAGATTGAACAGTGAAAGGGCGGATAAGTTAGTATTCATTCATTCAAACATTCACCTCCCGTCACGATTTTGTGAGAATTATATAGTTGGTCCATATAAAGGATGGGATATGAATCCCAATAATGATAACTTGGAGGACTCTTCAAGTTAGTTGGAGAAGCTTAGATGGAATTGTTTGGACTCGGAATTAGCAGAAGATGCACTTAATGTTAAGGGGGAAGAAAGTTGCAAAATAGAAAAAAATTATTAAGAGGTCATCTAATATTTAATATTTTAAGTTTTATGTATTCGAAACTATAAAAATAAAGTATTGAAGTATTTTATATGAAAAATATTGAAATGCATAATTAGTTTTCTAGTTTCTAATTTTCTACTATACACTTTGAAAAATGATAAGCGTACCCAAAAAAAATTACATCGTATACTATATCGAACTTGCGTATCGAAACAAGCTACCCCCTATCGAATCCAAAATTTCAAAGTCTCAATTATGCACTAATTGCATAACGATTCGCCACGCATCGCGAACCATGTAACTATGCCCGAAACACTCCTCCATTTCAACCATCCCGATTTGATTCGATGCACAACATCATCCTCTATCTCACCATCATGCCTAATGATTGATCCTAAAAGCGAAAAATGATTAGTTTTAGGTATTTCTTGGCCATCAATATGTACCATAGGCTCTCTTCCTTTCCTAAATTTACTAAAAATGCACTCAATATATTCTGTTTTTGTTCTACTAATTCTAAAACCTTTAGATTCAAGAGTTTGTCTCTATCTTTCTACTTTAGAAATAATGTCTCTTCTAGTTTCATCAACTAACACTATATCATCAGCAAATAACATACATCATGGGATTTCATCCTGAATGTGCTTAGTAAATTGGTCCATAACTAATAGTAAATTGGTCCATAACTAATGTAAAAAGGTAAGGACTTAAAGCTAACCCTTGGTGTAAACCAATGGTAATAGAAAACGGTTTAGTCTCTCCTTCATTAGTTCTTATTAGTTCTTATTCTAGTTGTTACTCTATCATACATATCTTTAATCACATCAATATATATACTAGATACATGTTTCTTTTCTAACACCCACCACATTACCTCTCTAGGCACTCTATCATAAACTTTTTCTAGATCGATAAAAATCATATGTAGATCTTTTCTCTTCTCTCTATATCTCTCCATCAACCGTCTCAAAATATGTATAAGTTCCATAGTTGACCTCCCAGGCATAAAACCAAATTGATTTTCAGATATACTTGTCTCCTTTCTTAGTCTTTGTTCAATTACCCTCTCCCAAAGTTTCATAGTATGACTCATGAGTTTTATACCTCGATAATTTAAACAACTTTGTATATCTCCTTTATTCTTGTATATCGGTATCAAAGTACTAATCCTCCACTCATCCGGCATTCTTTTCGTCTCGATAATCTTATTAAATAGTTTAGTTAACTATCCTAAACCTATATCTTCAAGACGTTTTCAAACTTCAATAGAGATACCATCCGGTCCTACGGCTCTTCCACTTTTTATTTTCTTTAGAGCATCTTTAACCTCACTAATCCTAATTTTTCGATAATATCTATAGTTTCTATCATTCACTATATAGTCAAAATCTCTATTTTGCTCACTTGTTTGGTTATCATTAAATAATTGGTGAAAGTAACTCATCCACCTCTCTTTTATTTCCCCATCGGTCACTGGAACTCTTTGATCCTCACTTTTAATACACCTAATATTACCCAAATCTCTACTCTTCCTTTCTCTAATCTTAACAAGCTTATATATACCTTTCTCTCCCTCCTTAGATTCTAACTTCTTATAAAAATTTTCATAAGCCTTGTATTTATTCTCACTAACCGCTCTCTTTGCTTCCTTCCTTACTAGTTTATATTTTTCCAAACTTTCCCTACTCCTACACTTTTGCCACTCTTTATATAAAGTTTTCTTTTCTCTAATAACCTTTTGCACACTCTCATTCCACCACCAACTCTTCTTACAGTCTAATCTACAACTTTTAGATTCTCCTAGTATATCTTTAACCACTTTCCTAATATAAAAGACATGCTATTCCACATAATATTAGTCTCATTATCTATATTCTATATATCTTCTTTCATTATCTTATCTTTAAAATGCATTAAATTCTCTCCTTTTAAATTCCACCATTTAGTTATTATTCTCTTGTTCACGTTAGTTTTTCTACTCCACTTCTTAATAGATATGTCTAAGACCATCAATCTATGTTGTGTACTTAAACTCTCTCCGGTATAACTTTATAATCTTTGCATATTAACCTATCCACCCTTCTAGTAAGAAAAAGTCTATTTGACTATTATTAAAACCACTTTTAAACGTTATTAAGTGTTCATCTCTTTTTCTAAAAGTGTATTTGCTATTATCAAATCATACGATATTGCAAACTCTAAAATCGATTTACCCATATCGTTCTTATCTCCATACACGAAACCTCCATGTATCCTCTCATATCCGTTATTATCCTTTACCAACATGCCCATTAAGATCCCCTCCTATAAATAATTTCTCTCCAAATGGGATTCGTTGTACTAATTCATCTAATTTATCCCAAAATTTTCTTTTTAGTACTGGTGCGTAAGTACTAATAATAATAACCCCTACACCTAAGATAACTTTTATTAGTATTATTCTATCTCCAACTCTTTTTACCTCTACAAAATTTTCTTTTATTATATTATCTACAAGAACTCCCACTCCATTCCTATTCTTCTCTTTTTCCGTGTACCAAAATTTATATTCGGTCTTTTCAATTTCTCTAGATTTTTCACCTATCCATTTAGTTTCTTGTAAACAAATTATACTTATCTTTTTTCTAAGCATGACATCTACTAATTCCATAATCTTTCCGGTAAGAGTACCTATATTCCAAGTAGCTAACCTAATTCTATTTTCCTGTAAAAGTCTCCTACTATTTTCCCTCTTAGACCTTTCTAGGCTATGCCTATTACTATTTGGTACCCTATTAGAGGATTGTAGATTCTTAGAACACCCATGCTTACTTGTCGTTACACCGGGGTGACATCGATGTAATGCGTCACTTCCGGGGGACGCCCTAGCAAACCACCATTGCTTATTTATCATTGCATCGGGGTGGCATCGATGCAACGCGTCACGGTGGGGACGCCCCAACGAGTATATTATAGAATTCATATTTCATGTGGACCCGACTATGTTTTACGTACGCTGTCGTCTATCTAACGCAACCCTCCTCCTTTATCCTGGCTTGGGACAGACAGTGCTGACAATAAACACAGCACTGGTGGAGTTGGTTTTCTAATTTAAAATCTATGTGATAAAAGAAACATAAAAATGTTATAGGAATTTATAACATGTGAATGGAAAAAATATTAATCTTATGTAAATTATTAATCTAAAAAAATAAATACACGCGCTTTAGATGCAGTGACATGTACGAGACGAGCTTTAGACTCAAGAACATATCATCAGATGTTGAAAATCCCATCAATCTCAAAGTAAGGAAAACCAGATCATTTCTAAGTGTTTGGTTGGTGTGTAAATGTTGCTTATAATGGAGGGCTATAGGAGCAAGCTGAAATCATTCTTTAATTAAAAGGCAAATTACTCTAGAAAATGTATTCCCTACGGGCATGAGTACAAAAATCTGAGCTAATTTTGACATTCTTGACTGAATATTGTGATATTTGGAAGAAATAACCTTTTGTTCTTCTAAAGCATATACGGTCACTTATTTCACTACGCATTTTCTGATTTTTCATAAGTAGGCTGCAATTGGGCGTGGCAACTGATGCAAGGGAAAAAGATTGCTAAAACTACTTTTAGCATTAAAACTTTGCTTTTTAAGAGAATTTTTTGTATTCATATATGTGAAAGGTGAGTCATTAATTCGGTATTTAGTTAATTTAGAGTTTTAACTGATTTGAAAACCTTTTCTATAGCCAAGTTAATAGGAAAAGTCTTTTATTTAGTATGATTAGAACTTTTGTTGAGGATTAATTTCATAGCGATTAAATTCTGTAAATCCAAAAAAGGGTCTTTCTTCATTTAAGACAGATGGAGATGTTTGTAAAATTTTGATTTGCTCTAAAGAGAGCAGTTTTTTTCTAGTTTGGATTGTGATAAGGATTTATTATGTGAAACCTAGTTTTATATCTCAAATGTTGGAAAAAGTGTGTATTCTTATTTTGTCTTAAACCACTGATCCAGCCATGAAGGCAAAATCTTAACCATCTTCCTTTTATTTACTGTTGCTGCCTATCCCTCAGTATTTGCTATAAGAAACAAAGATACCATCATGATATGGGCATCAACATTACTCCAAATTTCAGATTTTTTAAGCAGGAAGATTCTCCATAGTATGAATGTAAGATTTGAGAAAACCGACTCACAAAATATCTGGAAGATAAGTATTTAAGAAAAAAGACAAACAGAGTTCTATGTTTAAAAGAACTAACCAAATTAAGCAAACCAGAAATTTCTAACCTCATAGAGTGCAGTAGTTGGTTCTGAAGGCAGGAATATTCCTTGGAGCACTACGCCATCAGGAAATTGAATTCGTATTACTGCTAGCTTATATTTCTTACGTGCGGCAATGGCCTGCTTCTCCTTGAAGGATTTTGGAATCAGCAACTGAGATTCTGCTATCTTTTTCTTTCTTAATTCTGCTTCTCTTTTTATTTCCTCCGCAGACAGATTATAAAAAGAATCAGGTAGGTCAATTTTAGCTGCTACACTTTCTGGAACAGAAAAGAATACTCGAACCTGAAATGACAGATACATTTCACAATTATCAAGTAAATTTCAACAAAACGATTTTTAAAAAGCGGCCAAATAGCAAAAATTTTAAAAGCTTCATCTGTCACACAGCCAAGAAAATAATGTCACATCGAACATAAGCGAGTATCTGGCAAATGATAATTCCTGTGAACTTAGAATTAATTCTAACTAGCATTACTGATGGATGAATCATGGAAAAAATTTATGTAATATAATGGTGTTCAAGCATAAGTACTACAAGGATGAATTACCACCTCGCATGGGGCATTACATCACCTTACAACTATATGGTGAACGCAGGAAAATGCTACTACAGTAAACGATATTATATCCGCTTTAAATTTAATTAAAAATGAAAAAAATCAAACAATTATAAGTAGTGTTGGGGATGAGATATATCATTTAATTGCAATAGCATATATAGGCTACCGATAATTGTCAAGTAAGAGGGTCAGAAGACTACAGAAATAAAAAAGAATAAATGATATTTTGACCTTTTCCAGAGTTTCAGTATGATTCATAAATTACACCAATGGAGAGGAAGGGTTGTTAACTAATACTACATCATAAACAAATAACATACAACATGGGACTTTCTCTTGAATATGTCAAGTAAGTTGATCCACAACTAGTGCAATGAGAGAAGGACTTAAGGTTATCCTTAATGTAAACCTATGGTAATAGGCAACAGTTTTGTCTCCCCTTCATTTGTTCTCACTCTAGTCATTACTCTATCGTACATATTTTTTATGTAATCAATATATGTACTAAATACATGTTTCTTTTCTAAAACCCACAACATTATCTCCTAGCACTTTATCATAAGTTTTTCTATATCAATGAAAACTATATGTAGATCCTTTCTCTTCTCCCTATATCTCTCTACTAACCGACTAATATATGAATAGTTTTCATAGTTGTGACCTCCCACGTATAAAACCATAGTGGTTCTTAGATACATTTGTCTCCTTTCTTAGTCTATGCTCAATTATCCTCTCTCAAAGTTTCATAATATGACTCATATGTTTGATGCCATGATAGTTTGAATAATTTTTTTATACATCCTTTATTTTTATATATCCGAACCAAAGTGCTACTCCTCCGCTCATCAGGCATTTTCTTCAGTCTCAATAATCTTGTGAATAGTTTAGTCTGCCATCCTAAGCTTGTATCTCCAAAACTTTCCAAACTTTGACAAGAATATTGCCAGGTCCTACGTCTCTTCCAATTTTCATCCTCTTTAAAGCATCATTAACCTTATTAATCCTAATTTTCTCACAATATCTACCACGCATTATGTTCCAAATCTCCACCTTCAACATCTTACAATTTACAGGAAAGCAATGCATTTCAACAGCCTCAAATGGGACTAACCACTTCAAAATTTCCAATTTTCAACTCAAACAAAGAAATGAATAGCAGCAATAGTAAAATAAAACATAACCATAGTTGGCTTACCTTTCGGTCGATCTTCTTCCACTCAATCACCCTATTCTCCTGAACAACACCATTACTTGCCCTCCCATCCTCTTTCAATCCACCTTCCTTCCACCTCTCCAACAACGAAACCGCCTCCTTGATAACCCTAACCCCATCCTCCGTTGGCACCTCCATCGTCCCCCAAACCTCCCCTCCCTCCTCGCCAATCGTAAACCCCATAATCTCCAAAAGCTCCACCCCTCCCTTAACCTCGCCGACCGCCTCCTTAATCTTCGGATTCCCCATCCTAATCCTCCTAAACTTCTCATTCCCAGGCTCCTTCGCAACATTACTCAACAATCTCAACACGACATCCACCAAATCTTTTCGTGGCTGATTCGACAAGTACGAACTGACTGATTCAGTCACGATGGAGGATTCAATGGGCGTTTCGGCTTTGGAATTTGCGGTGGTTAAGCAGAGATCGATATGATCTGAGACCTCGGATTCCGATGAGAACGAAGAGGAGCAAATTGGGCACTTGAAGACTGCGGAGGAGGAGTCGGTGGTCGATCGATTACTGGTGGTAATCAAAGGATCGAAGGGGTTGAATTCATTTGAGGGTTTGGGATTTGGTGAAGGATTAGGTTTGGGATTGGGTTTGGGTTTGGGATTAGGGTTAGGGTTTTGGGGAGGAACAAGGCGGGAATTGCTGAGATTGGAGGCGGAGGAAGAGGAGGAGGAGGAGGAGGAGCCCAAGACGTGGCCTTGGCCTTTGAATTTGGAGTTGGAAGTGGTGAGATTCTTCATGAATCCCTTCATCTTGTCCTTGACGTCGTCCATTTCTGCGCTTGATCAAGAGAGGATTTGGGGGGAGAGAGAGAATTTGGGATTTAAAATTAGTTTTGAGGGAATTGGGGGATTTTTACAAATTGGACAGAGTTTTGACTTGAGGCCCCGAAAGCTCCAACCGCCTTTTTTGTCTTTTCGTCCTTGGCTGTTAAGTACTGGATCATCAGCTCTTTTCCTTCATGAGACTCGCTGGAGCTTTAATTAGCAAGCAGTGCGAAACTATTATTTTGACTAATTAATAATGTTTTCACTGACATTTTTCGACAAATAAATTTTAGGGGTAATTGCATATTAGCCACTTAATTATTTATAATTATAAATTAGTCCCTCAATCTCAGTATTTGCTCATTAATCCCTCAAATCTATACGTCTATTGCAATTTTGGTTTAGTAATGTATGTTTTGAGGGGGATATTCTGTTATGTTTAACGGAATAAGAGGGTTTACCCGTTAGACACCCCTTTAAATTCCACCAATCCGTTTCTTATCGGGTTTAAACCCAAAATATGTTTATCGTAAAACTCGAGTCTGAAAAGTTCTTCTTCCCTAACGGTCAAGGGCATCCCCAAACCCATTTCAGAGCTTTGTCTATAGTAATATTCCCTCTAAACCCTATATAATCCTCTAAATTTTCCACTCTATCCATTTCTCATCATATACTAGAGAGAAATATATACTAGAGGGATATTTAGGAAATTGCATATGCTGGGTTAAGGGTTAACCCAACCATGATTAGAGAGAACAACAGAAAAGCTAACAGAGGGATGAAAATGAAAATGAAATTGCAGATTTGAGGAACTAATATGCAATTACCCATAAATTTTAATATTTTTACAAGATATTACTTTTTAAAAAATATGATTTTAATGAATGTTTTAATATTGTTTTAGTCAAAAGTACTACAGCAAAACATAGGACACTTTTTTTTCAAAAATTAATTTTCAAGTTAATTATTAAAAGCAACTATGTTTACATTTATTAATTAGGTTGAAATTGAAGTTGATTCCCTCATTATGATTGATCTTATAAAAGGTTCACCGCTCATATGTGGCAATTCCACTCATTATGGAAGGATATCATGCAACAGTTATCCTCTATGATTTTTCACATCAACTACATTTACAGAGAAGCTAACTCGGTAGTAGACAAAATTGGCAACAAATGACTCTAGGTTTTCATCTCTCGGTCTTTTTGCTTCAGAAATGGATCTTTTCCAAAATGTCAGGCTCACTTTATTTGATGATAGATTGTGCCTCTCGCATATAAGGAAGAAGATTATATCACACTGTAATTGATAATTCTTCGAGCTCCCACCTTTATTTTCAGAGTATCTTTCTTATATATGGAATTTTCGGCCTGTATGTCCTCCCTTTGTATCTTTCCTTTTCCTATAAATAGATAATCAAGTCTGCCTAGGGACCTGCGGGAAGTTCCGGGGAAAAAACTATCTTTATATTTATTTCTAAAAATTCTCAAATGGCATTTTAGTTATTTACAAATTACATGTAAGGGGTCCAATGAGAAGAGTTTAAATTTTAGAGAGGCTTCGTGAGGAATCCAAAAATTTAAGAGGTTATGTGAGATGAACAGAATTTAGGGGGGTTATGTGAAAACCCTACAAAGTTTAAAGGGGTTATGCGAAAACCCACATCTAGCTATCTATATACTAAAATAAGGTACTAGAATGCCACATGTCAAAGTTTTAGAGCTTTGACCTTTCATTTTCCATTAACAATATATTTATTTAACAGTTTCCTGAAAATATTAACAATTGAACGTTTCCTACTCTCTCTGTCTCTACAAGATTTTAGAATCCAAGGCAAAAAATGCTTTTTTAATAAGATTAATCCAACACAAAAACTATATGCCTAATTAAGATCCTGATTGCACACATGTCAGTCTCACCGTTTAGCAAAGGGTTAAGTGAGGGGTAAGGAGACTTAACCCCTTCTTAACCCTTCCTTAACCCCTTCTTAACTCGCCAAACACAAAAAATCTACACAATGGTTAATGTGAGTTAACCCTCTATAATTTGTCAAACGCAAAAAATACAAAAGGGTTAAGCTAACCCCTCTAGAGGGATTAAAATGAGTTAACCCTTCAATATGAGAGGTTTACTAATACTTCTATTTAGAAGGATTAAGAGTTAACCCTCTAATTATAAAGAAAATAGTCAAAATACTTGTTATTCCCAAACACTAAAATGATCATAAGGCTAAAATAAAACTTATATAACGGATTAATAATTTAGTCTTTCGGATTATCGAATGAGCTAACTATATTAATCCTTCTTCTTAATCCCTCTTCCTTAATCCTTTACCAAACCGGGCCTAGGTATTACAACCCATTCTTTACTTTTTAATTCTAAAATAGAATAATAAATCACTGAAAATTTGCCTAATTAATTCATTTCAACTTTCAACTTGCCTAAACAATCATGCCCTAATTGTATTATGCCTAATTAAGAGATTGCTTTTACAAATTATTTCTAATAAAACCGTTTCAATTATAGTCCTGTCTACTTTTTATTATACCTAATGAGGAAAATGCTGCTAATTTAAGAAATTGTCCTTTCAAATCCTTTATATTATAACGTTTCAATTACAAAAATAAAAATACTGAGCTAGACCAAGGCTACGAACACTTCAACGCCCGCACCCCCTCCTCCTCCTCCTCATACATCTTTCCTTCTCTTCCAGTTCATTATTTTCTAGGTCACTATAATAATAAAAAATATCTTTTTTTAGTTTAATAATAATTGTTTCAACTTTTTTTGGGTAGGTTTTGGAGTTAGATGTCAACGCGACGAGGGACAAAGAGGCACATTCAGCTATCATTATAAGAACAATAAGGAAATGGAGCTGATGTAGGGGTTTGGCCTATTTAAAGCAAAAGGAAAGGAAAGTGGGATACTTCTTTTTCTATTTCTAACTTTAGTTTTGTAACCAAGACTTGAGCATACACATCTTGAAATTCGATGGTTTATATGTACAAATATAAATCTCTTGATTGAGATGCTATTTAGTTTTAAATCATGTTAACAAGTTCATTCTTTTTAGATAGAAATGGGAAATGTTGACAATTTTGTTACTACTCATTAGCTCCTTAATTGATTCATTTTAAGTTTCAACACATTTATCCGAATTGATAATAGGAAAAGCGTTTTGGATCTATACCTGTCTTAATTTTTCTTATCTTTATAGAAGGGTTGGGTTTTGTGTAGTTTATGTATACCTATATCATTATTCTGCTATGAACTATAAATTGATATTATTATCCCATTAAAATGAAATCTTTAGTACTCTCTTTCGTTAAAGATGCATTCTTTTATAATATTATCCCATTAATATTTCAAGCATTACTTATAATTTTCTTACCTTTTCCCTTAATTTTTATTAATTATTTTTATGCATATTTTTGGGTTCTTGGATAATTGTATGGTTATGATTTCATGTACGGTTTCTAATTTTTTTTCTTTTTTTATAAATTATGTATTAGAAAAAATTCTCGTAGCATTGTGCGGGTATAACACTAATGGTTGTATAAAATTAACCCCAAAACGAAAATGCAGTGAGACAACCGAAACAATAATTTCAGTGTGAACACGTGTCTCTATTGGCATCACGTGATGTTCCGCAAATTTTTGCGGAAGAGGTGTTCGGCTTTTTTTATATAGCTAATGAAATGAAATGATATTAAGTTTTAATCATGTCATCAACTAAGTGTACAGATTATCCTATATAAACATTGTTGGGCAACTGTCATTTTAGACAATCATGCTTATATTAGAAGCTGCAGAGAACTATTCAAGAATGACAGCAGCATGAGTCGGGGCTTGCTGCTTGTTTTGGATGAAGAGCTAGAGCGTGGCATGAGAACTCATTTCTCATGAGGTAATTGATGCAGTCTATGATGATGCAAATCGAAATGAGAGAGAAGTCCGTTTGCACATCTCAACTTCAAACAGTCATAACTTTTTACCTCGGATGTTCGATTGAGATGATTGGGAGTCGATGAGAAGTTATTTTGTTTTCGGGCTGTAAGCCTGGCAACTCATTTTTCGACTATTTAAAATTTGATTTTATAGCTGCCAGACATGCTACCCTACTTTCCAAATTATTGAAATTTGGAAACTTTTTCCTATTATATGTTTTTGCTGGCGTCAATAATCAACAATCGACAACAAACAATGTACATAAAACAATCAATATACAGAATCAAAGTGCCACTCAGGAAATGTCTGAAAGATAAGGGTGGAGTGAGAGGAGGACAAAATAGGGTTTATTTGTGCATAGCATTTACAGAATTGAGATTTTTATATATTGTTATGGTGATTATTTTAACACCATCTCAGTTTATCTCCTGGTGATTGAATCAAAACTAAAGATCACACTGCTCTGCCGAATTTGTTATACTTGTAGCGGTGAGTTTTAAATCTACACTATTCTTTTTATTAGAATATAAAATTATAACTGTCAACACTCATTACAACTCCAGAGTTTATAATTAGTGTAGTGGCAAAGTTCTTTGACATGGTACCACAGCAATCTAGATTCAAATCCCATCGACCACGAATTTAAAAGCGGATTTAAAAGAAATGGTTAATTTTAGAAAACCCCATTCAAGTATGGGGCTTGTCTTAGAAAACCCCCCTCAGCTATTTTATCTTTAGAAAACCTCCCTCAAATTTGAGGGTGTTCTAGATAACCCCCCTCAACTTTCAAAATATGACTAAACCCCCCTTAACTATGTATCACAAAACCCCCTTTATCTTTCTAATTTTTTCAAATAACCCCCCTAATATTATTAATTTTAAATATGCAATGACTAAAATACCCTTGGTTGAAAAAAAATTCATGTGAGTTTAAAAATCTAACCCAATCAAAATATTAGACTTCGGTTCGATGGGCTTTGATGAGGAAACTAATCTTCAAAAGAAATTTAAAAGTTTCAATTATTTCAAACATTACAAGCACGAATAAGCAGAAAATAAAAGAAGTTTAGCGTTTCAAAACAAAAAGAAAAAAAATTAGATTCGCACGTAAACCTAGCAATGAAGATGGAGGAATAAGAAGAGGGAGGAAATAAAATGAAAGCTATTTTAACAAAAAAAAAAGTTAAAAAGGAACAATATTGTAGAAAAAATTTAATGTCTTAGGGATAGTATGGTCATTTTAAATCATTTGTTCTTTTAGATTTAAATTATATTAGTTTAGGGGGTTAAGTGAGAAAAGTTGAGGGGGGATAAATAATATTTTGAGAGTTGAGGGGAGTTATCTACAACAACTCCATAATTGAGAGGATTTTTTAGAGTTAAAATAGTTGATGGGGGTTTCTGAGACGACCCCCATAGTTGAGGGGGGTTTTCTAAAATTAACCCAAAAGAAATTGATACAGTTGTGTTGAGTCCAGATTTCGACACATAAAAAGAGTGCTCAATCTACTAGTGCAAAAATATTTTAGAATATAAAATTATAACCCTAAATCTTTACCATAACTTCGAAGTTTAAAATTTTCCGACCAAATTCAAATTTGATTACCAAGCTTCATTAACAATGGTTCTATTTTCAAACGATAGCCCTCCATGTGAAGACTGCTAACCAATCTCTCAAGCATCTTTATCTGTCTCCAATTCCTTTCGCAAATATATTTATATTATCAAATGCGGACAAAGTTCCAACTTGGATGTCGTGATAAAATACTCCTGAGCACGGCCGATGGGGACCCGGACCGACGATAGGGACAAATCCTAATCCAATGTCCAGCGGTGAGCAAGCATCTAAACAACATTTTTAAAAGTTAAACTATTAAAACTTGCAATGCACTTTTTATTTTCTATTAATCTATTATAAATCTTGAAGGTTAGGTAAACTATCATGACCTTTCTAATTGGAAAAACTCTCTAAGCATTATGTTACTCCTTCTCTGTTCTCATGGAAACTTTGCACAAGATATTACATGTAAACTTTGTAAACTAGGAATTTTCGCACTTGAAGTTACGAAAGCTCATAGTTTAAACTTTTGAATTTGTTTGATTCTTGATATTTGTTTTAGAAGCCTATTAACTACTCTTTTTTTTTTGGCCGATGTTTTAAAGAAAAATTAGGATACTGGATACATTTCTGTAATTAGAAAATTCATGTTGATTTAACATGAAAAGCGAAAAACATGCAGTCTAGCCACGGGAACCTCGAGGGCGACGACAATTTGTTTGCTATCAAGGACTATTTCAGAAGCATTTGTCAGTAATTTTAGATGCATGCTTCATGTTTATTGCCTTTGATTCTCTTGGTAGGGAGATTTAGAACAGGGACCCTTCAAGTATAGGCATCTGTTATGGATGCCTCGAATACATGGACTCGAACTCGGTGGTTTCACCCGATCATGCTTGACCGAGCATCTTGTTAAGCGACGAATTGGTTTATGAAGAGTCCTATCTGTAATAGGACATGGACTTCATTGGCTTGAAGATAAGCATGCGATCAATTAAAGTATTAATTGATTAAGGATCCCACTTACATTAGAATTGATGTTGCTGCACAACTCCAATCATCTGAGACTTTAAATTCTCAGTAGGATTCTAGTTACTTGGGCAGCAAGGAATTTGGGTCTTCAAGCGCGCGCACGCGCACACTGGAGGTCTAAGAAGCCAATTATCAACATCAATCTACAGGGCACCAATCAAGAGCAGAAAATTCTCTCGTTAAGTCTATTTGATATTTTTCTCTTTTATTCTTTTATTTGAGAGAGTTGTATTAGTCTTTGGGGTGTGTTAGGGATTGAGTGATTGAAAGATCTTCACATTATATTCTTCACAATTTAGTAAATCTACCCTTCCCATTCGCCCGTGGACGTAGGCTATAAGCCGAACCACGTATATCTGTGTGTTTCATGTTCTTAATATTTTTCGTGCTTTCATGTGATTGATATTAGTTTATCGTGGGGATTTATCATAACATCATCTTTATAACAGCCCTTTGTCTTGAAAAGTTTAGAGGTGTATGCGAAAGGTTTAGTCATAAAGGAGACGATCAGCACTTTTTCTGTTGAAACTTCATAGTGGTGAAAATTTATCATGAAAATTAGAACAATATGAGAGAGAGAGAGAGAGAGAGAGAGAGAGAGAGAGAGAGAGAGAGAGAGAGAGAGAGAGAGAGAGAGGAGAACTAACTTTTAGTTTCACTAGATGGAAAATTTTATTTCTCAATTTATGAAAACTATAGGGTTTGAAAGATTTTTTCCCTACATAATTAGTAGCTTGTAGTTTTACAAGAAATTGTATTTATCTCCTAGAGTATGCGACTCAAAACATGCAAATTTATTTCATTAAGTCCTTTCTATATATATACCCCCTCAAAATCAGTCATATCTGCAAAATTACCATCCAAATTTAGATGTTGGGTAATTTGCCCAACAGTTCTATCATATTCAATAAATTTCTCTAAACATAAAATCTCTAGTTATTGAACGGTGGATGGAGGAAATTCCAGCTTAACAACTAAGAAAAAAAGTAGAAATATCTTCAGAAATATTCCTTAACCGGGGGAGGATTCACTCAGTATGGTAGAATTGGGGTACATTAGTAAATATCTAATTTGGAGTGTAATTGCAAGTTTGGTTGATTTTCAGAAAAGCACTTCTGAAAGTCAATTGAAATCCAATAAAAAGTCCGAGTTCAAATTAACAATCCTCAACCAATAACCCCATTAATGTTTAATCTTAAAGGGTATTTTATATTTGTCTTTGTTTCAACATTAACAGAGCCTGAGAGGTGCGTTTAGGGGGACCCTTAGGAGATATTATCGAGGCTGTTTTGGTGGGAAAAAAAGTTTAGGGGAGTGAAGTTCAAGACACCCCAAACTTGAGGGGCGTTTTGTGAAATTAACCCAATAAAAAACTATAAAAAAATTTAAGGGGGTCATTAACAATAATTCACCGAACCTTTTCTAAATAATTGCATTAGGCCCAACCACTGCTGATCCACGTCAGCTCCCCCAGCAAACAAATCCCATTTTCATTTTCAGCATCCCCTGCGCTCTCTTTATCTTTAACGGCTCCCTTTCTCTTCTCCTTGAATCAGCAAGCAAAGCTCTCTCCTTTTTTTCTCCTCAGTATCGATCAAAATTCATCCGATGGCGTCTCGAAACGTCGTCGGATTCATCGGCCTCGATGATCTGAGCTTGAAGCTCGCTTCCTCCCTCATCAAATCGGGGTTCGGAGTTCAAGCATTCGAGGTAATCGATTCCTTTGTTCCAGTTTAAGTAAAAATGGAATCTTTGATTTGGTATTTTTTTGCTTTATGATGAAATGCTTTGCTTGCTGAGGATAGGTGGTGGAGTCTTCAGTGATGCGAGGGTTTGTGGAGCTGGGTGGAATTAGATGCTCGAGTCCACTGGAGGCAGTAAAAGGTGAAATTCTTGAAATTATGTTGTCATTCTTTTGTTTGGTTAATTTTTAGTGTTAATTAGATACTTCATATTCCAAAATTTGATTAAGAAAAAGTAACATAGATTATTTGGCTAAGCTCGTCTTTGACATGATGACAATTGGTTGTGATCTTGTTAGTTGTGGAACGTATACAAATCGGGAGGCAGACCCCTGACTGAATCTTTCTTAATCAAAAGTCGGCATGAATGTCTAATTCTAGTTACATGAATGTCTAATTCTAGTTCTTTCACTAATACATGATGTTTAGTCATAAGCATTGTTACGCAAGAGAACATAGGTGCATCATGGTATATCTCTGTCAATGGAAGAACATCACCCGATGGCCAGTGACGGAGCATTCTTCAACGAACGATTAAAGACCAAAGTTCAGGGGTTGGTGGTGCCTTCCATGCTTTGACCTGCAATGATGACTTGTGTGTGAGCGCGCGCACGTGCAAGTGCACACATGACATATATCGACACACACGAGCACACATGCACGCCGCATGCATGCATGGACACGTGCACATACACATCACGAGGGATGAGAAGCGTGATGTGTTCCATGTATTTTTAACGTGTGGAAAATCTAGGTTTCTGGACTGTGGTTAGAACTTCATTTTCTGCAAGGTTGATAAATATGTTATGTTGGTCTATATATTTTGTTCATGTGTGAAATCTATGGTTTTAACTCTGATTCAAAATCCGTTACTAGATTACATCAAAAGCAATAATCATAACCTTGTCCTGCCACCTTTGAAGAAATTCTGCAAGTTTCCTTCTCTAGAAGTATCCACAAGTTAAAAAGAGAATTAGGGAGGAAGAAATATTGCCACCAGCCTCTCAACTTACCGAGTCATCTTAGCTCAAGCGTATCACCACTTTGTTCCCTTATGGGAGGTTATCCTTATATGCAGTGATTGCAGATTGATTATGCATTCAAGTTCAGGACACACGATATCCACTCATGATCTGCATGGAGCCTCGTCGTTCTTTCATTTTAGGGTTCTTTCTCCCTCTGTGGCAGTATCTTTTCCCCAGTTTGGAGCTTGTTTCTCTCTTCATGGAAGTTTCTATGATGTAAACTTACAGATCTTTCTCAAAAGTTAAAAAACTAGTGGAGCCTCTATATATGTGTTTTTCCTTTTAACATTGTGGATGAGTACTTGTTGCTATTATAGCTTATATCTTGGTCCAATAACATTTGCAACAACAAGACCTATATAACAGTAATAGTCAAAGTAATAATATTATTATTATGTAATGTCATAATTTCAAATACAATGTTTTGCAAGTCTCAGATGAAAGGATTGTACATTGTTTCAGAATAGATGCTCAAACAACAGACATTAATGTCATAATTAGTCCTTAACGTCTCGTTTGGTACGCGGGAATGGAGTCAAGTGAGAATAGAAAGAAGGTGGGAATGGAATGGAATAGATGTGGGAATGGAATGCTAATTCTCATTCTCATGTTTGGGCGCGTTTAGAGAATGAAACGGGAATGACAATCTTATTCTCATTCCTATGTTTGGTATCATTTATTCACAAGTGAGAATAAAATTTAATTTTCTAATAATGCCCTTTACCAAAACACAAAATTTTAAAAACATTAAAATATTTTAAAAAAGACTAAATCATTCATTTTTTGAGAAAAATAAGTTTTATGGAAATGATATTTCTTTTCTTATAGAAATAATTTTTCATGTGATAGTTATATTTTGGCACACCGCCTCGGCAATAATTTTGGACTTTGGCTTACAAATTGAAAAACAATTTTCATAGAAATTATTTTTTATTATAAATAATTATAATTCCACCTTTCTAACTTCTAATGCTACATGTCTATTATTTGTACGAGCGACTAATGTTATTACTATCACTGCACTAGTGAAGAGAAGAACGCTCATAAGAGATATTGCATATAGTAAAAAGATTTCTTATCTAGACGCCAACGTGATTGCATAAAAAATAGGACTTGATAAAATAAGAAAACATCAAAATTGTATGCTTATAGATCTATAGACTCACCATTACCCACATTAATCAAAATGAATGATAGACATGTAGCAAGGTCAAGTATTTTAATATTTTATATATATTTGTAATGAGCATCTAATAATATTTTTCTATAAAAATGATTTTTCATATGGAAATTTATATCTATTCGTATCTTTTAAGGAGGGTATAATCGGAATTATTTGATTATTTTCATTCCCACTTAAGTGGGAATATCAATTCCTTGTTAAATGTTTGGGAATGACAATTCTCACATAAAGTGGGAATTGATAAGAAGTGGGAATAGCAATTCTAGCATCTAAAAATACATCGTGTTTGGTAGGCATGAATAAAGAGTGGGAATTGCATTGCATTCCCACTTATTTTCGCGTACCAAACGAGGTGTAAGGGAAAATCATTGATAAGTTAGTCGATGCTTAGACCTTTTCTTTAAAATCAATTGAGGTGCTCAAAAATATTTTTCATCTTATTCATTACAGCTGCCAACCACTGTAACATTGATAACCAGTCTTTGACTAACTGATATATTCTTGTTTGATATTATTTCCTTTTCAGATGCTTCAACTGTCATACTGGTGGTTTCTGAAGAGGAAAATACTGACAAATTGTTTTCAAAGGAGAGTTTAGCTGAAGGTATGTGTTTTTTTCTTGAACTGATGTAACTAATCCTTATTTAATGCTTGCATTTCTTCCTTTCAGGGTTGCATAAGGATGCAGTCCTTGTCCTTCAATCAGCATTGTCGCTCGGGCTCGTTACTAAGCTAGAGAAACTTTTGAGAGGTATATAAATTACATGTTTTGTTATTGTTGATGTAATTGGTTGCAGCATCATGAGAAAAGTTTCTTTTTCAGTATTGTTTTATTTTCCCCCCTTAGACGCGAACCAATTACTGTCTCAGACTTAGCATATTTGCATGCTCATCTGTTTCAAAAAAAGGGCATTGTTTCTGTGAATGTGGCATACCATAGAGAACGGATACATGGATATCCAATTGGCTTTTTCTTGGGAAGTTAATGGGTTGAAGAAAAATTTTCTCTTTATTCTCATCTTCTGTTACCTCATTGATCCTGCATGACTTTCTCCTGTTTTTCTTAGTCTTTGTATCTGTATAATGTATGGCAATAAGTTATAATAGATAAAGAAAGGCACAAAGTTGTTTCAGTGCTTTTATTTCTTCCCCTTGTATTTGGATCCTTATAGTTTGAAGTTGGGTACCGATTTTAGGAAGAAGAGAAAGATGAGCTCCCAATCCAAATACCCCAGTATGATGATGTGTACATTTATAAAGATTTGTCTGCATTCGGAAGTGCAAATAGCCAGTTTATGTGATTAGCTAGTAAACGATTTAATTATGTATGATTGATATGTGTATGCATCGTCATCATCGCAATTTTGTACGTTGGAATATCATGCATATTACCAGCTCTCAATGCAGCCGAATACAAGGAAAAAGGAGCTGCTGTATTCATCCAGATGCTAAAACCCTGTTCAACTTCGCAAATGTTGGATACTCTTTTCTTTCTCTTCCTTCCTTCTCCTTTTGCATGTAAAGCTTATTCATGTTCTATGGATTAGCCATTGTGCACTTATTTCTTCTTTCATCCATTTACCTTTCCCACAAGATATAGGCGACCTCAGTTATTTCTATGGATTAGCCATTGTGCACTTATTTCTTCTTTCTCTTCCTTCCTTCTCCTTTTGCATGTAAAGCTTATTCATGCTCTATGGATTAGCCATCGTGCACTTATTTCTTCTTTCATCCATTTACCTTTCCCACAAGATATAGGCGACCTCAGTGGCAGATCGAGAAATATTTTCTTGGAGGGGCGGACGACAAGCATCTATTTATATGAAAATGAAAATATAATAATATAAAACTATAAGTCTATAACACTTAACAGAAATGCTATTCCGTACGCTTTATTAGCTTAACGCATCATATTTTGCATGTAATTAAACAAAATTGAGTGTTTTTACTAGTAATTTACTAAAATAGGTTATATTAAAGTAAGTTGCTAATTGTTTAAGAGTTGGGATTCAAATGTTTTAAAACTAGGAGGGGCAAATTGCAAGTTGAGAAGGAACCAAAATGCAATTTCCAAATGGTTAGGGGTGCAATTGCCCCCCTAACCTATAACATGCATCCGCCCCTTGTCGACCTGATAAGGTCATAATAGTTTCATTCCAAAACTTAAATCTCTGTCTGACATTTTGTTCACAATCTTGGTTAAAAAATATTATGCTCAAACAAAAACCTATAGCCAAATGTGGCTGTACATCTTGAATTACGATTAGACATGTATAAAGGCGTCAGTACAATGCTATTTGTTTGGGGGACCATCTATTTATTGATATAATATCGATGCCATTTTGGTGGACGGTAGTAAAAGAAAGTTTGGTGTTTTGTAAAGGAAAAGAATTTTGGTTATATTTCTATTTTAGTAATCTTTGGCTGTTAACGAGGTTGCCTACTGGTGTGATGTGCCAGTGTAAAAGATTCATCAATTATAGAATATAGTTACTTCTTATCATGTATAAACCATCTCTATAACTAACAACTCTTCTCATCTTGCAGAAAAGATTGGAGTTGCTTCCATAGTTGATGCACATGTCTTTGAGGGATTTTCTCAGGATTCAAAAGAAGAGATTATTGTGAGTGAAGAGATTTTATGTTCTCATATTTATGCAATAATCTCATATCTACGAAAAGGTCACTTAATTACTTACTGCACTCCTCTCACATGGGCAGGTTATTGCATCTGGAAGGCAAGAATCCATGCAAAAGGCCCAACCTGTTCTCTCTGGTATGATCAGTCCATAGCAATCATTCTAAAGTGGTCATTATAGAAAGAATCCTTGGTCATTTTTGATTTGTTAATTTTTAGAATTTTGTATTTGACAAACTGATTAATATATTCTTTCAACAGCAATGAGCGAAAATGTATACATATTTGTTGGTGATATTGGTGCTGGAAGGTATGCTTTATTTTTTCTATGTAATACAAAGTCCTAGTAGTTTCATTGCTACAAATGTTTTTGTAAAAGGTTTCATGTAGCTTTAAATCCTTTCTGATTCTTTTGCACAACGCCTTTTATCAACATAGCTCTTTATCTACTAGGTCTGCAATTATCTCCTCTTTTGATAATATTAATCATCTTTTTTCTCCTATTCTTTCAGCAAAATTAAAATGGTCAATGATCTGCTGGAGGGTATTCATTTTGTTGCTTCTGTTGAAGCAATGTTCCTGGGTGTTAGATTTGGCATTCACCCAACGATTCTCTATGATATAATTTCAAATGCTGCCGGAAGTTCAAGGTGATTGCATGGAGTTTACTGCTTTTCCTCTTCTACAGTTTTATTTTTGTCTATAGGTATTATTTGGTATCTTTTTATTTCAAAGAAAGATAGGATGTCTAGATTATTACTGCATTCATTCAGAAAACTAGCATTAACCTTGTTCATAATGCATAGAATATTGAAATAACATAAATCATTTCTTGCACATGTCTTTGAGGGATTTTCTCAGGATTCAAAAGAAGAGATTATTGTGAGTGAAGAGATTTTATGTTCTCATATTTATGCAATAATCTCATATCTGAAAAGGTCACTTAATTACTTACTGCACTCCTCTCACATGGGCAGGTTATTGCATCTGGAAGGCAAGAATCCATGCAAAAGGCCCAACCTGTTCTCTCTGGTATGATCAGTCCATAGCAATCATTCTAAAGTGGTCATTATAGAAAGAATCCTTGGTCATTTTGATTTGTTAATTTTAGAATTTTGTATTTGACAAACTGATTAATATATTCTTTCAACAGCAATGGCGAAAATGTATACATATTTGTTGGTGATATTGGTGCTGGAAGGTATGCTTTATTTTTCTATGTAATACAAAGTCCTAGTAGTTTCATTGCTACAAATGTTTTTGTAAAAGGTTTCATGTAGCTTTAAATCCTTTCTGATTCTTTTGCACAACGCCTTTTATCAACATAGCTCTTTATCTACTAGGTCTGCAATTATCTCCTCTTTTGATAATATTAATCATCTTTTTCTCCTATTCTTTCAGCAAAATTAAAATGGTCAATGATCTGCTGGAGGGTATTCATTTTGTTGCTTCTGTTGAAGCAATGTTCCTGGGTGTTAGATTTGGCATTCACCCAACGATTCTCTATGATATAATTTCAAATGCTGCCGAAGTTCAAGGTGATTGCATGGAGTTTACTGCTTTTCCTCTTCTACAGTTTTATTTTTGTCTATAGGTATTATTTGGTATCTTTTTATTTCAAAGAAAGATAGGATGTCTAGATTATTACTGCATTCATTCAGAAAACTAGCATTAACCTTGTTCATAATGCATAGAATATTGAAATAACATAAATCATTTCTTGCACATGTCTTTGAGGGATTTTCTCAGGATTCAAAAGAAGAGATTATTGTGAGTGAAGAGATTTTATGTTCTCATATTTATGCAATAATCTCATATCTGAAAAGGTCACTTAATTACTTACTGCACTCCTCTCACATGGGCAGGTTATTGCATCTGGAAGGCAAGAATCCATGCAAAAGGCCCAACCTGTTCTCTCTGGTATGATCAGTCCATAGCAATCATTCTAAAGTGGTCATTATAGAAAGAATCCTTGGTCATTTTGATTTGTTAATTTTAGAATTTTGTATTTGACAAACTGATTAATATATTCTTTCAACAGCAATGGCGAAAATGTATACATATTTGTTGGTGATATTGGTGCTGGAAGGTATGCTTTATTTTTCTATGTAATACAAAGTCCTAGTAGTTTCATTGCTACAAATGTTTTTGTAAAAGGTTTCATGTAGCTTTAAATCCTTTCTGATTCTTTTGCACAACGCCTTTTATCAACATAGCTCTTTATCTACTAGGTCTGCAATTATCTCCTCTTTTGATAATATTAATCATCTTTTTCTCCTATTCTTTCAGCAAAATTAAAATGGTCAATGATCTGCTGGAGGGTATTCATTTTGTTGCTTCTGTTGAAGCAATGTTCCTGGGTGTTAGATTTGGCATTCACCCAACGATTCTCTATGATATAATTTCAAATGCTGCCGGAAGTTCAAGGTGATTGCATGGAGTTTACTGCTTTTCCTCTTCTACAGTTTTATTTTTGTCTATAGGTATTATTTGGTATCTTTTTTATTTCAAAGAAAGATAGGATGTCTAGATTATTACTGCATTCATTCAGAAAACTAGCATTAACCTTGTTCATAATGCATAGAATATTGAAATAACATAAATCATTTCTTGCACATGTCTTTTTATGCATCCATTGAATCTTTCCACCAGAATCATGTATGCCACATTTGAAAAAAGCTGCGCAGCTCATGCATTGAAAAACTGTAACCACCTCTTTCTGTCACCATACATCTCTATCTCATAAATACATAGCTACCCAACAAATCCATTTCTCTTCAATTGCCTAGATACTTCCAAATTGGTTCATTTTCTGTCCTAAAATTTCAGTCTACCACTTTGCATGGAAATATGATATGAGCTTTTATATTTTCAGGACCTTTGTGGATATCACCCCCAAGTTATTGACTGGGGATCAAACTTTGACAAAATGCGTAGATGCTTTGGTTCAAAATGCGGTAAGTATCTTTGTATGTAATGCAATCTAGTAGAGTTTATGTTAATATGTATTTGTTATAACATGTTCTTCAGCAACCTGGTTGAGACATTGTTATGTTCTAGATAGATTCTAACAATATTCTTTCGTTAGAAATATGCTGTTCTTAATAAAGTTTTATATTGTCTTTGTGCCTGTGTGTGCTTGGGTGTTGGTTCATGTGTGTTCCGTGTAGATGGTTGCATGTATCATGTGTGCTGAATCTAGGGTTCATCTATAGCATTTCATCTATTTTAGTTCTTTATTATTTTAAAGTGCTTAAGGATCCTATACTTTCACTGTAAATATGGACTCATTACTTTAGTCTTTTTATACTTCCAAATGATATTATGTTCCTATAAATCGAGTAATAGTGTGATATGCTTTAACATATTCATGTAATGATTTTTTTTTTCATTTCCCTTTTTTCCCTTATTAAATATGCTGCACATGAATTTTTTTTTGGGTGCAACGTAGCTCTTTCATACTAACGGTTTGTATTACCTTTTTTTTTTGTTGTTGATTTTAAGGGCCTTGTATTGGGTGTTGCCAAATCCCTCCCGTTTCCTCTTCCACTTCTAGCCATGGCATACCAGCAACTAATATATGGTACTATGCTGAATACTTGAAGTACTTAAGTTTCTTTTGCTTTCTGATCTCCAACGCAAGATAATAAATACCCTATCTTATGGGCATCTTTGTAGGTGCTTCACGAAAATGTAGGAATGATACTTCTCCTGCACCATTGAAGGTTTTATCTCTTTTAAATATTTCTAATATAAACTGCTTACATTTTAGATTCGTTACACTTTCAATTGTTTTCTGTCATTAACCTGTAGAGAAGTTCTTCCCCCATCTTTTCTGGTTCAGGTTTGGGAAGAAACATTTGGAGTAAATATCAGAGAGGCAGCCAAGCAGAAGCCTTATGATCCTGGGAATCTGGCATATCAACTTAGTTTGGCATCAAATGTTGTAAAGAAAATTGGTTTCATAGGTCTAGGAGCTATGGGTTTTGGCATGGCAGCTCACTTGCTAAGATCAGGCTTTACTGTTGTCTCATATGATGTAAGACCTCACTTTCATTAAATTCTTTTTTATATTATGAAGTTGATCATAATTTCTTGGATCATTACAAGCTTTTGGGTCATTCTACATCTTCATTTGATTGTCTATAGACATATTAATATATTGGTGGTTAAGAATCTTGTTATGCTGTTACCTTCAGTAGATCTCATTTTTTCTATTTTAACTACCAATTGTTTCTTAGTTTGTACGTTTTTCTAAAATTGTGCTATTTTTCTCCCTTCTGACATTTCTGACTGCTTTGAAGATGGAGTATTCATTTATGTTTTTCATTCTTCACACAGTATTGGATGTTCTATTTTCGTTCTTTTTTGTTTTACAGGTTTATAAACCAACACTAACAAGGTTTGCTGATTTGGGAGGCATAGCGGAGGCTTCTCCTAGAGAAGTATCAAAAGGTAAACTGAACTCTCCTTTCTTTTAATTTGATTTAAATTTTGTACCCAGTACTACTGAATTCAAACCATTATGTGATTAACACCCGGGTACCAGCTGAGAGAATCAGGTTTTGCTTACATATTCATGTGTAACATAACTAAACAATAATTCAAGCAAGATAATTAACTAGCTTTCTTTTGTAGGCTTGTAGCAAGTCAGGCAAAATACTAATCCATTATATTTGAGAATAATCCCAAAGACATGATGTGGAATGGTGAAAGAGAACTTGAATGTATGCAACTGATTTAGTGAGGAGACATTGAGGACAAGGCTAGCATTTTATTATTTATAAAATGGGCAGCCAAAAACACCAAGTAGCTAAGTTGCATGGAAACTGCATGGTACTGCGAGTGGCAACGGACACCGGCAAAAGCTGTAAAATGTAGGGTAGGGTACGGGGACACGGCTATTTTATATATATATATATATATATATATATATATATATATATATATATATATATATATATATATATATAGAGTAAAGCTCCTATAAACTTAAGTGGATATGAGCACTTGTCCACCAACTTTTTATCCGTCATTATGCTTTGAGATTTGTGCTACACATCAAGGCTATTGTTGAGATTTGTGCCTTGATTTGTATCACATACTAGCACAAATCTCAATACAAAATCAATGGATAAAAAGTGGGTGGACAAATGGCTCCTATCCACTTAAGTTTATATGAGCTTTACTCTCTCTCTCTCTCTATATATATATATATATATATATATATATATATATATATATATATATATATAGTAAAGCTCTCATAAACTTAAGTGGATAGGAGCCATTTGTCCACCAACTTTTTTATCCGTTAATTTTGCATTGAGATTTGTGCTAGCAGGTGATAAAATGAATGCACAAATCTCAAAGATAGCATTGATGTGTAGCACAAATCTCAAAACATAATGAAGGGATAAAAAATTTGGTGGACAAGTGCTCCTATCCACTTAAGTTCATAGGAGCTTTACTCTATATATTTATATATATATAGAGCAAGGCTCCTATAAACTTAAGTTGATAGGAATAGTCATCCACCAACTTTTCTATCCATTAATGTTGCCTTGGGATCCGTAAAAGATATAAAGCCCACTTTGAGATTTGTGTGCATCTTGATTTCACGCATCTCAAGGCAAGATCAATGGATATAAAAGTTGATGGACACTCCTCTCTATCAACTTAAGTTTATAGGAGCCTTGCTCTCTCTCTCTCTCTCTCTCTATATATATATATATATATATATATATATATAGATTGAATTAATAATGTACATGAGATCATTTTTTCCGCTTCATGTGTCATTAGAATTAAAATTCGATCACATTTTTAAGTTTCTTTTGCTTTCTGATCTCCAACGCAAGATAATAAATACCCTATCTTATGGGCATCTTTGTAGGTGCTTCACTAAAATGTAGGAATGATACTTCTCCTGCACCATTGAAGGTTTTATCTCTTTTAAATATTTCTAATATAAACTGCTTACATTTTAGATTCGTTACACTTTCAATTGTTTTCTGTCATTAACCTGTAGAAGTTCTTCCCCATCTTTTCTGGTTCAGGTTTGGGAAGAAACATTTGGAGTAAATATCAGAGAGGCAGCCAAGCAGAAGCCTTATGATCCTGGGAATCTGGCATATCAACTTAGTTTGGCATCAAATGTTGTAAAGAAAATTGGTTTCATAGGTCTAGGAGCTATGGGTTTTGGCATGGCAGCTCACTTGCTAAGATCAGGCTTTACTGTTGTCTCATATGATGTAAGACCTCACTTTCATTAAATTCTTTTTTATATTATGAAGTTGATCATAATTTCTTGGATCATTACAAGCTTTTGGGTCATTCTACATCTTCATTTGATTGTCTATAGACATATTAATATATTGGTGGTTAAGAATCTTGTTATGCTGTTACCTTCAGTAGATCTCATTTTTCTATTTTAACTACCAATTGTTTCTTAGTTTGTATGCTTTTCTAAAATTGTGCTATTTTTCTCCCTTCTGACATTTCTGACTGCTTTGAAGATGGAGTATTCATTTATGTTTTTCATTCTTCACACAGTATTGGATGTTCTATTTTCGTTCTTTTTGTTTTACAGGTTTATAAACCAACACTAACAAGGTTTGCTGATTTGGGAGGCATAGCGAGGCTTCTCCTAGAGAAGTATCAAAAGGTAAACTGAACTCTCCTTTCTTTTAATTTGATTTAAATTTTGTACCCAGTACTACTGAATTCAAACCATTATGTGATTAACACCGGGTACCAGCTGAGAGAATCAGGTTTTGCTTACATATTGATGTGTAGCACAAATCTCAAAACATAATGAAGGGATAAAAATTTGGTGGACAAGTGCTCCTATCCACTTAAGTTTATATGAGCTTTACTCTCTCTCTCTCTATATATATATATAGTAAAGCTCTCATAAACTTAAGTGGATAGGAGCCATTTGTCCACCAACTTTTTATCCCGTCATTATGCTTTGAGATTTGTGTGCATCTTGATTTCACGATCTCAAGGCAAGATCAATGGATATAAAAGTTGATGGACACTCCTCTCTATCAACTTAAGTTTATAGGAGCCTTGCTCTCTCTCTCTCTATATATATATATATATATATAGTAAAGCTCTCATAAACTTAAGTGGATATGAGCACTTGTCCACCAACTTTTCTATCCATTAATGTTGCCTTGGGATCCGTAAAAGATATAAAGCCCACTTTGAGATTTGTGCTACACATCAAGGCTATTGTTGAGATTTGTGCTACACATCAAGGCTATTGTTGAGATTTGTGCTACACATCAAGGCTATTGTTGAGATTTGTGCTACACATCAAGGCTATTGTTGAGATTTGTGCTACACATCAAGGCTATTGTTGAGATTTGTGCTACACATCAAGGCTATTGTTGAGATTTGTGCTACACATCAAGGCTATTGTTGAGATTTGTGCTACACATCAAGGCTATTGTTGAGATTTGTGCCTTGATTTGTATCACATACTAGCACAAATCTCAAAACATAATGAAGGGATAAAAATTTGGTGGACAAGTGCTCCTATCCACTTAAGTTTATAGGAGCCTTGCTCTCTCTCTCTCTATATATATATATAGTAAAGCTCTCATAAACTTAAGTGGATATGAGCACTTGTCCACCAACTTTTCTATCCATTAATGTTGCCTTGGGATCCGTAAAAGATATAAAGCCCACTTTGAGATTTGTGCCTTGATTTGTATCACATACTAGCACAAATCTCAAAGATAGCATTGATGTGTAGCACAAATCTCAAAGATAGCATTGATGTGTAGCACAAATCTCAAAGATAGCATTGATGTGTAGCACAAATCTCAAAGATAGCATTGATGTGTAGCACAAATCTCAAAGATAGCATTGATGTGTAGCACAAATCTCAAAGATAGCATTGATGTGTAGCACAAATCTCAAAGATAGCATTGATGTGTAGCACAAATCTCAAAGATAGCATTGATGTGTAGCACAAATCTCAAAGATAGCATTGATGTGTAGCACAAATCTCAAAGATAGCATTGATGTGTAGCACAAATCTCAAAACATAATGAAGGGATAAAAATTTGGTGGACAAGTGCTCCTATCCACTTAAGTTCATAGGAGCTTTACTCTATATATTTATATATATATAGTAAAGCTCTCATAAACTTAAGTGGATAGGAGCCATTTGTCCACCAACTTTTCTATCCATTAATGTTGCCTTGGGATCCGTAAAAGATATAAAGCCCACTTTGAGATTTGTGCCTTGATTTGTATCACATACTAGCACAAATCTCAAAACATAATGAAGGGATAAAAATTTGGTGGACAAGTGCTCCTATCCACTTAAGTTCATAGGAGCTTTACTCTATATATTTATATATATATATATATATATATATATATATATATATATATATATATATATATATATATATATATATAGTAAAGCTCTCATAAACTTAAGTGGATATGAGCACTTGTCCACCAACTTTTTATCCGTCATTATGCTTTGAGATTTGTGCTACACATCAAGGCTATTGTTGAGATTTGTGCCTTGATTTGTATCACATACTAGCACAAATCTCAATACAAAATCAATGGATAAAAAGTGGGTGGACAAATGGCTCCTATCCACTTAAGTTTATATGAGCTTTACTCTCTCTCTCTCTCTCTCTCTCTATATATATATATATATATATATATATATATATATATATATATATATATATATATATATATATATATATATATATATAGTAAAGCTCTCATAAACTTAAGTGGATAGGAGCCATTTGTCCACCAACTTTTATCCGTTAATTTTGCATTGAGATTTGTGCTAGCGGTGATAAAATGAATGCACAAATCTCAAAGATAGCATTGATGTGTAGCACAAATCTCAAAACATAATGAAGGGATAAAAATTTGGTGGACAAGTGCTCCTATCCACTTAAGTTCATAGAGCTTTACTCTATATATTATATATATATAGAGCAAGGCTCCTATAAACTTAAGTTGATAGGAATAGTCATCCACCAACTTTTCTATCCATTAATGTTGCCTTGGGATCCGTAAAGATATAAAGCCCACTTTGAGATTTGTGTGCATCTTGATTTCACATCTCAAGGCAAGATCAATGGATATAAAAGTTGATGGACACTCCTCTCTATCAACTTAAGTTTATAGGAGCCTTGCTCTCTCTCTCTCTCTCTCTATATATATATATATATATATATATATATATAGATTGAATTAATAATGTACATGAGATCATTTTTTCCGCTTCATGTGTCATTAGAATTAAAATTCCGATCACATTTTTAAGTTTCTTTTATCATATTGATTATCATAAATTGGAAACTACTCATTTTTTTACTAGACATCCAAACGACCCTTTAACTATATAGTTTTGAACTTGGGTATGAACTGAAATGAACCCGACCCATATCTAACTAGTTTTAAGAAACGGATGTGAAGTGTAAGCTATACGTCCAAGAAGTGTTTGACAAGTGTTTTAAATTAACACATATATCGTATAATTGAGTACATGTTGTAATAAATGCATGCATATATTCAAGAAGTATCCATGAAGTTTGGGTACGGGAAAGTGTCGGATACGTGTCCGGTACGGGTACGGCTTCATTATAGAAGTACCCGGGTAACGTAGCCAAGTAGTCAATTCTTATTCAAGATATACGAAGTCAACATAAGTCCACAGGCAAATTTCAAGTAAGTGCCAAATTATTCCAATTATCTCTGAGAAATTCCTCATTGTACTCACTTAATCGAGTTTTATTCTATTTGAATTTACCTTTTAGAATACTGTCTAAATATTCATTTTAAATATGATAATCCTTATTCAAGAATTTATCATTACATTATAATTATGTGATTAAAGCATACATTCTCCAGATGTACAAGTTCTCATAATAATGGTTGCAAATGAAGTCCAGGCTGAAAGTGTTCTTTACGGAGATGCTGGCTCGGTATCAGGTAAACAACCTTTCTGCATTTCTGTGACTTGTATCTTGCTACAACCTAAAATTATCTTCA
Organism: Asparagus setaceus; assembly: GCA_012295165.1. Lineage (NCBI taxonomy): Eukaryota > Viridiplantae > Streptophyta > Magnoliopsida > Asparagales > Asparagaceae > Asparagus > Asparagus setaceus. Next base: position 3,925,416 of record CM022709.1, on the reverse strand, counting down.
TCGTATTTCAGCTTCTTACCTTTGTGGACAGATATAAATTTTTTTTTCTTTTACACTTGTAGACCTTCCAGATGGAGCAACAATAATTCTTTCCTCAACTGTCTCCCCTGGGTTTATTATTCGTCTTGAGCAGAGGTTAAAGGGTAGGCCATCTTTCTATTCTGGCTTTGTTAGATTTTAGATAGTATAGACATATTCTCCACTATTTCTGTTCTGTTCCCTTCTTTCATTTTTATAATCCTGGTTACATAGTTGTTCAGATTCGTAATTTTCTGATTATTAAGCTAGACTGCATATGTTAGTAGGAGTTGCTAACGTTATTGTGAACATAGATGTTACATACTTCAACTTGCTTTAGTTCATTCATAGGAGTCCCAACATGCATCATGACTGTTGAGATAACCTAAATCACATGCTTATTCTAGATATCATCTCTGTTCCGCAAAGTTATCCAAAAAGACAATAAAACAAATGCGGCCATGTTCATGAAATATGATACTGAGAATACATGAAAAAAGCGGAGATTTCTGTAGATGGATATGGAAAGATATTCCAATAATGATAGTTAGTTTCCAATAAACGCTGCTATAATTAATGAACCTGAAATCTCTACCAAGTGGTTCAACAAAGAACATTATGTTTGTTCAGGTCTTTGTATTACCCTTGCATGATGACAATAGCTTCTACATCATATACTGTTAGCATTTCAAACTCTTCATGCAACGAGATCTATCTTCTATTCTCCTAATGTAAGATTTTCTCTTTCAATTTCTCACATGCTAACAGTACTGTAACATATCGTAGATGAACAGAGGGGTTTAAAGTTGGTGGATGCACCAGTGTCGGGTGGTGTTAAAAGGGCAGCAGACGGAACACTTACAGTATGAGTTACTTTTGTTATTTTCTTCACATGCATTGATTTATGTAATAATTCATATATATATATATATATATATATATATATATATATATATATATATATATATATATATATAGTAAAGCTCCTATAAACTTAAGTGGATAGGAATCATTTGTTCACCAACTTTTTATCCATTGATTTTGCATATATATATATATATAGTAAAGCTCCTATAAACTTAAGTGGATAGGAATCATTTGTTCACCAACTTTTTATCCATTGATTTTGCATATATATATATATATATATATATATATATATATATATATATATATATATAGAGTAAAGCTCCTATAAACTTAAGTGGATAGGAATCATTTGTTCACCAACTTTTTATCCATTGATTTTGCATATATATATATATATATATATATATATATATATATATATATATATATATATATATATATATATATATATATATATATATATATATATATATATATATATATATATATATATATAGAGTAAAGCTCCTATAAACTTAAGTGGATAGGAATCATTTGTTCACCAACTTTTTATCCATTGATTTTGCATATATATATATATAGAGTAAAGCTCCTATAAACTTAAGTGGATAGGAATCATTTGTTCACCAACTTTTTATCCATTGATTTTGCATATATATATATAGAGTAAAGCTCCTATAAACTTAAGTGGATAGGAATCATTTGTTCACCAACTTTTTATCCATTGATTTTGCATATATATATATATATATATATATATATATATATATATATATATATATATATATATATATATATAGAGTAAAGCTCCTATAAACTTAAGTTTATAGGGAATAGTATACACCAACTTTTTATCCATTGATGTTGCCTTTAGATTTGTGCCATCAAGAGATGCACAAATCTCAAAATGGGCTTCATATCTTTCATGGATCCCAAGGCAACATCAATGGATAGAAAAGTTGGTGTATGACTATTTCCTATAAACTTAAGTTTATAGGAGCTTTCTATATATATATATATATATATATATATATATATATATATATATATATATAGAGTAAAGCTCCTATAAACTTAAGTTTATAGGGAATAGTATACACCAACTTTTTATCCATTGATTTTGCATATATATATATAGAGTAAAGCTCCTATAAACTTAAGTTTATAGGTTTATAAGTTTATAGGAGCTTTCTATATATATATATATATATATATATATATATATATATATATATATATATATATATATATATATATATATATAGAGTAAAGCTCCTATAAACTTAAGTGGATAGGAATCATTTGTTCACCAACTTTTTATCCATTGATTTTGCATATATATATATATATAGAGTAAAGCTCCTATAAACTTAAGTTTATAGGGAATAGTATACACCAACTTTTTATCCATTGATTTTGCATTGAGATTTGTGCTAGCATGTGATACAAATCAAGGCACAAATCTCAAATATAGCCTTGATGTGTAGCACAAATCTCAAAGCATAATGAAGGGATAAAAAGTTAGGACAAGTGCTCCTATCCACTTAAGTTTATAGGAGCTTTCTATATATATATATATATATATATATATATATATATATATATATATATATATATAGAGTAAAGCTCCTATAAACTTAAGTTTATAGGGAATAGTATACACCAACTTTTTATCCATTGATGTTGCCTTTAGATTTGTGCCATCAAGAGATGCACAAATCTCAAAATGGGCTTCATATCTTTCATGGATCCCAAGGCAACATCAATGGATAGAAAAGTTGGTGTATGACTATTTCCTATAAACTTAAGTTTATAGGAGCTTTCTATATATATATATATATATATATATATATATATATATATATATATATATAGAGTAAAGCTCCTATAAACTTAAGTGGATAGGAATCATTTGTTCACCAACTTTTTATCCATTGATTTTGCATATATATATATATATATATAGAGTAAAGCTCCTATAAACTTAAGTGGATAGGAATCATTTGTTCACCAACTTTTTATCCATTGATGTTGCCTTTAGATTTGTGCCATCAAGAGATGCACAAATCTCAAAATGGGCTTCATATCTTTCATGGATCCCAAGGCAACATCAATGGATAGAAAAGTTGGTGTATGACTATTTCCTATAAACTTAAGTTTATAGGAGCTTTCTATATATATATATATATATATATATATATATATATATATATATATATATATATATAGAGTAAAGCTCCTATAAACTTAAGTGGATAGGAATCATTTGTTCACCAACTTTTTATCCATTGATTTTGCATTGAGATTTGTGCTAGCATGTGATACAAATCAAGGCACAAATCTCAAATATAGCCTTGATGTGTAGCACAAATCTCAAAGCATAATGAAGGGATAAAAAGTTAGGACAAGTGCTCCTATCCACTTAAGTTTATAGGAGATTTATATATATATATATATATATATATATATATATATATATATATATATATATATATATATATATATATATATATATATATATATATATAGAGAGAGAGAGAGAGAGAGAGCAAATCTCCTATAAACTTAAGTTTATAGGGAATAGTATACACCAACTTTTTATCCATTGATGTTGCCTTTAGATTTGTGCCATCAAGAGATGCACAAATCTCAAAATGGGCTTCATATCTTTCATGGATCCCAAGGCAACATCAATGGATAGAAAAGTTGGTGTATGACTATTTCCTATAAACTTAAGTTTATAGGTTTATAAGTTTATAGGAGATTTGCTATATATATATATATATATATATATATATATATATATATATATATATATATATATATATATATATATATATGAGTTTACTGTTAACGTTTGTCCATCTTAGTTGCTTTCTTTTCATTTTGATCTTCCGTAGATAATGGCTTCGGGGACAGATGAAGCTCTTGCGGATACAGGATCCGTTCTCTCTGGTATTGATATGTACCCATTGTTGCAAGGAATATATTGATGCCCATATGGAAATGTTATAATTTGAAGCTATACCTTTTTGAAATTACAGCATTAAGTGAGAAGCTTTATATCATAAAAGGTGGCTGTGGTGCTGCAAGGTACAAACCTCTTGGATTCACATCTGCTGTTTGTATAAATGCTTATGAAGTAACATTTCTTCCTCATTTATGCACTTTCAAATTCTTTTTAGGATTGATTATTTTGCATATGCATGCATGAACCTTAGCAAGTTCCCATAAATACAAGCAGTTCAATTACTTGGCATCAGAAAGTTCACGGTGATTTTATTTTCTTCTTTTACCAGTTCTGTAAAGACTGTAAATCAGTTGCTTGCTGGAGTTCATATAGCAGCAGCAGCTGAGGGATTGGCTCTAGGGGCTCGATTTGGTTTAAACACCAGGATGCTTTTTGATATTATTAATCATACAGGGGGCTATTCATGGTAAGCCAGATGCTTGCATCTATACCTATGAATCATCTGATGATGAATATATGTGTGGCTGGCTTAAAACCTTGTATTTTACTATTGTGAAATCTTATTCAACTTCGAAAAGGGACGCAGTGAAGGTCATTTCTTGTCTTTGCCAGAAATATGTAATTTACATGCCAGTTTGCTATTTACAAAATTTTGTAGTCTTAATCTTATGCAAGCAATATTTGCATAGGTACTTAGAATGAAATGATCTATTCAGGGCTTGTATGCTCTAGCTTTTCTTCTGGATGAGCTTATTTAACGGGTTTCATCGATGCCCTAGTCCAGAGGAAGTTCAAGAATTTTTAGCACTGATCAAAGAAGCTGTTTTCACTGAGCTATTATAACCTTATAAATGGTTTAACAAATATAATATTAATTCTATGCAGGATGTTTGGGAATCGTGTACCTCACATGTTAGACAGTGATTACACACCATATTCTGCAGTTGATATCTTTGTAAAAGATCTGGTATAGATTTATGCTAAATTCTGACCATTTACTTAACATGTAAGTATGTAAACACACTAAGTTGTATCAAATGAGTCACACATAATAATTTTTCTCTGGCAGGGTATTGTATGTACCGAAGGCTTCCACCTTAAGATGCCACTTCATATATCGAGTACCGCACACCAGCTATTTATATCAGGTTAAATAATCATTGAGGACTTCTTTGTTTGTTGTTTGTTGAACCTTGATTTTATGTCATGCGAGTGACTTGTTAGAACTCTTATGTTTTCTTGGTCACAGTTGTCTATATATTCTTTCAGTACGACTCCTACAGTTTGAGAAATATTAAGAGGATGGTCTCTCTTATTTTGAATTTCCAATTATGTTGTATTTTGTTAATCTGTGATGATTTTATTAAAAATTTTGAAGTTTTAAAATTTTTTTGCATCTGCTGTGCAGTCTGTTAATAAAGAGATTTTTTATGCATCATTTAACAGGTTCTGCTTCTGGTTGGGGTCGATCTGATGATGCTGCTGTAGTGAAGGTATGCTATGTTGTGTCTGGAAGTTTTTGTCCCTACTTGAAATGAATGGATATCTTGATGCTTTTACAGGTTTCTAGATATCCATGTTTATGAAAATGATTCAAGCCTAATGTTGAAAATGAGGACATTGATATCATATCCTTAAGGAAGAGTGTGACTGTCCATGTTACTGGGAGGCACATAAGCTGTAAATGTGGGGAAGTTTCTAGCTTCCAGTAGGCTCAGTTGGCTAATTGATTGAAGGGATATAAGTGTAAATAATCTCATGAAGAAACTAATTGGATAAAGAAGCATACTTAACTTAATCAGGGTTATATTAGTGATATTGAAAATTAAGGTATATACCCCAAATCTATCGTATTTGTATATTGATAAAGAATTATACTTAAACTGCATTACTATTTGTTTCTGTGATGCCTATGGAGGACACAACTAACTAGTATTTTGTTATTTTGGAATCAACAAAGGCAACTGTATCCTTTTAAGTATTAAAAGTAAGTTAGGACCTCTGTGGATGGCTAGGAAACTGCACCATAGTAGACAACACATAAGGCCCATGTGCCTGGTGACACAGCTTGAAATCAAATTTCATTTTCATATACAATATTATGATCTTGATAGGATGCTAATTTCGTGGCAGGTCTATGAGAAACTAACTGGTGTTAAAGTTGAAGGGAAACTTCCTGCTCTTATTAAAGAGGATGTCTTAAAATCTCTTCCACCTGAATGGCCAGAGGATCCAATTGAAGAAATTCATGCTCTAGAGAGACAAAATGGTTCCAAAGTCCTGGTAGTTTTGGATGATGACCCCACAGGAACTCAAACTGTACATGACATAGAAGTTTTAACTGAATGGTTGGGTTTCTATCTCATGCTTGTTACTGTTTCGGTATGTTGATTTTTTATGCAACTGTAGTTTTGTTAACAGATCATGTAATTGGAGTATCCATTAGCAGAAATAACTGTCCGTTTATCTGAGTTTTGGTCTGGCAGAGGGGTTCTCTTTAGCTTCTCACTATTCATTATCTTTTACAAATTCAGGAATGTTAACACGCTAATGGAGCAGTTCAGCAAAAAATCTACCTGTTTTTTCATTTTAACTAATTCCAGATCACTCAGCACAGAGAAGGTAGAGAATTCACAATATACAACATGCCAAATTTTCTAACCTCTTACTATTGTTCAATTAATTTTCTTTATATTCTGTTGTAAAAGCATTGGATTTTTAGGTTCCGACTATATTAATGTCCTAGTCATTGTGCAGGCTGTCTCATTGACAAAAGAAATTTGTAGGAACCTTGACACTGCAGCTAAAGCAGTTAATGGAATTAATTACACAATAGTTCTAAGAGGTGATTCAACACTCCGTGGACACTTTCCAGAGGCAAGACATTTCACTTACTGAACCCTTTTTCTCATTTTATACTGTACTGTCTAGCCATTTCTACTGCTAAGTTAACATTTGAATTTATGATCTGCAGGAGGCAGATGCTGCTGTCTCGATTTTGGGGGAGATGGATGCATGGATTGTTTGTCCCTTCTTTCTTCAAGGAGGACGTTATACTATTGATGATATCCACTATGTTGCTGATTCTGATAGGTAATTTTTATTTGTGCTACGGAAGAATCTTAATTCTCACATTAATTACCTACTCACTATCTGGAGTAGGCTTGTTCCTGCTGGGGGGACTGAGTTCGCTAAAGATGCGGCCTTTGGTTACAAATCCTCAAATCTCAGAGAGGTATGATCATATATACTCTTATGATGTTTAAGCATGGTTGCAAACCTATGAGAAAAATGAATGATCTTTACTGTGAATTATAGTGGGTTGAAGAAAAAACTAAAGGGAAGGTTTCAGCCAGAAATGTTGCCTCAGTTTCTATTCAACTCTTGCGTACAGGTGGGCCAGCTGCTGTTTGTGAACATCTTTGCAGCCTGCAAAAGGTAATATGTTGATGCCAAAGTGATCAATCCAGAGCTTTTTCTTTTTTTATGGATCTAAATGACATTTTAAGTATATGCTCCCTCATATTATAGGCATACCAAAGATACTGCTCCAGGTGGGGCATTCAAAATAATCATGTTAAGCAATTCAAAGTTTTCAGTTCAGAAGTCTGTATTAAAGAAGCTTATATTCTGTCTCATTTATGCCCATAATCTGAATAAATTTGTTTCACCAGATTTTCTTATGTTTGATATGGAATCAGAAAGCTGTCTTCGTACTAGTTTCAAGCATGTGAATGATAGTTAATATTTCACATTCAGAAACTTGATGATATGTTCTATGACATTGTCAGATATGCTTTTTCACAAAGTAGATGAATACAATGAATGGTGCAGATTTTGTTCTGTTGAGAGAAAAAAGAAAGTTCGATGTTGTTGGGATTTCCTGAGAAATAAGTTGATATCCTATCACATGTAGGAACACTTAAATTTTCAAATAATTTTTATAAATAGGAGCTCCTTTGACATTGTGAATCCTGCCAGTGCTTAATGGATTGATGATGCTTCATTCCTATTTCCTTTATTATAAGATGTCTATTTCTCCATCGTGTCTGATCCTTTTCTGACTTGTTTTTAACGTTAAGATTTCCCTTAGCACCTTCAGGACCTCATTTATGTTTTACCATCTTTCAGCATCTCCTTAGCTATAGATGGTCGTGTGCACTCATATTCTTATTTCATAGTATTCCTTCTCTGATTATCTTCCACACATGATAGGGTTCCATATGTATTGTCAATGCTGCAAGTGAAAGAGACATCGCCGTGTTTGCAGCAGGAATGATCCAGGCAAGTGCACTTGATGTGTAATGGTGACTGGAACAGGTTTTGAGTTTCTAACAATAACTTTAAAAATTACCTTGGCAGGCAGAAGTGAAGGGTAGGAGTTTTCTATGTCGCACTGCAGCCAGTTTTGTATCTGCTCGTATTGGAATAAGACCAAAGGCTCCCATATCTCCAAGAGACTTAGGAATAAGCAAAGGTTTAAGTATATGCTCCCTCATATTATAGGCATACCAAAGATACTGCTCCAGGTGGGGCATTCAAAATAATCATGTTAAGCAATTCAAAGTTTTCAGTTCAGAAGTCTGTATTAAAGAAGCTTATATTCTGTCTCATTTATGCCCATAATCTGAATAAATTTGTTTCACCAGATTTTCTTATGTTTGATATGGAATCAGAAAGCTGTCTTCGTACTAGTTTCAAGCATGTGAATGATAGTTAATATTTCACATTCAGAAACTTGATGATATGTTCTATGACATTGTCAGATATGCTTTTTCACAAAGTAGATGAATACAATGAATGGTGCAGATTTTGTTCTGTTGAGAGAAAAAGAAAGTTCGATGTTGTTGGGATTTCCTGAGAAATAAGTTGATATCCTATCACATGTAGGAACACTTAAATTTTCAAATAATTTTTATAAATAGGAGCTCCTTTGACATTGTGAATCCTGCCAGTGCTTAATGGATTGATGATGCTTCATTCCTATTTCCTTTATTATAAGATGTCTATTTCTCCATCGTGTCTGATCCTTTTCTGACTTGTTTTTAACGTTAAGATTTCCCTTAGCACCTTCAGGACCTCATTTATGTTTTACCATCTTTCAGCATCTCCTTAGCTATAGATGGTCGTGTGCACTCATATTCTTATTTCATAGTATTCCTTCTCTGATTATCTTCCACACATGATAGGGTTCCATATGTATTGTCAATGCTGCAAGTGAAAGAGACATCGCCGTGTTTGCAGCAGGAATGATCCAGGCAAGTGCACTTGATGTGTAATGGTGACTGGAACAGGTTTTGAGTTTCTAACAATAACTTTAAAAATTACCTTGGCAGGCAGAAGTGAAGGGTAGGAGTTTTCTATGTCGCACTGCAGCCAGTTTTGTATCTGCTCGTATTGGAATAAGACCAAAGGCTCCCATATCTCCAAGAGACTTAGGAATAAGCAAAGGTTTAAGTGGAGGCCTCATAGTTGTGGGTTCATACGTCCCAAAGACTACAAAGCAGGTTGATTATTTAATAACTATTAACGTCTTTAACCAGTTAGCTTTTCTTTTGCAAAAAATCCATGGAGTTACTGAATATACTATATGTTATTCAGGTTGAAGAGCTTAAATCACGCACGGGCCCTAACTTGAACTGTTTAGAGGTATCCTTCTTGATCAAATAAATACTTCATTTGAAGCTGTTTTCTAAGATTTTGCTTGTAGTTTCCTATTTATCGAGTATACAGTTTGAAACAAGATAATGTTATGTAGACTGTCACATCAGATGGAATCTTTTCTCTGTTCCCTATAAGGTACACACCTTAACTTTGTATGCCACAGGTGTCTGTGGAAAATATTTCCATGAAGTCACTTGAAGAGAGAGAAGAAGAGATCAATTGCGCTGCAGAAATTGCGAATGCTTCTATAGGAGCACACAAGGATACTCTCCTCGTTACAAGCCGGCAACTCATCACTGGAAAATGTTAGTTTCATCTTCTTTCCCTTACTTTTGTAGTTATGAGAAAGATTGCCTACCTACTGCCATGCTTTACTCTCTTTAACTGAGAAATGGTTGTACTTGCTGTAGTATCTTTCAGATCTCCTGTATCCGCATTTATTCATGCATGCTATGTACTATGGTATGGAAACTTTTCGATTAGGAGTGGGGGATCAAGTTTTATGGTTTCCTAGAACATAATTTTCATTGTTTTGGGTTCTGCTGGGTGGGTGGGTGGGGGTTTGGGTATGTGTGGTTGGTGGGGGATAAAACCGAGCATATAAATATCAGATAAACCGTTTACATATTTATTCCATTAAATAGATGCATGTCCTTAGAGAGAGATGCAGAACCATAGAGAGGTGGTGGTACTGAAGCTTTCTTGCTGCTCTGAAATAATAACCTCTCTGTGAGGTCTCAAACCTTACGAGGTCTGACTTTCTATCATTCAGTTTTTATGAGGTCTCGAATATTACATTGCATATCAAAATGTTTTAAGCCATGTAATGGGTATCCCACATTCTCCTGAAGAAAATTTCTTGTTTATCCTCCTAGTGACTAGTGGTGTGAGCTACCATCAATAGTAGATAAAAAAATGTTCCTAGGATATTCTTTGCGAAGTTTATTACTATATTTCCCTGATTCCAGGTAATTGGAGGCATTGCTTAAATAGTTAAATTGATACCAGCCATTCCTTATCTCAAGTCTCAGCCCATTATCTTTTCGGATTTGTGGACTGCTTCAGTAAAATTACTTTTACCTATTCTTTTGCAGCTGCTTCAGAGAGTTTAGAAATTAATTACAAGGTCAGCTCTGCCTTGGTGGAAATCGTCAGAAGGATAAAGGCTCGACCCCGTTATATCCTTGCCAAGGTACTATAAGCACCATAAGGGACTTTTCTTAGCAATAAGTATCTACGTGCTATATTACATTAAATTATTCTATTGTTATTATGAAGATGAAAAAAGAAGGCGCAAAAGTGATACTCATGCAAAGTGAATCATGTTTATAGTGTTTTCTTTTTGTGTCTCAATAAATGGTTAAGGAGTTCAATATTTACAGTTCCAAGATTTTCATATACCATGAAGTGGGAAAACATATTATGATGGGAAATCAAATAATCTTATTGCACCATTTAATAAAATTTTTTAAATATCAACTTACAAAAATAAATCAGGAGGATTGACATGTATATTTATAATTTTTTCTTGTCTCCATGAGGAAAAAGAAAGTTGTTCCTGAATATGCACTTCACATTAGTTTCCGTTGTAAGGGAAAGTGTAGATTTACTTTAGATACGGTCCTCACTTCAAACTTTCAGTAGTTACACAGCCTGAAGTTTGGCGGTTTCCAGTTTTGTTTTCCTCTTCTTTTTTTTTTTGGGGGGACGAAACATACAAAAAAGTTTAAAAAACTAGAGTACTGACATTGAATAACTGAATTGAGAGAAATAAAGGAAACTAGATTTCTACTAGTAATAAGTAGTGTATTAATAAATATTTTCATAGAGGATCTCGTACCAATATGGCGTTGCACATTGGTCCTGATTAACACTATGCTTGTCTGTGATGGTACAGGATTTATAGAAATACGTAAAAGCAATATTAATCACATACATGAGCAGTCTTAAGGGAAAATGTACATAACTTGTGAGCTTGAGATGTGTCTATCTCATTGCAGGGAGGAATCACTTCATCTGATATTGCTACAAAAGCTTTAGAAGCTAAGCGTGCTATGGTTACTGGACAAGCACTGGCTGGAATCCCATTATGGCAGCTTGGTCCAGAAAGCAGACTTCCCGGGGTCCCTTATATTGTTTTCCCAGGTAATTAACCTTTTTTGTGGCATATTTCTGTTTCTTTTTCTGAAACTGCATCTAACCTTTTACCATCATAGGTAATGTTGGCGATAACAATGCTCTGGCAGAGGTTGTAAAGAATTGGGCTTGCCCCCTTAAAACATCAATAAAAGATCTTCTTCTTGTAAGTCCTGTATACTGAATTGTTTTGTTTTTGGGTTAGAGATACTAATTGATTTGCTTAACTTCAAGAATGCGGAGAAGGGCGGATATGCTGTGGGTGCCTTCAATGTTTACAACCTCGAAGGAGTTGAAGCAGTTGTTGCTGCTGCAGAAGTGGCAAAGAGTCCTGCTGTTTTGCAGGTGAGCAACTTCTCTTTGCATATATTTTTTTCCTTTCTTAAAGATACTAATGAGGTGCTTGCCACAAGTATTTGAGGGCTTATTAAACAACACTGATACGTTTGTTGGTGTTTGTGTTGGACACCAACCACTCTTTAAATGTCATCACTAAAAACATTATATTTCGGTAGATTTCTGATCAAGTTTGTAACTCATTATAATCTTTTTTTTTCCCCTTTTCTTTCCCCCATACGACATACACCCTTAATAGTTTATGGATGTCTATTTGGTGAAAACATATACCATGAAGTGGGAAAACATATGATGGGAAATCAAATAATCTTATTGCACCATTTAATAAAATTTTTAAATATCAACTTACAAAAATAAATCAGGAGGATTGACATGTATATTTATAATTTTTCTTGTCTCCATGAGGAAAAGAAAGTTGTTCCTGAATATGCACTTCACATTAGTTTCCGTTGTAAGGGAAAGTGTAGATTTACTTTAGATACGGTCCTCACTTCAAACTTTCAGTAGTTACACAGCCTGAAGTTTGGCGGTTTCCAGTTTTGTTTTCCTCTTCTTTTTTTTTTTGGGGGGGACGAAACATACAAAAAGTTAAAAAACTAGAGTACTGACATTGAATAACTGAATTGAGAGAAATAAAGGAAACTAGATTTCTACTAGTAATAAGTAGTGTATTAATAAATATTTTCATAGAGGATCTCGTACCAATATGGCGTTACACATTGGTCCTGATTAACACTATGCTTGTCTGTGATGGTACAGGATTTATAGAAATACGTAAAAGCAATATTAATCACATACATGAGCAGTCTTAAGGAAAATGTACATAACTTGTGAGCTTGAGATGTGTCTATCTCATTGCAGGGAGGAATCACTTCATCTGATATTGCTACAAAAGCTTTAGAAGCTAAGCGTGCTATGGTTACTGGACAAGCACTGGCTGGAATCCCATTATGGCAGCTTGGTCCAGAAAGCAGACTTCCCGGGGTCCCTTATATTGTTTTCCCAGGTAATTAACCTTTTTGTGGCATATTTCTGTCTTTTTCTGAAACTGCATCTAACCTTTACCATCATAGGTAATGTTGGCGATAACAATGCTCTGGCAGAGGTTGTAAAGAATTGGGCTTGCCCCCTTAAAACATCAATAAAAGATCTTCTTCTTGTAAGTCCTGTATACTGAATTGTTTTGTTTTTGGGTTAGAGATACTAATTGATTTGCTTAACTTCAAGAATGCGGAGAAGGGCGGATATGCTGTGGGTGCCTTCAATGTTTACAACCTCGAAGGAGTTGAAGCAGTTGTTGCTGCTGCAGAAGTGGCAAAGAGTCCTGCTATTTTGCAGGTGAGCAACTTCTCTTTGCATATATTTTTTTCCTTTCTTAAAGATACTAATGAGGTGCTTGCCACAAGTATTTGAGGGCTTATTAAACAACACTGATACGTTTGTTGGTGTTTGTGTTGGACACCAACCACTCTTTAAATGTCATCACTAAAAACATTATATTTCGGTAGATTTCTGATCAAGTTTGTAACTCATTATAATCTTTTTTTTTCCCCTTTTCTTTCCCCCATACGACATACACCCTTAATAGTTTATGGATGTCTATTTGGTGAAAAACATATATCATGTATGCTCGGTGGGTTTTATTATTAAAATTGTTATTTAAATAAGTTTAACTTGCAAGGAAAATCCACTTACTAAGAAATAAGAGTGTTCTCTACCTCTTCGCAATTGTTCGGTTTCTTCCCTGTTACCTGATACTTAATCTTGTCTCCAAAGAATGTGATGAAAAAAGGATTGTAGAATTGAAGTCAGGAGCTCTCTCTCTCTCTCTCTCTCTCTCTCTCTCTCTCTGTCTGTCTGTTGGGATAAATTTCAACTTTTAAATACTAAATTTCCTATAATTTCTTCCTTACACCTCCAGGTTCATCCAGGAGCTCTGAAGCAAGGAGGTTTCCCATTAGTTGCATGCTGCATTTCGGCTGCTGAACATGCCAGAGTAAGTGCACTAAGATAGAGATGTACTACTCTCTGCAGGGTAGTTTCATGATGACTTTAAATCCTAATTGTGTCACTGAAATGTTTTGAAAAGAACCTGTTGGTTGTGGACTTGGAACTTTTTTTGGAAGAAATCATGCAACTTTGAAAGAAGAAGGAATTGTTGAGTTTCTTCTCTTTGATGGCCTTAAAATTCATTGAACATGTGCTTGGCAAAAAACCAGGATAGAGATGCTTCCTTCTATACATGTCGACAGTATCATCATTTTAGTAGACTGTAAATTTTGGACAGTTCAGAAATGAACCATGTGAAATGTTAATACGATTGTCCTTTATTTCTACTCCAGATGCCAATATGATTTGGAACTGTATATCTACAAATTTATTTTTATTGCTCACTGACACAGCCTTTCTCCATTAAAAGCATTATGTGAATAAACTAGTTTTCCTTCAATCTTCTCCTACGATTTAGCTCACGGGTACTTTCTGCAAATCATAACAAGGCATTACTAATGCAAATATGTCATATCACGGTACTAATACAAAATAATAGAAAGGGTTTATGTTTTTCGATTTTCTTAGTTCATGATAAATTCTAGCATTATTTTACAGGTACCAATTGGTGTTCATTTTGATCATGGAACTTCCAAATCTGAACTTCTAGAGGCGCTTGAGTTGGTATGTTTTCATGAAAGATGCTCCTCTATAATACGGACACTGAGTGAATGCTTGTTTCTGACTAAATGCATTTTTCCTTTGTTAACGATCTAGGGATTTGATTCAGTTATGGTTGATGGTTCTCATCTTCCTCTGAAAGAAAATATCTCATACACAAAGTACATATCGGTTTTGGCACACTCAAAGAAGATGCTAGTAGAAGCTGAACTTGGGCGACTCTCAGGCACGGAAGATGACTTAACAGTTGAAGATTATGAATCTAGACTAACTGATGTTGCTCAGGTAGGTATCTTATGATTGGGGGAAACATCCAATAGTACTTTTTAAGTTTATTATCTCAACATCTTATTTGTCACAGGCCCAAGAATTTATAGATGAGACAGGCATTGATGCTTTAGCAGTGTGCATTGGGAATGTACATGGAAAATATCCTGCCAGTGGTCCTAATCTCAGACTTGACTTACTGAAGGTTAGCTGTTTCACATTCTAAGGTTAATTTTAAGCCATTGTTGGCACTTCTTAGAACAGTTAAGACTCTTCTATGGTTTTTGCGTAAATATTTACTACGTATGTGTAACTCCCGACTTCTTAAATAGTAATGCCGACTTCTTCGTGCAGGATCTCCGAGCATTAACTCAGAACAAAGGAGTAAGTTTAGTTCTCCATGGAGCATCTGGTCTTCCCAGTGAACTTGTAAAGGTACTAATGTTTTTAATTTGATTCCATGGTAGTTTTATCTTCGTTTATGCTTGCAAACAACATAAGAAAAATTATTGCCCACCATAAAGATAGCAACGAACTAGAGAAGAGATGTTAACGTATTGAGGAATAACAAAGAATACGGATTCAACAGGAATGCATACGGCTAGGAGTTAGGAAGTTCAATGTGAACACAGAAGTTCGGAATGCTTACTTAGAATCTCTGAAGCAGCCCGGCAAAGATTTGGTTCATGTGATGGCTGCAGCTAAAGAGGCAATGAAAGCAGTGGTTGTAGAGAAAATGCACCTTTTTGGTTCAGCTGGAAAAGCTTAATGCTGCATCCAAGAGACTATAGACATCTTCCTCTTCTACTGCACAATGTATGCTCTAGTTAATTACAAAACCAGGGACATGTTATCTTTATCCCATTGGAATCTCGTTTCCTGTAATAAACTCTTGTTCTCATCTCTCTTTCATTTCTGTTCTTTCTGGCATAAAAGGAAATTGGGCTTCACCATATTGAATGAGTATATTTGCCAGAAATCTGAAACATCAAATTGCGAGCGTTTGCTCTCCTTTGCCAATTTGAACAAAGGGAAGGCGAAGTCCTAGGGGCAGTATGGCATGCCTACCTGCTACACAATGATACAACTGCCTTGATTACTTTTAAGCAATAAATATCATGAATATTGATTTATTTCCTCCTAAAACACAGTGTATGGGCAATCATGTATAAAACTGTGGCCAGAGCTGGTCCTGGCTCAATTTTAAGCTGAATTGGTTCTATTTTGAAAGGGGGAGGTGGTTCAAAATAGAACCAGTTTAAAACTCTTTGACCTAGGCTAGTTTTGGCTCAGTTTTTCCCAATCAGAATTGTTCTTAAAATTGGATCAGGTTTGAACCTGGTCTGATTTTGAGTGATTACCCAACAGGCCCTAAAATTAATGGAATGCAGAAAAGTAATTTTACAGTTAGGTATCAAGGATGAAGATGGAATTGGAAGGTTACGGCTGGAGATTGGCGGTTAATTTGGATCAATTTGGCGTATGGTTGAGCCATTTGAATCTCACTGTGTTGTATATTTTTATATATGATTTATATGTATTTTGTATGCTTATTTTCTGTAATAAATGGTTTGATTTGAAATATTTAAGTTCTTAGTCAAATACCTGCCTTTTATTGAGCAAACCATTTATAGGTGGCAATGGGTCGGGTCTCATTTGGATCATACAAGATTCATTTGTGTCATTATGAACTTGTAGGATTTGAATCCAAACGTTCTAATAAATCTAGCATCTACTTGGAGATCTAAATGCAATATAGATCCAAATCCAGATTTTGACTCGCCAGTATTCAGTTCTTTTATAATATGTCAATTTCCACAAAGTCAATGTCAACAAGTATGTTCCTTGCTTACTACGTCAATTTTGTTTTATCAATATTGCTCACCTTGGGGAAAAGCACACTTCTGTAAATCATTTTTTTAAAGAAAAGAAATAATCTACATAGAAATATAGATGAATTAATTGATACCAATACTTGTTGGATTAAACCCTTGTTCTCTTCTCCGAGTTTTCTTTATTTCTCTGTATGATAAAATTTCTCATAAGCTATAATGGCGGTTGAAGTTGTGAAATCTCAGCATGATACTATCTTTCAAATTCTATTCTAATTAGAATTTGCAATTAAAGATCAAGTAATCCTAATTAATTATCATCCAATTTTGAAAACTTCAAGAGTAAAATTTTGCTTCCACCTACTTAGTCTTCATCCAACATAGAAAACTCTCAGAATATATCAAATCTTCTGTTTAAACATAAACGCGTAATTATTTATGAAAATCTGGATATTGTACTGAAAACTTATTATTTCACAGCAGGCTCTTAAGAAATGCTTGAATATTATCCATTAGAAGTTTGGTTAGCTATAAAGAACTGTCTCAGTTCATAAAGAAAGATATGATATAAAAGATTCAAACTTTTTAAAATTTTTAAAATACTGTTTACTAGGATGTCTGCGTTTATGATTGAATTGATGCCTTCAAATCTTTTCAAAATCAGTTCATTAGCTTTCAATTTTCTAAACCATAGAGAATATCTTAGCTTTAAGAATTTAAAAGATGAGCTAACTAATGAATCTTCCTAAAGTCAAGAGGCATATATCCTAATGTTTTACGTCTAGTTTTCTATTTGTTTGTATTTGATACCTCAATTAGAATGCATATGCTTACTAAAGGTATTATTCCCTTGTCAGAAGAACATGATTTATTTACTCTTTGGACAATAATACACACAATTTGCAAACAAAGTACAAATAACTTCCCTTGATCCTAGTTCCTACAAAAATTAAAAAAATATTCTAAAATTATATCAACCCGGAAGCAGAGCAATGAAGATTTCTTTTAAGAAAATTAAGAACTAGAAGAGAACTTGAGTTTAAGAAATAACAACTAAAACAATAAAGATAAAGTACAAGAGGAGGCAGGAGGAGAGGTGAAGGAAAAGGATCAAGGGTAATTTAAGAATAAGAGAGAGATATTGGTTGAGGAGGGGCTTTTTCACGTGAGATGTTGAGTCAAGGGGCTCAAAGCACATGACCAAAAAGTTAATGGGCTTAGTCACATGATAGGTCTTAATTTGGGGCCTGGAGACAATTTTTCCTAAAAAAATGAGCGTTTCTATATCAATGAAATAAAATTGATGCAGTGTAGAGAATATTTGCCTAAAACTAGTATGAGAATCTTGAGCTAGTGTAATAAGCCCCCCTACAGCTTAAAAGCACTATACTTTTTTCCTTTTCCATTGCTTTCCACCTCTCTTTTGCTTTATGAAAATGCTTCTCTTCCTCCTATTTAATAGCCAACATAAACATAAAGGCCAAGCTCAAAGGATATACAAGAAGAGAGGTAAAGTAATACAACCACAACTTTATAAATTTAAAATTAGAAAAAAAACCAAGATAACACCAAAGCATTATAATTTTCACATGGCAGCACTATACTGCAATGAAATAATAGCAAAATTTTCCTCAACCAACACAACAACAAAAAGGGAAATAATGGAAGTGCATGAGTAAATTTTTTATGTTAACATGAGACTTAAAGTGCGTGGATCAACTACTCAAGGATGCAACAAAATAACAAAAGACCACAAATTTCTAAATAATTACTGATCTTATCACCTGTGCATCTTACAAATTATTAATCTTATAGAACCATAACTACCAAATACTCATAAGTAGAATATCCAATTCACATTAAACATCCAAAGACCACCGAATTTCCATTGGATTTCAAGCTTCAAATATACATGAGCTATAAATTTTTTTTGATAACTGAACTATAACATTTTTAAAAATAAAACCACACAGATGTAACATTTTTCCTTCACAAAGCTTATAAGAATGATTGTAATACACAAAATTCTGTGAAAATCTAATCAAGTATCACCATAAATGGAAGCTTCTTATTTGAAATTTTGTTCCGGGTAATCCTATTGATCTTTTTCCAAAGGGTTAAAAGCCAATTTGGTCCCTGTACCGGAGCCTCATACTCAAATTGGTCCCCGCAATTTTTTTTTCTCAACTTAGTTCTTGTAGCCCTTATTAGATATAAACTTAGTCCTTTTTAACATCCGCTAGAATTTGAATGTTAACTATTTATTAACGTCAGATACCCTCAAGGACATGAAAATAATAGAGGTCCTTGTACTTTATATGTAAAATTTTTTGGTCAACTTATGTAAGTTTCTTTGTAGGCTTAAAATTGCTTATCAAGCATTCTAACAAGACTCTCGTAAACGGTGGGTTGATAACCAACGATCCATCCGACGGCGACCTTAACGCCCGACGCGATTACGCGAAAACGATAAAGCGAGTCGACGAACCCATGAAGTGAGTCGCAGGCGACGAGCCGAAACGACGCGTCGTGGAGAAACCCACGACGAAGCTCAACGAGGCGAAGTTGGCTAAATTCAAACGCTGGACGAGACGAATCAACCGATTTAGTCCGCCGATGCAAACGAACCGCTTGAGCTCGAAGTTAATCGGACACGGACTCAACACAATGGCGACATCACAGAACAAAACTAAGCCGGGAAGATCGAAGAATCGACGAAGAATCGGCGAGTCGGAGGAAGCAGCCCGAGACGGAGGCCGCCCTTGACAGCGGCACCGACCAAGTGGCCAGGTGGCTCGGCCACTTTGGCGAACCACCTCGGACAACTGTAGGTGCTCGTGGCCCAGGAGGCCGACCACTTTGGCCGAGAACCACCTCGCCAAGTGGCGAGTGG
This sequence comes from Asparagus setaceus, assembly GCA_012295165.1. NCBI lineage: Eukaryota > Viridiplantae > Streptophyta > Magnoliopsida > Asparagales > Asparagaceae > Asparagus > Asparagus setaceus. The sequence continues at coordinate 3,905,738 of CM022709.1, read as the reverse complement.
CTGACGAACTTTCTGGCCAGGTGGCTCGGCCATGGTGCCGTGAACCACTTGGCCGTAGCCTCCCCTTTTTTGTATATAAATAGGGGGTCTTGCTCATGGAGGATTTTTGGGATTTTGGCGCTTCGAAGAGCCCTCGCGAGATCTACGACGCGGTTCCGAACATCGGTGAGCTCAAGTCGGTCGACGTCCGGATCTATGGCGGAAGGTAAACAAACTCGGTCGAACTCTGAGATACCCTCTAGGTTAAGCTTGTCTTAATCTCGGGGATAGTGTGATTTCTCCTTGTAGATCTCACTCCGTGATCCTCTCCTTTGAGTGTGATCCTGGCGATCCTCTCCTTCGGTGATGTGATCCCTGAGCTTGTTTCCTTCGTGGCGAGCCCCTCGTCAGTAGTTCGAACCAGGGTTTACACCGGGATCGGAATTGCGCGGTGGTCAGCGGACGAACAAAAGTCCCGACCACGCAAAGAACCCATAGCGAGATCGGGAAAATAGAGATCCCGTGTTTGTTCAAAAAGGAAGAGAGTTGTAATTTTGTTTTCATTTATGCGCTGAAATAAAGGCATTTCTTTTGTTTGAAATTTTGTTGTAGGCCAGCGAAGGCGTAAGCGAGTTCAAACAAGCAATGAATAACAAACCAACTTTCCCTGAACAAGGCTGGCGACCAGTGAGGAGCAACGGCTTCGACAAAGAAGCCGTCGTGTCGCTAACAGCGGATCCGATCCGGTCATCGAGTCGAGTTCGAGTTCGACCGGAAAAGTATGAAGAATACCTCCTCCTCGTCGAGATCCGGTTCCCCATAAGTCCAAGATGGTCTCCGCAAGGAAGACCCGATCGGCCTCGAATCGCGGGCCGAGAAAATCCACCACCACGCCGTCAAGGCTGCGGAGACAACGGTGGTTCCCGGCTGCGGCCAAACCCGAGAACCCTGTCTTCACGGTCGATTCGGTCATGCGGCGTCGTGACTCTCTCAAGAGAGCCGTCGAGGCGACGTCGGCCTGGCGAAACAATTAGCCCGGGCAAAAGAATCAGCGGATGGGGTCGCTATGAGGCGGATCTAAGATCCAAGTTGGCTCAAAGTGAAGTCGAGATCGTAGCCGATTCCTACAGAGGCGGCGAGCGAATGGGTCGAGTCAAGCGGAATCGTTCCACGCAGCGAGGCGTATCCAGGCGCCAGCGCTCCTCGCAAACCGCGGGCTGGTGCAACAAGCGCGAGTTGAAGAGGACCCGAAGTCGTCGACCATCGGCTAGCTTGGAAGCCCAAGTCCGTCGAGGCTTCAACCCGGCGAACCGGCATCAAGCCTAGCTGCCGTGCGAGCCAACTCGCTCCCGTGCTCAAATCGAAATTGTGAGCACCTCAACAAAGTGGCATCGGCCTTGAAGTTACCTGGGTATGCGCACTAAACTTCGTGAAGCCAACTCTACGCCGACCAGCCGGGCTTGCCGTTAAGGATCGCCTAGGTCCGCTAAAGGAATCCGGTCACTCGATCGAGGGTCGCACCCATAAAGACAAGAAGAAACCTGCGGTTTGCTTCGCGGGGCTTCAAATCGAGTCAGAGAGCGTCGAATTCACACTTTCAGCGAGCGTGCGTGGTGACTTATGAAAGGCCTATTTGTTCTCGGAAGGAGGCGCCTCATCGGCGATGACAATATACACGAGAAGTCGTAAACCACGATAGGTTGCTCCGGTATTCATAGCGCCGTGATTTCTCCTTGTAGATCTCACCCGCCCGGCGATCCTCTCCTTCGTGAGTGTGATCCTGCGATCCTCCGCGGATCCCCAGCTTTCGCTTCTTCTTCGGAACGAGCCCCTTACGTCAGAATCCGAACCCCGTTTACACCGTGATCGAATTGCGCGTGGTCAACGGACGAACAAAAGTCCCCCCACACGTGCAAAGAACCCACGCAGCGGTGATCCCTAAAATAGAGATCCTCGTTTGTTCACAAAGGAAGAGAGTTGTAATTTTGTTTTCATTGTACTGAAATAAAGGCATTTCTTTTGTTTGAAATTTTGTTGTAGGCCAACGGCCGTGAAAACGAAGTTCAAACAAGCAATGAATAACAAACCAACTTTCCCCGCCGAACAAGCCGGGCTAATTACGCTAGAGCCAACGGCCAAAGAAGAAGCCGTCTGTCGCGAACCGCGATCCCGATCCCGCCATCGAGGAGGTCGAGTTCGAAGTTCGACCGTAAGAAGTATGAAGAATACCCTCCTCGCCCGCATCCGGGTTCCCCGCAAGTCCAAGATGGTCTCCGCCGAAGGAAGACCCGATCGCTCTCGGAGCGGAGGCGAAAATCCACCACCACCGCCAAGATCGGCAGACAACGGTGGTTCCCCCCTAACAACGGCCAAACCTTCGTAACCCGCTTCACAGGGTCGATTCCGCCAACCGCCGCGGACTCTCCAAGAGAGCCCGAGGCGACGCCGCCTAAAACAATTAGCCCAAAAGAATCAACGGATGGGGTCCGCTATGAGGCGGATCTAAGATCCAAGTTGGCTCAAAGGTCAGTTCGAGATCGTGAGCCATTCCTACAGCGCCGGCGACGAACAATGGGTCCGAAGTCAACGGAATCGCCTCCACGCCAGAACGATCCGAAGCGCCGCGCCTCGCGCAAGCACGCTTTGGTGCAACAAGCCCGCTGAAGTTGAAGAGGGAGGCGCCCGGTCGCCGACACCGCTAGCTTGAAGCCAAGTCCGCCGAGGCTTCAACTTCGACGTAACCCAAAGATTCAAGTTTCCAGTTTCGCCGCAGCAACTCGCCCGGCTCAAATCGAAATTGTGAGCACCTCAACAAAGTGGCATCGACGCCGGTTACTCCGTAAGACTAAACTTCCTCGGCGGCCAACTCTCGCCACGCACCAGCCAGGCTTGCCGCTAAGGATCGCTTAGGTCCGCTAAAGGAATCACGTCACCCCCGACACGGAGTCGCACCCATAAAGACAAGAAGAAACTGCATTTGCCGCACCGGGCTTCAAATCGAAGTCCGAGCCCGCCGAGAGATTCACACCGCCTACACGCCGCGGGCGTAGTGACTTATGAAAGGCCTATTTGTTCTCGTAGGAGACGCCTCATCCGACGATGACAACGTTATACCCGAAGTCGTGCAACACACGATAGGTTGCTCCGTGATTCATACCGACGAAGTTGTACTATCGCGGGGTACAAGTAACCCAAAGAGGAACGCCGAATCAAACATGCCTTGCTTGTGCTCAAACCGATCAAGGCAGAGCATCGAGTGCAACCGCACTAAAACGACTCGAAAAGCGCCGTCTTTGATAGGCTCGCACGAATGCCCGAACCCAAGTCAAGACGCTCAGAAGAAAAGGTGGACACCTCGTGGTGATGAATTGCCGAAAGTGTTACCATCAATATGACCCCAGAGGGACGCCGCCACGCGTCGCTTCGGCATCGCGAACGAATGACTCGATTAGCGTCCGGACCTAGACGACCCAATTATCGCAAGATGCGTAAGGATTACCCTCGATGATGAAGTGTCGGATGCCGCCCGCAATGGCTTCCGATAATACAATTTCCAAAGATAGGACAACCTCAAGCCGCTCATGATCAGCGATCAAGTGTCCCGTGATGCTTGAAGAGGCCCTAACCAAGCAAAAGGACAACTTTAAGCTTGAATGGAACCGCCATGCAGCAGATGAGAGCAATGCATGACCAATGATCCAGCGATAATGAACCGCCAAGGCAGCCAAGTCGCCGCAATAATGTCAACTTAACAGATAGCGACACGGACAGGAAGGAGGCCAAAACGTAGTGATCGGTCGCCAAAGAAAACGCTTAGCGATAACACCGCCATTCCCCAAGTTTACCCGAACGGAGACGAGGGAAAATGAGAAAATAAAGACCTCGAGAGCAAAATCAATACTTTGATTTCCGCCAAGAGGTAAAGAAGACGGTATACCATGTCCTTACCCAAGGGAGTGGGAATCAATCCCGTGATCCCACAAAATTCAACCTCATCAACTTTACACCGTTTGACGGAAGGGATCGCCCACTCAAAGACTTGATCTACTTCAAGTCTCATCTAGGTGTTATTCTCCTAACGAGCCCTTGATGGTTCGGTCATTCGCTGGCACCCTTCGTGAGTCCGCCATTGGTACCGCCGCCTCAAACCGTGGAGCGCTAATAGCCGGATGATATGGAGGCCATGTTTTCACCAATTTCTTCGACGATGACACCGAGGTATCCATCGGTTCTTTGTTGGACGAAACGTAAAGACGGGAAACAAAGGATAACTTCGCCAAGAGGTTCGTAAATAAGGCAATGAATTGCCGAGACCGATAACGGAGAAGTTCATTCTCCAAACTTGTCATAGCAACCCGCCATTGGACGTAAGCAATGGGAACCGCGACCGGCCCGAGACCGAAAGATTTAAGGATATACGGAGAGCAAGCCGAAGCATTCCCGAGGAGGAAGAAAGCGAGAGAGGTCACCATGGTGGATGCTCACAAGCGTAACTTTGTCCCCGTGGCAAAGGTAAAGCGCCAAAAGTCTCAGACGCTAATCAAACGCTCGAATCGCAACCACAACAAAGAAGCCGCAACAACGCACCACAAAGAATCGCACCTCAATGGCGCCAACAAACTCGAATCGAAACCATCCGGTTCGAGGTTTCCAAGACTTACTCGTTCAAGGGCGAGGAAGTTAGAGCATCTTCAAATACCTTAAAACAACAAAATCCGGTTGCCCCAATTGTAAACCAAGAGGAGGCAAACAAGGTTCTGAGATCCTAAGTCTTGTGCTTACCGAGGCGGTACATCATCCTACAAAGTTCTCGCTACCATCTCAAGGACAAGATTCAGGCCTTGATCGATGTTGGAGTCATTACTCCAAACCCTCTAAAGAGAAGAAGGTGGGAGCAAATCACAGTCTCTATAAGCGGATCAGTTCCTTGGATTGGTTCCAGCAAGCGCGATTGTGAAGGTAGGAATGAAGATGGTGAATGAAGATCCTCACGGGCAGCGTAAGAAGGGGCTCATTACCGCCTGCGACGACAAGCGGAGAAATCCTTTGGGTCCACCACGACTTCTTTGGAAGGCGTCGATGGACTACATCCTCGGCCAAAGAAGTCAAGGAAAAGGCAAGCTATGCCATCTTTGCTTCAGCAATTCGAGAGAAGAATGATGAAAAAGTAGCCACCTTCCAATTTCTGAAGAAGGCGGGAAGTCTTAGCTACTAGGAGTGGACACGAATATAGCTACAAATATCGGAGCTCCAAATCCAAGCTAAGACAGGGAGGGGTGACCCGACTCTCTCACTTCGTGCGGAGAAAAAGCGGTGAAGCAAAGGAGAAAGCGACCGAGGTCGGGAAGCTCAACTCGGCGGTCCGATTCAATGCCGCGTTGTGAGGGATAGGCCGGAACATCGAACTCTCCATACCGTTTGACGTCATGGCCGGTTGGCGAACATCCCGGCGAATAACTCTTTATGAGTTGCTCGATTGTCAAAGGAAACCCGAAGCTCTACAAGAAGCTGGTGACTCTGAGGTGTTTCTCACTCAGATTAAGCCGATTCGGAAGAATCACAACAATGCAACAGCAACCAAGCACTTCCCCATTACTTTTACAAAGGAGGATATGCGAGGCGAGAGATTCAAACACGATCGGCGCTATACTTCCCGGGTATATTGGCTCTAGTGAAGTTAACGGATCCAAGTCGATCCGGGTTCGGCTGTGAGCATTATGCCCTAGCCTCATGTATCACCTTGGAATCCTGCCCGATGGTGGCATCCAGACACAATGATCTATGGGTTTAACACCGGTCTCGGCAGCTTGGTAAGATCGGGATAAAGTGCCGGATGGGGATTTAAAGTCGAAGTCACTGCTATGTGATTGGCCTGAGACTTCCTATAACTTATTGTTGGGTCGACCTTGGATCCACGGTAGCGTTATAGTCCCATCTACTCTTCATCGGTGTCTCAAATATGTAGACACGAATAATGAGGTCAAGGCGGTGGTGGCGGACAAACTGACCGTTTAAGGGGTGGAGAATTATTTTCTTGATTCTCTCCTCTACGGTAATGAGTCGGCTGAATCATCGGCCCAGACTGCGGACGGCGGTGAAGGCGATTCGGCGGGCTTGATTATAGTGGTGGTTTTGTTTTAAAAGACATTGTACCCTTGTAATCAATCTTGGCGATGAAGAATGTCGGATGAACATTGTAATGGCAAATTGCCGATGAATCAATAAATGACGATTTAGAGTACCCTTTGTCTTTGAATGATGTAATGGCGGTTTATACAACGATCGAGTTGCACTTACCAACTTCGGTCTTCTTGCTTTACACAAAAGCAATTCCAGACTCCTTTGGGACAACACTCGTCATCCCACGAAGATCAAGTAGTGAAAAGACTTGGTTTCACGGAAAGGAATCAGGTTCCAGCGAATCATTTCTTAGAAGAAGATGAAGATGACAACGGGCCTATCCTCAACACATTCAGATATAGTCCGAGACAGGGTATCATGAAGAAGTGGGGTACGACTTGACACAAGGAGAAGGTCTATGTTTGGTGAGGTCCTCGAGTCCCTCTAAGCGGCATATGTCCCAAAGGGAAGCGGATAACTACTATGCATTTAGAAGGGGTTGGGATCAGAATCCTCCTCGAAGATGAATGCTCATGGCTAATTGATGATAATCCACGATGAGAGGCGGACATTCATCGATTCTTGGCTTGGATTACGACACCGACCTCGGAGAAGCTTTCAAGGCTTTGATGTCAAATATGGCTACGATCGATCCTGCTACTATTGAGGGTGATGAAGATATGCCAACATGGGAAGACCCATGGATCCATCAACTCCAAGAGCAGTTTGGGGATAGGTTCGAACAAAGAGAACCCCCCACTAAGGACGAGGTAGTCCAGGTTAATATGGGTGATGAAGAGCATCCTAAACTCATAAACATCAGCAATACTCTCCCCTTGGAAGAAAAGGAAGAGTTGATTGCCCTAATCAGGGAGTATATCGATGTATTCGCCTGGAGTTACGAGGACATGCCAGGACTCGACCCTAATGTAGCGACACATCGCCTCAACATCAAGGTGGATGTCAAACTGTCAAGCAACCGCAAAGGCGGTTTAGTCCACAAATCTTCTGAGCAATGCGTCGTGAAGTGAAGAAACTCATAGAATCGGATTCATCGAGGAAATTCAACATCCGGATTGGGTGGCGAATATAGTCCGGTCATGAAGAAGAATGGTTCGTCGGGATGCAGTATGGACTCTGAGAGATCTGAGCATTTGCTTGCCTAAAGGCGACTTCCCTCTTCCAATCACCGATGTCATAGTCGACAATCGTGTGGATTTGAAAGAATGTCGTTCATGGATGGTTTCGGGGTATAATCAAATCAAGATGCACCCGATGGCGTAAATACGGCGTTGAACGCCCATCGGTATATTTTGCTACGGTCATGCCATTTGGCTTAAGAGCAGCCGGCAACATACCGTGAGCAATGACGGAGATTTTCCAAGATCATCTCCGGGAAGCGGTCGAATGCTACGTCGGCGACTTGGTCGTGAAAAGCCGTGACAAAGGAGATCACATCAAAGATCTTAGAGCGGTATTCGAGCTCATGCGAACTCATCGACTAAAGATGAATCACGCCAAATCCTTCCTTAGGATGTCGGTGGCAAGTTCCCGGCCGTCGTCACCGACAAAGGAATCCACGTCGATCCTAACAAAGTGAAGGCGATTCAAAATTGCAACCTCCGAAATCCGAGAGCTTCGGGGGTTACAAGGGCGATTAGGCGTACATCCGCCGGTTCATATCGAACCTATCACGGAAGTGCCACCGTTCTCCAAGTTGAACAAGAAGAGCGTGTCGTTTATTTGGGGCGGCGCGCGTAAAGCGTTGAAGATAAAATCGTATCTCGCTAAACCTCCTGTTCTTGTTGCACCATGTCCGGAAAACCGTTCACGATCTCGTCAAGCAACGGATCACTCGTTAAGCGCCTTACTCGCGGGGCGGACGGCGGCGGTCCGAGCGGCGATGTATTACGGGCGAACATTGGTGGTGAGTCTCGATACCCAATGGTCGAAGCGGTGCCTTGCATTAGTGTTCGCAATTGGAAAATGCGACACTATTTGGTCGGACAGGCGATTTATGTTATCTCTAACGTAAATCGGTCCGAATATTTATAACCACCCCAATGAGTTGGCGTTTGGCGAAATGGGCCTTGCTCTTGTCCCAATCGACTGCACTTCAAACAACAGTCGGTCAAAGGGCAAGCGATTTGCGATCTCTTGGTACATAACCCGAAAGCGGGCGGTTGAGCTATATGATGATCTTCCGGATGAAGTCCAGGAAGTCAACACTACGTCGCACCAACAAATATGGCGATTGTACTTTGACGGAGCTTCTCGGGCCACTAATGTAGCAAGTACCCCCGGATGTTCTAAAATCTCCGCTGGAGTCGGAGTTGTCTTGATTTCCCCGGGGAATCATGTCATGCCCCGTGCTTATTCACTCACCGAACCTTGTTCCAATAACGTAGCCGAATACAACGCGTTACTTATCGGACTTAGCCGTAAGGCTGGGGTCGAATATCTCGAAGCATCACGGCGATCGCAAGCGATGATAGTTAAGGGTTCGTGGTGACTACGAGGTCGAGAATCCGGATCTAATCCCTATCATCGATAGGCTGTTGAAATGGCGGACTCATTGAAGGATTCTTCATCGAATATATCCACGCCTCCAAAACGCTCATCGAGATCCGCTGGCGGCGTTAGGCTGTCGTTAGCACAACCTTCGAGACCGAGCAACTAGTTACGGTCGGGACTCATCAACTCTTCGTACCATTATACGATGAGGCACAAGAAGGTAAGGGGTAGTTACCAAAGAAGTATATGCAACCCAAACCAAGTTGGAGCCGAGATTGGCTTTCCTATCATCGATTCGTCTTACATGGTATTCTACCGAAGAGCGTGAAGGAAGAGAGTCAATCCGGCGAGCTCCAAGATTCTTTTACGACACGAAACCGGATGCTATATGGAAGTGGAATGCGATGGTCTTTACTCCGATGCCTCTCAAACAAAGCGAAGAGGTCCTTCGGGAAGCACACGAAGGTGAATGTGGTGCGCACCGGCGGTCCCAAGCTCTGGCGAATCGGAGAATGGGCTACTTTTGGCCCACGATGATTAATGATGCTGATCAGTACGCTCGAAATGCCCGCGTGTGATTCCGCGCGAATTATATGCATCGGCCTCGAGGCGTGCATCCCGGCCACGTCACGCCATTCGAGACATGGGGAATGGACGTTGTAGGTCCCATTTTCCTCCGTCGGTTAAAGGAGATCGCTTTATTCTAGCGATCACCGACACTTCTCCAAGTGGTGAAGCAATCCCACTAAAGGAGGTCAAAGCGAGTACCGTCGTCGATTCATCAAACACCATGTCATCTATCGACATGGTGTCCCAAGACGGATCGTGCATGACAAGCGGTCCCCAATTTATCGCAATTCCTTCATCGGGTTTTGCGAAAAATTCAAGATACAAGATGTCTGATTCGCTGACCTATAATCGGGCGAATGGGTTGGTGAGGCGTTCAACAAGACGATCATCAAGATTTTGTCGAAGCTTGTGAAGAATAACAAGGCAGGATGATAAACTTCGGAGAAGCACTGGGCATATCGCTGTGATGCGTAGGCAGGAGCTACCCGTACTCTCGGTCTCACGGGTGTGAAGCAATTCTCCGTTGGAAATCGATTCGTCACTTGCGTCGCCCTACCTTGAGAGATGGCGGCCAGAAGAACAACATCAAAAACGTCTCGAAGAGCTTGAGATGTTAGATGAGAAGCGCCTGGAGGCTCAACAATGCATTGAGTTCTATCAAGCTAGGATGTCGAGGGCTTTCAACAAGAAAGTTCGACAGAGAACCTTTAAGGAGGGAGATCTCGTCCTGTGGCTAGGCGACCGATAATCCTCACCTCTAAAAGAAAGATAAATTGAACCCAATGGGAAGGACCGTTTATAATAGACACGGTCTATTCAAGCGGTGCATATCGCTATCACAGAATGGCGACCGGCAATTAATGCCAATAAATGGGAAGTTTCTGAAAAAGTATTATCCTTAATACATTCAGGATAACCCGTTTTGATGGGAAGTTCCTCAGAGAATATCTCACTCATTTTCATGAGGATAACCCTAGATTATTGTGTTTTCCTCCAAAATTCTCTCACCGATCAAATTCATTGACGGTGGGCCCATAAAATCTTCTGGTCCAACCACCGGCAAAATCCCTCTCGATTCCTTCCACGAGCGAGGGTCCACTTCAGTGCAGTTGCAATCCTACAAAGAAGCTATCCATACCCTTCCAAGATTCTCGGGTGGAGACCCCACTCTTAGTTTCTCATCGGGAAATAGAATACATTCTTCCTTTCCCACCTTCACCTGGAGATAGGACATATCCTTCCTCTTCAGAAGCAAGAGATAGAATACATTCTTCCTCTCTTGTCTTAGATTCTCGGAGTGGAGATCCCACTCTTAGTCTCATCTTTCAAGAGTCTTAAAATGGAGATCCCATTTTTAGTCTCTCACTGAAGCAGGACAAAAATCCTTCCTTTCGGCCTGCAGGAGATAGGAGACAAGATCCTCCTTCCTCTCCATCAACAAGAGATAGGATACAAAACCTTCCTCTCTTATTTCAAGTGAGCACACGGAGATAGGACACAAAACCTTCCTCTCCTTTGGCAAGAGATAGGATACAAAACCTTCCTCTCTTATCTTGGGAGATAGGAGACAAGATCCTCCTTCCTCTCCACCTTCGTAAAATAGAATACATTCTTCCTTTCCCACCTCAATCAACCTTAATCTGGTTCAACCCTTCTCGGTCAAAGAAGGGGCCAAGATTCATCTTGGGGTATTTTATCCCGAAGCCTAAGAAGGGATAAAGCCAACGCCTCACACGCGTTGCCGGTTTAGTCTTTCTCCGATTGAAGAAGACACCAGAGTTCGATTCTGGGGCATTTTATCCCGAAGCCTAAGAAGGGATAAAGCCAACGCCTCACACGCGTTGCCGGTTTAGTCTTTCTCCGATTGAAGAAGACACCAGAGTTCGATTCTGGGGCATTTTATCCCGAAGCCTAAGAAGGGATAAAGCCAACGCTTACCACGGCGTTGCGGGTAGTCTATTCCCGTGACAAAAGACGAAGCCTACGTATTCAACATCGTAGCATTAAGTCTAAGAGAGTCTCATTCTTTTAGCACAACGTCACGTGCGGAGCGGATCTAGATAATCCGCACGCTAGCCCAACTCAAACGGTAGTTGGTAAAGGCTAGTCAAATCCGTTGAAGGCTGGGGGTTGGCCAATAACCCTAAAGTCAACGCCTCACAGCGTTGCGGTTTAGTCTTTTTCGATTGAAGAAGACACGAGTTCGATTCGGGGCATTTTATCCGAAGCCTAAGAAGGGATAAAGTCAGCGCCTCACAGCGTTGCGGTTTAGTCTTTCTCCGATTGAAGAAGACACGAGTTCGATTAAGGGTATTTCATCCCGAAGCCTAAGAAGGGATTAAGCCAACGCCTCACACGCGTTGCCGGGTGGTCTCTTGCCCGTAAAAGAGTACGAAGCCTATGTATTCAATATCATAGCAACAAGTCTAGAAGAGTTTCATTCTTCGGCCTAGCGTCCGTCGCGGAGCGGATCGGATAATCCGCGACGCTAGCCCAACTCAAGCGGTAGTTGGTAAAGGCTAATCAAATCCGTTGGCGGTGAGGGTTTGCCAAAAATCCTATAAGTACTATGGTTAATTATTTACGTGAAATAAAAGAATCATAATAGAGCACAAAGAGGGCGGAAATATGTTACACAAGTTTTCTAAGCGGCAGATTTGTGACGGCAAATACTTTATTGAGAAAAGCTTCTGAAGTTCCTCTGGCTTCGGCCACGAAAGTCTCCTGGCTGCCATTAAGGGCCTCCATGATCTCCTTCTTGATGTCAACCGTTACGCCCGAGAGTTCAAATTCCTCAGACGCGACGCCGAGAGTCTTTTCTTTGTTGGCCTTCGTCGGCTTCAAGGCGATCGGGCTCTCCTCGCCGCTTGGAGTTCTGTTGAGCTCTACCATCCTCGCTTCTTCGGCGACACAAAACCAAAGTGTCCCACGGAAGGCGAAGCTTCACAGCGGCGATCTCCAAATGATGCACAGCCTCGCTGCATGTGAACCGAGTCGGTAATGGCGGGCATCACGCCAAGCTGTCGGCAATGTGGGGCGGACTCAATCGCGGATATTCTCCCATGCCGCCTAGCCCTACTCCAAATAGGATTACGAGTATAAACTAATTCACGGTTCTTAGCGAGAAGTTCTGGAGAATATTACCATATTCTTAAGGATAACTCGATAACCCTCAATTCCCTCATTTGTGGGACCTCAAGGAGGATAAAATTACGGCGAGGCTTATAACGGCGGACAACGCTCTACCTCGAAAGGACTCCTCCCTTTGTCGCGATTCATGCATCCCAGAGGGCCTACCAATCAACAATTGGGAAGAATACCTCCCACCGTGGATGAACACTGCTTTGCAAGTAATGCGATGGCGGCGTAACCAGCGATGCGTCGGCGAAGGATTCACCGATCAGCGGTTGGATCCGAAGAATTCCCGATCAGCGGAGGAACCTCGGTGGTCAATTGGGCGACAATCCACCGACGCGAGTCAGCGACAAATGAACTCAATTAGCTCGGTTTGAAATTCGACAACGGTCAAGCAATAAATGCAACACCTTAACACCCGGTATCCTGAAGCCTTTGGAGAACTGAGAATTGGAGGAATCAAATCTGGAGCCAACCTCAAAAGAAATTCATCTATCGACTTACGGTCGAGATTTCGACAACGGTCGGACAAAAATGCGATACCATAATACCTTGACAATCCTACAAAGCACCGGAAAGGCGAAGGGAATGGAGAGATCAAACGCCGGGTCATTCACAAGTCCTATCACGCCAATTAAAGAGTGAAGGGCTCATCATGTCAAAGCATCGGACTCATCAAGAATCGAGGCGAGGCGGCTTTGGAGGGTATCTGTAAGTTAAAATTGCTTATCGATGCGAACAAGACTAAGTAAGCGGTGGGTTGATAACCGACGATCCATCCGGCAGCGACCGACAGCCGTCGGCGTGATTCTGTATAAAGCAGCGTAAAGCGAGTCGATGAACCCATGAAGTGATGGTCGGCGTCTGGCTGAAAACGCGCAGCGTCGTGGAGAAAACCGGCGGCGAAGCTCAGCGAGGCGAGTTGGCTAAATTCAAGCGTTGGCGAGGCGGAATCAACCGTATAGTCCGTCGATCCAAACGAACCGCTTGAGCTCGAAGTTAATCGGACACGGACTCGAACACAATGGCGACATCACCGAGCAAAACTAAGCCGGGAAGATCGAAGAATCGGCGAAGAATCGACGGAGAGTCGACCGAACGACGCGAGACGACGGAGCGCCGAAGCGACGCACTCCTGGCCAAGTGGCCAAGGTGGCTCGGCCAAGTGGCCAAGGTGGCTCGGCCAAGTGGCCAAGGTGGCTCGGCCAAGTGGCCAAGGTGGCTCGGCCAAGTGGCCAAGGTGGCTCGGCCAAGTGGCCAAGGTGGCTCGGCCAAGTGGCCAAGGTGGCTCGGCCAAGTGGCCGAGCCACTTGCTGCCAAGCACCCTCCCCTTTTTGTATAAATAGGGGGTCTTGCTCATGGAGGGTTTGGATTTTTGGGATTTTGGCGTGCCGAAGAGCCCTCGCGAGATCTACGACGCGACGGTTCCGAGCATCGGCGAGCTCAAGTCGGTCGGCGTCGGATCTATAGGCGAAAGGTAAACAAACTCGGTCGAACTCTGAGATACCCTCTAGGTTAAGCTTCGTCTTAATCTCGTGGATAGCGTGATTTCTCCTTGTAGATCTCACCCGCCCTACATCCTCTCCTTCGTGAGTGTGATCCCAGGCGATCCTCTCCTTCGTGAGTGTGATCCTCAGCGCCGCTTCCTTCGCGGAAACGAGCCCCTACGCCTCAGAGTTCCAACCCGGTTTACACCAGATCGAATTGCGGTGGTCAGCGGACGAACAAAAGTCCCGACACGGGCAAAGAACCCATGGCGAGGATCCGGAAAATAGAGATCCTCGTGTTTGTTCACAAAAGGAAGAGAGTTGTAATTTTGTTTTCATTATGCGCTGAAATAAAGGCATTTCTTTTGTTTGAAATTTTGTTGTAGGCCAACGAAGCTGTAAACGAGTTCAAACAAGCAATGAATAACAAACCAACTTTCCCCGCGAACACTTTGTAGTTCTCTTTTTGCATAAAAGCCTAGCCCAGATTCCCAAGTAAATCTTGTGGCTTCTTGCTCAACCGCGAGTTTAAATTTTCCCTTGAGACCAAGCAATCATGGTCCTCTTTCCGTTGTAGGCAAGCCCATGTTGAATGAATTTCAGTTTGTGCCTCAATAGTTTAATTTGATCACCCAATCTCCCACAGTTCTTGTAGATATCTAGAAGAATGTTATCTTGTGATTCTTGGGCTTCATCAATACATTGATGTCTCAAAGATTTAATGGCTTCAATGGCTTCTTCAGCTATATTCTATGGCTTCATAACAATGTCCAACTCTTTGAGCGCACTATCAAACTCTGTCTCTAGCATTGATTGTTGTCCAAAACAGAGCAATTGCTCTTTGGATCCTTATGAACCAACCAAACTCTTTTGACTTTGACATAGAGAGTGCCACCAATAGGAACTTTGAAGGTAACACGTAAGAATTCAAATGAAGATCAAGGAATTGATATCGATTTGATTGGAGAGCAAGGGACAGATTTTGATGGCCTGATTGAATTTGGATCATTGATGTTTCAAAAATATTGGTGCACTATATAATAATTTAAGAATGAAATTAGGTTTTTCGACTCTCTGCTTCAAAACAGAACTGTGAGGGAGAAGATAAAGAAGAGAGTGGAGAATGATCTCAAGTGATAACTCTTGGATATTATCTCTAATGTAATCAGAACCACAAAATTCATCTTAATTAGTATGTTACTGCAAATCAAATGAAAAGCTGATAGGGGCAAAAAGAGAATAATTTTGGTCTTTTTAGAACCGGTTTTCTAGGTATTTTGCTAAAATCAATTTTTTTAGAAAGGAGCAATAAAATTAATAATTAATTGGTATCTAATTTAGGGTAAAATTGTCAGCTCAATATTTAAGTAACAGATTTTTTAACGGTTGTTAAAAAAAGGACTAGTTTTATACCTAATAAGAGGTACGGGGACTAAGTTGAGAAAAAATAAAGTACGCAGACTAATTTGAGCATGAGGCCCAAGTACAGGACCAAATTGGCCTTTTAGCCTTTTCCAAAACTTACAACCGCAAGCTCTTTTTTTTTTTTAATTTCATTTGGAGCAAAAGACCATGTAAATTGCTTTAGATTCTCTCCCAATTAATCCTATTACTCTTTCATTTGAGCAGCAACCAAATGTACGCACCAAAGTCGATCACTGCTCACATCGTAATGAAAATACTCATTTGTTATGCCGTTTGTATATTTTTCTTACGATCTTGCGCTAATTCAATCCTAACTCGGATAATGCGAAAAACATACTTGCAAGTTAAAACTCACATGATTTTTGAAATAATGCAGTGAAACCATCATTTACAAATAATATTTATCCGTATTACAAAAGTTTACCGTGCTAACGCTGACTATTTATTTTCTCGATCCATTGCAGAAAGAAAGTGAGGGCATGTACTAATTCAGTACCTGAGAATATTGCAACATTTGAAACAGTATCTGGAATAAAATCAAGACAAAAACAACATACAGAAGAAGGGTTTTAATATCTGCAATTTTATGGGGTTTAATGTTTTCGGTAGAAACTCTAAAATCAGGGAAACTCCATGACAGCAGAACAATGAAATGTGAGAAACTAGGCATAAAATTCTCCCCGTTTACAAATAAACTTCTGTCCAAAAACAAAAACAGGAAAAGAAAATCATCGTATAGCCATACATAAGCTAACTACATGGAAAGAAAAATACTCAAGGTCCTAAAATTAAGAAAGCAAACTAGAACTGTGAAGGGTATTACAAACCTCTCCACAGAGCAAACTAGAAATAATGCACACAAAGGTAAAATTAAAATCAAGAACCATACAATTTACCTTCCAATAACTACAGCTAGATTTGCATTTGCTCAAAAGATCATATCCCTCTGATTGCCCAAAAATCTGTTTCAAGTGAACCACATGAAGATGTTTCTATATATTTTGTACAACCGATTAAAAATGCGTCACAACCAAAATAAAGATAAACAACAAGTTTGAAGAAAGTAAATTGTAAAACTTAGCTTGGCTGGACTTTGCAAAGCACATGGACCAGGATAATTTACAATGAATTGCAACCGGCAAATATCATTCATAAAAAGCAATATCAATTCTCATTGACTAAGTTTAGCTTAACATAAACTCTTTGCATCATATCACATAATTGTAATTCAATGTAAAAAAGATTCTCAAGCAGAGTACCATATCAATTATGAACAACCATGCAAATAGAAGGCTGTGGCATCACTCTTTGAAGAAGAAAAGAGGTAAAATATAAGTATCAAAATGTGGCTAAAGAAACTAGTTTCTATTCATCACACTATTCAAAATAAATCACAAACATCCTGCAGGTCGTATATTTGCATAATCTCCTAGCTTATGCACATGAAATCCTTTTCTATAATCAAAATATTAAAGCACATCAAAATTAGTCTAAATTCATAATCACCAAATCTATTACCAAGTACCAAGTACCTCTTAGAAATTAAATGATAACAACTGACCAATTAAAATTTAGTATCTCGATGTAGACATTAGCTTGAAATTAATACAGTTACACATAGCCTTAAATTTCAAATACAAGTATCTTGAGACCTAGATCCATTTTGTCCACAAATTACTCATGAGCCGCTCTCACAGATATGTAGATACAATAATAATCCACAATATGCATACATCTCATCAACCATGACTACTAACAAATAGCAGGAAAGGATAGACCATGATTTTTTCTTTTAAATTAACGAAGAACACAAGAAAAGCCAAGCTAGCTCAACATAATTCAAATCGAACAATGCATTTAGAAAAGCTAAGACTGAAGTTTCCATTTACCTTTTGCCCAATACTTCTCATATCAACTAATTATTGATATCAATCTTCAAACCAAACAATAGATTTTACCAATTTAAGTAAGCTGAAAGGTCAAGGTACCAAACCTAATTGATATTTATCTCTGTTGAAGTAAATGCATAAAGCAAAACAATAATGACAACAGGTATAATGTCAATATCAAACGAAGACTTTGAAATTACAAGACTTAATGCGCATTAACAATTATCTCCCTGGAAAAATTTCCTGACTAGCACTTGAGGCTATATGAGATGAATGAGAAATCTAATAGTAGTACACAAGTAAAATGAGAATTTTCAGAAGTCCAAACTAATGGACAAGATCATACAATGTGTCATCAACTCAGCAAATAAATTTGACCTGCTAAAACAAACCGAAATAGAGAAGGTAACATTACAGCACTGTAATTGATCAAAATTATCCAGTGAAGTCGCAAGAAATAACAATAACTATGAAGAAATAACTGCAAATGCAACGTAACCTAGAAAACATACACTCAGTACTATACAAGACTCTTGCATGAAGAAACTCGCAGGAACACAACAATTGCTGAAAATATTTGAAGAAAGTTAATCAAACAAACAAACAGCAAACAGAACCCAAAGAAATGTGAGCTAGCCCTTAATTGTGCTTAGCAACAAACAAAATTCAAGCTATTAACTTCACTGGTTGATCAACAAACAAAACAGACACTAAAAATTTTCAAATTTTGATATTTTTACCTCACGCCGCAAGGCCGAGCGACACAAAGATTTGATCTTTCCACTTCAACCCCAAGAATGCAGATGCAAGATCAAATCTTTCCACCTCCAACCAACTTCTCTGTCCAGAATTTACCACAAGCAACAGTAAAAAAAAAGAGAGCCAAACAAGATCAAAAGAGCAGAGTAGAATTAGAAACCACCATCAATTTCAGTCGCTTTCAGTAACACGAGTCCCATCTCCCACAATGTACATACAAGTTACAACAAACCACAAAGATCCCTAAACTCGGAGAAACTCAAAGCACACAACAATTAAAAACTGAAAATTTAAATTAGCATTGGGATCAAACCTAAAACTCCTCTAACCTCCAACAAACCCTAAAAGCTCCCCGCTTTAAGCAAAACCCACGTCAGCGAACGGGGGTTTCACCTTCGGCGGCCTCCCCCTCCCCCTCTTAACTCCGGCGACCGGCGCCGCAGCCGCCGGTGAAATGACCACCCCATCAGCCCTGTCCTTCTTCGGCGGCCGTCCACGTGGCCGCGGCAGCGCTCCTGGCTCCTTGGGCTTCGGCGGCCTGCCACGTGGCCGCGGGGACGGCGGCTCGGCGCCAGGCGGCAGCATGGGCTTGGGCTTCGGGGGCCTGCCACGTCCTCTCTTGGGCGGCACATCTGGGCCGGGCTTCATGTAGTTGTTCTTCACCATTAGAATCTCCCCGCTCTCCTTCATCCTCGCGAGGTGCGCTGTCAGCAGCGACGAGTGAGCCTCCGGCAGCTGATCTCCGTACTTCGATTCCATGTGCTTCGAGATTGAGGACTTGTTCGAGCCCGATTTCTCATCCAACGCCTCAATCGCCCCCAAAATCATCTAATATCAAAAAAAACCCACAGAAAAATTAAAAACCCAGATATCAAAATCAAGTTAGGAATCGAAAAGGGTAAAGATTTGAGTACCTCAGAGTAAGAGGGGAGCGATGAAGGCTTGGTAACTTCATCAGTGGCCATGGTGAAAGTTAGATGAGAGAGAGAGAGAGAGAAAGGAGAAAGGGGTTGATGAGAGAAAATGGGTTTGGATTGGGATTTAAAAAGATGAGTTTTTGGGATAGATCGAGGATATTAAAAAAAAAAAAAAGGATTTTTAAATAGGCAAAAAATTGTTGTATAAAAAAATTTGGGTTTTAAAAAATTGAGGTGATAATCGAAGGGGAGACTGAGGCCTGAGTGTTTCTTCTGAACTGTGAATTGACGGCTGAGATTTAGTGTTGATATATTAATCCAACAGTTGTAATTAATTGAGGGGTGAATCCTTGGATTGGTGACGTGGACTGGATGGGCTCTGGTTTTCTGCAAATTTTTTTTTGTTCTTCAGAAAGGGAACTGGAGTTGGCGAAAATTACACCGAATGCCATTCTGAGAAGTGGGGACCACCGAGTTTCAAAATTCAAAAAGCTGGGTCAGTTTAGACCCCAGTTTTGAAAGATTACCATAAAAACACCCTTGAGATCACTGATTGCTACTATATGGGCAATCCTAAGAGTTGCTTTTCATCTGGGCTCTAGGATCACCTATATAATTTAAATTTTTTTTGGGGGTGGGGGGGGGGGATGTAATTATAACTAGTAATTTTAAGATTATTCATGTAGATTTATAAACTCTAGGGTCACCCGTATAATTATACCATACTTCATGGTATTGGATTGTATATAATACTTTGCTTTTTGTTGTCGTTGGAACTATAAGATGTTTAGATTGTCACTTTTGCTAATTGTAACCGCAATGTTTGGGTTGGTTACTTATAGGTAGGGGTGGAAACGAACCAAATAATTAACAAATAGTTCGATAATTGCTCGAGTAACTTTTCGGTCATATTCGATTCGGTAGTTCATTTACCACTAAATAAATATTTTTTAATATTCGAGTTTACTAACGAATCGAAATTAACCAGATGCATATTCGATTCGTTTGTGCATCAAATATTCGTTTAAAATTTGATCACTTATTATTTGCATTATTGCACATATGATGTCATATTTTTAACCTACTTACCATTTCTACTTAAGTTTTATGTCTTGATTTTAAGACTTAAATTTATTTTCTAATGAAAATTTTGATTTAAATATATATACATAATATATTATAAAGGAATAATTTTTATTTATGAATTTAAATACTATTTGAAAATTAAATTCTCTAGTGAAATAAATATACTTTGATATTCGATAAGTATTCGTGAATATTCATGAATATTTATCAAATACCAAGTATTCGAGTTCAATTGAAAAACTCCATATATAACTATTAGAGTCCGCATTCGAATTCGATAATTTTAAACAAATACAAATACTAACATCTTAGTATTCGATTCGATTTGATCATTTACCACCTCTACTTATAGGATTAGAAACGAATTGAATCAATTCTAGTCCTAAGGTAGAGTATGACAAACCGAGTTAATTAGATTAAATGCAACAATAATCAGACAGGAATAATTCTATTTTGGCAAAACCCCAAAAGAATAAGCTTAACTAGTTTATTTTAGGTCACTTTACTTGATAACCTAGCAAGGAATAGCCCCAGCCTATGTTCAAAGCTAGGCTGGATTCGCTTGTCTAGAACTAACGTAGATTAATGAGCAATGCTAGCCACGCGCGCGCTGTGGCTAGACATTCTCAAGTTGTCAAGCTCGACAAGTACACTGAACTAGGTTTACTGAAAACAATTTTGATCTAAGTTTATAATCTTAATTTGACAATTTTACTGTTCAGATCTAATCCAGTTTTACCGTGTTTTGGTCAATAATAAGATTATGACCAAATGAAGGGACTGGTATGAAATAATCCAAATTATATCCGGCTAGAAAAATACTGCAAGAAAGGGGAAAAAATGAAAGACGGCCAAATTGAATTTTACTTAAGCTCGAATTAAATAAAAAATAATCAAATAGTAATTCTAAGACAAATTTAATTGAAAATAGATAATTAAATTTAACTTAAAACAAGTTCTATAAAACCAATTTATAGTTACTAACATCAAGTATAACGAGACTAGCACTAATCCGGTTTCGTTTACTATTTAGCAAACTCGCCCTAAGTTTTTGCATTTGTATGCGTTTCGTTTCGAAAATTTGAATATTATCTTTGAATTTATCTCAGTTCGAACATGAATAATTTTTCAAATATTGATCAAATATTAAAGTCTATTTGATTGATTAATAATTTATTGGAATTGAATTGGATTAATGGGTACGGAGCTGGAGAGCAGGCTAACATAGGCCTTGTTGTGGTGTCTTAATCAAATGAACATCTGTTTTAGTGGTGTATTTATTGATTAAGATTGGGCGTGTAGTAAAGTAGATAGAGCAAAATTACAATTTAAGGTATGGAAAACGCTAATATTACATCACTAGTTTAAACTTAAAAAAAAGTATTAAATCACGGAGCTGTTTGGTTTTGGATTAAGTACAATTCGGTATATTGAGATATGGTATAATTACATAAGTCATCCTAAAGTGTGTGTATCTATATGAGTTAACTTGACGTTACTGATTGCAACTACATAGGTAATCCTGAGAATTGTTTTTCATCTAGGTTCTAGGATCACCCATATAATTTTTTTAGGGCATGGAATTATAGCCAGTAATCTTAAGATTACTTGAGTAGATTCACAAACTCTAGAATCACCCGTGTAATAATACCATACCTCATTGTAAAGGATTGCAATTAATCCTTTGGTTTTTGTTGTCGTTGGAACTACAACACGTTCTAATTGTCACTTTGTCATGTATAACTACATTGTTTTGGGGTTGTTGCTTCTAGGGGGTGTTTGGCAATTTGAATGTGAATTTAAAATATGTAAGTTACTTTTTTTTGCAAATGACTTTTACATCTATGTTAGCACGCAAGTGAAATGCAGTGTTTGTTTGAAAAATTAAATTATTGTTGAAAGTGCAATGTGAAGATGACGTGGCAAAATAAGATTAATTAGAAAATATAATAAAAATCATTTAATCAAAATTAGTTACCGCTTTTGTCACTTTCATGTGACTTCACCACTTTTTTAGGGGAAGTCAAATTTGCATTAAATCCTATGTGGCAACTTTCTTGCATCTCACTTTCATAACCACTTGCATGCAAACAAACACCTAAATTGTTAAACGAAAGTGATTTTCTCACTTTCATCTTTCACTTGCATGCAAGCAAACACCCCCTTAGTGTATGACAACCGGAGTTAATCAGAATAAATGGAACAATAATGGGACAAGGAATAATTCTATTTTGGCAAAACCTAAAGAATAAAATTAACTAGTTTATTTCAGGTCACTTTACCCTATGACCTAGCAAGGAATAGTCAACGCCTATGTTCAAAGCTAAGCTGGATTCGATGGTTAGAACAAATATAGATTAATTATCAGGTTGCCAAGCTCGACAACTACATTAAACTAGGTTTAGTGAGCACAATTTTGATCCGAGTTCATAATCTTAGTTTGACAACTTTACTATTCAGACCTAATCTAGTTTAACCGTGCTTTGATCAATAATCAGATTAAAACCAAATAAGGGGTCTATTCCTATCTAACATAAAGGTGCAATTTTATTCATTAGTATTGGGGTTTTAGAGGCTCTGATACCATGTTAGAAACATGACAAATCAAGAGAAAGGTGCAATTTTAATCATTAGTATTGGGGTCTATATATACAAGAGGAGTGGTCTCATTCTTCTACTCTATCCGATGTGGGACTAAACAAAAGGGGTCTATTCCTATCTTTTACTAGGGTATACACTAAAGCAAAACCAAAAGACCTCAAAACTCACAAGAGCTTGCCACATAGGATTCATCCTTCACAAATAATTTTGACACGTGGACACTAATCTTAGCCATTGATTTTTCTAAAATTTCGAATTTATTATTAGCCGTTCAAAATTTCAAAATTAAATCTTTTCATAAACAAAATAATAATTTCGGATATGATGCATATTTCAAATCTATTTTATATGTAATTGATATGGTAAATCGAATTTCAAAAATCTCGGATATTTAGAGTCAAACCGAATATTTTCGGAAATTTTGAAGATATATCTATTTAATTTATAACTAACTAATTTATAACCGAAATATCTTTTTCATTTAAAGCAAAACCGAAATATATGGTAAATCTCGATTTTTAGCATAACCGAAATATAATATTACCTATTTCATGTTTCTAAATTTTTTCAATTAATGTAAAACCGAAATATAGCACCTCCATGCGTTTGAATTGAAAAAAATGTAATTTTGATATTTATACTACGAAAAATTTAGTTTGTAATTTTTCCGATTTGAAAAACTTTTTTAAAAATTATTTGTTGTTATATTTATTGGATTTTGATTATTTTTCTTATGTTATAGGTAAGCAATCGACATTTTGAAGAGGAGCTTACAACGGATAGATCAAACGAGGTAGTTATTTAATTATATGTGAAATAATGTTGATTTTTAATTCAATTTAGTTGTTATATTTCGATTTGTAGAATTTTTGCATATTTATTGTTGTTATAATTCCGATTTTTAGATTTTTGCATATTTATAATATTTATTTTGTAAATATGCAAATGTATATATTTTCTAATGATTTATATTCTAATTATAGTTAAATAGATTTTAAAATATAATTAATTTTCTATAAAAGATATTTATGCTAAAAGTATTTATGCGAAAAATATTTTGTTGATATTTTCGGTTTTTAACATTTTTATAATAATTATTAAATAATTAATTTTTGGTGAAATTTTTTATTTTTTACATATTAGTTGTTATATTTTCGGATTTTATTTGTTATTATGTTAGTTGTTATATTTTCGGATTTTATTTGTTATTATATTAGTTGTTATATTTTCGGATTTTTACTTTATTATATATTAATTGTTAAGATATTTATGCTAAAAATATTCCCTTTATATTTTCGGATTTTATTTTTTATATATTAATTGTTATGATATTTATCCAAAAATATGTAGTTTATATTTTCGGATTTTAGTTTATTTTATATTAATTTTTATATTTTCATAATTTTACATTTTTGGATCAAACAATTTAAATAATCAGTGAAATATATTTGATTTTTTACATATTTGTTGTTATATTTTCTGATTTTTACTTTTGTTATAGTAATTGTTAAGATATTTATGCTAAAAATATTCCCTTTATATTTTCGGATTTTTACTTTTTAATATATTAATTGTTATGATATTTATCCTAAAAATATTTATTTTATATTTTCGGATGTTTAATTTATTTTATATTAATTATTTTTATATTTTCAGATTTTTACATTTTTCGGAAAAACGATTTAAATAATATATTTTTGTTCAAATAATTAGGATTTTTATATCGATTTAGTTGTTATATTTCGATTTGATATTCTAATTATAGTTAAATAGATATTTAATAAGAATTAAATTTCTGTAAAAGATATTTAAGCTAAAAATATTTAGTTTATATTTTCGTATTTTTAATTTTTATATATTATTTTTATTATATTTTCGAATTTTTATAATTTTCTGTTCAAACGAGTTAAATTATTAATTTTCGGTGAAATATATATTTAAGATTTTTTACATATTAGTTGTAATATTTTCTTTTATTAATACTTTTGGCATATTAATTGTTAAGATATTTATGCTAAAAATATTCCATTTATATTTTCGGATTTTAATTTTTAATATATTAATTGTTATGATATTTATCCTAAAAATATTTAGTTTATATTTTCGGATTTTAGTTTATTTTATATTAATTTGTTTTATATTTTCAGATTTTTTATATCGATTTAGTTGTTATATTCCTATCTTTTACTAGGGTATACACTAAAGCAAAACCAAAAGACCTCAAAACTCACAAGAGCTTGCCACATAGGATTCATCCTTCACAAATAATTTTGACACGTGGACACTAATCTTAGCCGTGGATTTTTCTAAAATTTCGAATTTATTATTAGCCGTTCAAAATTTCAAAATTAAATCTTTTCATAAACAAAATAATAATTTCGGATATGATGCATATTTCTGAAATCTATTTTATATGTAATTGATATGGTAAATCGAATTTCAAAAATCTCGGATATTTAGAGTCAAACCGAATATTTTCGAAATTTTGAAGATATATCTATTTAATTTATAACTAACTAATTTATAACCGAAATATCTTTTTCATTTAAAGCAAAACCGAAATATATGGTAAATCTCGGATTTTTAGCATAACCAAATATAATATTACCTATTTCATGTTTCTAAATTTTTTCAATTAATGTAAAACCGAAATATAGCACCTCCATGCGTTTGAATTGAAAAAAATGTAATTTTGATATTTATACTACCGAAAAATTTAGTTTGTAATTTTTCCGATTTGAAAAACTTTTTTAAAATTATTTGTTGTTATATTTATTGGATTTTGATTATTTTTCTTATGTTATAGGTAAGCAATCGACATTTTGAAGAGGAGCTTACAACGGATAGATCAAACGAGGTAGTTATTTAATTATATGTGAAATAATGTTGATTTTAATTCAATTTAGTTGTTATATTTCGATTTGTAGAATTTTTGCATATTTATTGTTGTTATAATTCCGATTTTTAGATTTTTGCATATTTATAATATTTATTTTGTAAATATGCAAATGTATATATTTTCTAATGATTTATATTCTAATTATAGTTAAATAGATTTTAAAATATAATTAATTTTCTATAAAAGATATTTATGCTAAAAGTATTTATGCGAAAAATATTTTGTTGATATTTTCGGTTTTTAACATTTTTATAATAATTATTAAATAATTAATTTTTGGTGAAATTTTTTATTTTTTACATATTAGTTGTTATATTTTCGGATTTTATTTGTTATTATGTTAGTTGTTATATTTTCGGATTTTATTTGTTATTATATTAGTTGTTATATTTTCGGATTTTTACTTTATTATATATTAATTGTTAAGATATTTATGCTAAAAATATTCCCTTTATATTTTCGGATTTTAATTTTTATATATTAATTGTTATGATATTTATCCAAAAATATGTAGTTTATATTTTCGGATTTTTAGTTTATTTTATATTAATTTTTTATATTTTCATAATTTTACATTTTTGGATCAAACAATTTAAATAATCAGTGAAATATATTTGATTTTTTACATATTTGTTGTTATATTTTCTGATTTTTACTTTTGTTATAGTAATTGTTAAGATATTTATGCTAAAAATATTCCCTTTATATTTTCGGATTTTTACTTTTTAATATATTAATTGTTATGATATTTATCCTAAAAATATTTATTTTATATTTTCGGATGTTTAATTTATTTTATATTAATTATTTTTATATTTTCAGATTTTTACATTTTTCGGAAAAACGATTTAAATAATATATTTTTGTTCAAATAATTAGGATTTTTATATCGATTTAGTTGTTATATTTCGATTTGATATTCTAATTATAGTTAAATAGATATTTAATAAGAATTAAATTTCTGTAAAAGATATTTAAGCTAAAATATTTAGTTTATATTTTCGTATTTTTAATTTTTATATATTATTTTTATTATATTTTCGAATTTTTATAATTTTCTGTTCAAGCGAGTTAAATTATTAATTTTCGGTGAAATATATATTTAAGATTTTTTACATATTAGTTGTAATATTTTCTTTTATTAATACTTTTGGCATATTAATTGTTAAGATATTTATGCTAAAAATATTCCATTTATATTTTCGGATTTTAATTTTTAATATATTAATTGTTATGATATTTATCCTAAAAATATTTAGTTTATATTTTCGGATTTTTAGTTTATTTTATATTAATTTGTTTTATATTTTCAGATTTTTATATCGATTTAGTTGTTATATTCCTATCTTTTACTAGGGTATACACTAAAGCAAAACCAAAAGACCTCAAAACTCACAAGAGCTTGCCACATAGGATTCATCCTTCACAAATAATTTTGACACGTGGACACTAATCTTAGCCGTCGGATTTTTCTAAAATTTCCGAATTTATTATTAGCCGTTCAAAATTTCAAAAATTAAATCTTTTCATAAACAAAATAATAATTTCGGATATGATGCATATTTCTGAAATCTATTTTATATGTAATTGATATGGTAAATCGGAATTTCAAAAATCTCGGATATTTAGAGTCAAACCGAATATTTTCGGAAATTTTGAAGATATATCTATTTAATTTATAACTAACTAATTTATAACCGAAATATCTTTTTCATTTAAAGCAAAACCGAAATATATGGTAAATCTCGGATTTTTAGCATAACCGAAATATAATATTACCTATTTCATGTTTCTAAATTTTTTCAATTAATGTAAAACCGAAATATAGCACCTCCATGCTGCGTTTGAATTGAAAAAAATGTAATTTTGATATTTATACTACCGAAAAATTTAGTTTGTAATTTTTCCGATTTGAAAAACTTTTTTAAAATTATTTGTTGTTATATTTATTGGATTTTGATTATTTTTCTTATGTTATAGGTAAGCAATCGACATTTTGAAGAGGGAGCTTACAACGGATAGATCAAACGAGGTAGTTATTTAATTATATGTGAAATAATGTTGATTTTTAATTCAATTTAGTTGTTATAT
Source organism: Asparagus setaceus (assembly GCA_012295165.1). Taxonomy (NCBI): domain Eukaryota; kingdom Viridiplantae; phylum Streptophyta; class Magnoliopsida; order Asparagales; family Asparagaceae; genus Asparagus; species Asparagus setaceus. Next base: position 3,878,266 of record CM022709.1, on the reverse strand, counting down.
TTCGATTTGTAGAATTTTTGCATATTTATTGTTGTTATAATTCCGATTTTTAGATTTTTGCATATTTATAATATTTATTTTGTAAATATGCAAATGTATATATTTTCTAATGATTTATATTCTAATTATAGTTAAATAGATTTTAAAATATAATTAATTTTCTATAAAAGATATTTATGCTAAAAGTATTTATGCGAAAAATATTTTGTTGATATTTTCGGTTTTTAACATTTTTATAATAATTATTAAATAATTAATTTTTGGTGAAATTTTTTATTTTTTACATATTAGTTGTTATATTTTCGGATTTTATTTGTTATTATGTTAGTTGTTATATTTTCGGATTTTATTTGTTATTATATTAGTTGTTATATTTTCGGATTTTTACTTTATTATATATTAATTGTTAAGATATTTATGCTAAAAATATTCCCTTTATATTTTCGGATTTTATTTTTTATATATTAATTGTTATGATATTTATCCAAAAATATGTAGTTTATATTTTCGGATTTTTAGTTTATTTTATATTAATTTTTTATATTTTCATAATTTTACATTTTTGGATCAAACAATTTAAATAATCAGTGAAATATATTTGATTTTTTACATATTTGTTGTTATATTTTCTGATTTTTACTTTTGTTATAGTAATTGTTAAGATATTTATGCTAAAAATATTCCCTTTATATTTTCGGATTTTTACTTTTTAATATATTAATTGTTATGATATTTATCCTAAAATATTTATTTTATATTTTCGGATGTTTAATTTATTTTATATTAATTATTTTTATATTTTCAGATTTTTACATTTTTCGGAAAAACGATTTAAATAATATATTTTTGTTCAAATAATTAGGATTTTTATATCGATTTAGTTGTTATATTTCGATTTGATATTCTAATTATAGTTAAATAGATATTTAATAAGAATTAAATTTCTGTAAAAGATATTTAAGCTAAAAATATTTAGTTTATATTTTCGTATTTTTAATTTTTATATATTATTTTTATTATATTTTCGAATTTTTATAATTTTCTGTTCAAACGAGTTAAATTATTAATTTTCGGTGAAATATATATTTAAGATTTTTTACATATTAGTTGTAATATTTTCTTTTATTAATACTTTTGGCATATTAATTGTTAAGATATTTATGCTAAAAATATTCCATTTATATTTTCAGATTTTAATTTTTAATATATTAATTGTTATGATATTTATCCTAAAATATTTAGTTTATATTTTCGGATTTTTAGTTTATTTTATATTAATTGTTTTATATTTTCAGATTTTTATATCGATTTAGTTGTTATATTTCGATTTGATATTCTAATTATAGTTAAATAGATATTTAATTACAATTAAATTTTTGTAAAGATATTTAATCTAAAATATTTAGTTTATATTTTCAGTGTTTTACTTTTTATATATTATTTTTATTATATTTTAATTATAGTTAAATAGATTTTTAAATATAATTTAATTTTCTGTAAAAGATATTTAAGCTAAAAATATTTAGTTTACATTTTCTATTTTTAATTTTTAATAACATTATTTATTATAATGTCGAATTTTTACAATTTTCTGTTCAACCGAGATAAATTATTAATTTTCGGTGAAATATTTTTATACGTATTTTTACATATTAGTTGTTATATTTTCTGATTTTTACTTTTGTTATATTAATTGTTAAGATATTTATGCTAAAAATATTCCCTTATATTTTGAATTTTAATTTAACATATCCCAATGTTTTTTAATTTAATTATCAATTAATTAAGAGAATTAATTTTTGTAAAATATGAAAACTAAAAATATTTAGTTTATATTTTAGGATTTTTACTTTTTTTATATTAATTGTTTTTATATTTTCGTATTTTTACATTTTTCTGATCAAACGAGTTAAATAATTAATTTTTGGTGAATTTTTTTTTACATATTAGTTGTTATATTTTCGAATTTTTACTTTTCTTATATTAATTGTTTAGATATTTATGCTAAAAATATTAGGTTTATATTTTCAGATTTTTACTTTTTATATTAATTGTTTTATAATTTTATGAGTTTACATTTTTCTGATCAAACGAGTTAAATAACATTTTGGTGAAATAATTTGGATTTTATGACAATTAAGTTTTTATATTTTCGATTTTACAATTTTACATATTTATTGTTGTTATATTTTGGTTATTTCCCATTATTTATAATAATTATTTTTCCTAATGATATTGTATATATTTTCTAATGATTTATATTCTAATTATAGTTAAATAGATTTATAAATAGAATTAATTTTCTGTAAAACATATTTATGCTAAAAATATTTAGTTTATATTTTCAGATTTTAATTTTTATATTAATTGTTATTATATTTTCAATGTTTTACATTTTTCTGATCAAACGAGTTAAATAATTAATTTTTGGTTAAATAGTTTTGATTTGTTTTACATATTAGTTGTCATATTTCGGATTTTATCCTTTTTTAATATTAATTGTTGTTATATTTCGGACTTTTACATTTATTTATATTAATTGTTGTTATAGTTTGAATACTTACATTTCTTTAGTTATTTTGATTTTTAAAAAACTTACCAAAAATCATAAACCGAAATAATTAGTGATTTGGTTGATTTATAATTAGTTAAATAAATTTGGTAAGTTGTTAAAACAAATCTCTAAATAATTACTAAAATAAATTTTGGATTTGATTATTTAGAATAATATCTTGGTATGTTTTGTAAATATCGGATTTTTAAAATTTAAATCTGAAATCAATAATTACCAAATATTACGTTTTTAAATTGAAAAAATTTAAATATGGAAATAATTAGTGATTTCAGTTTATTTAAAATTTGCTAAATAATTTTGTCAAGTTATCTAAATAATATCTATCTAATTAACAGAATATACTTTTCTTAATCATGATATATAATTACCAAATATAGTTTTGGTAAGTTTTGATAAATAATTTTGGGTTATGTTAAAAAGGATGGTAACATGATATATTTTTGCTTAAATTGAAATATCTTAAATAACGAAATCTATCAAATCTCTAAACAATTACGAAAATAATTTTCAGATTTTATTATTTAGAATAATATCTTGGTATGTTTTGTAAATATCGAGTTTTGGAAAATAATTATTGAAATCAATAATTACAGAATATTACATATTTTATAAATTACCAAAAATTTAAAACAAAAATAATTAGTTATTTCAGCTTAATTTCAGTTTTTGGTAATTTCCTTTTTTAAAACTTAACTAAAACAATTATTTCCATTTTTAAATAATTGAACCGAATATTACACTTTTTGGTAATTTACGTTTTAAACTTAGCTAACAAAGTAGTGATTTCAGTATGTGATTAAAAAGGTAAATTCTGTTTAAAACTACCAAATATAATTAGCTAAATAATTAGTGATTTCAGAATTTACTTTTTTAATCATGATATATAATTACCGAATATAGGTTGGGTAATTTTGGTAAATAATTTTGATTTTCGATTTATGTTAAAAAGGATGGTAACATGATATATTTTTGCTTAAATTGAAATATCTTAAATAATCGAAATCTATCAAATCTCTAAAAATTACTAAAATAATTTCTTAAATAACCGAAATCTATCTATCTATTTAAATATATAATTACCTTTTTAATCGTGGGAATTTTCTAAATAGATATTTCGGTTAAATTAGTTAAATAGATAATGATATATAATTACCAAATATAGTTTTGGTAAGTTTTGGTAAATAATTTCGGTTTATGTTAAAAAGGATTGTAACATGATATATTTTTGGTTAAATTGAAATATCTTTAAAAACCGAATTCTATCTATTTAAATATATAATTACTTTTTTAATCGTGGAACATAAGCAAATCACCGAATATTCTAAACAAATATTTCGGTTACATTAGTTAAATATTTAAATAGATTAGGGTTAATTATTATTTTAAATATTTCCGTTTATTTCCTAAGTAATTTGATATATTTAAATAGATTTGGATTGAAGATGAATAGTATTATGATTGTTAGGTTTTTTCGAAATTGAATAAATAATAAAAGTAGTTTGTTTTGGTCTTTTATTTAAAGTTGTGTCTTTTGAATTATAATTTGCACTTTAAAAATAAGAATGATTAATTGTATAATTTCGGAAATAAAACTCAGTTAATAAAATTTTCTATTTTTGATATATTTTGGATAAAATATTCTAATTAGTATCAAATCTCAGTTAATAGTATAATTTGCAAAAATTATATGCATTATTTATTTCAGTTAATAATATAATTTGGATAAAATATTCTAATTAGTATCAAATCTCAGTTAATAAATAAAGTGGTTAATAAATATTTTTATGTAATTTGGATAAAAATTAACTAATTTTGCTATCATTTTAGAAAGTTAACAAATTTTGCTATATTTTCGGATAAAATAAATATATTAATTTAATTTAGATATTTAATTATATTTAAAAATCTCAGTTAATAGTATAATTTGCAAAATTTATATACATAAAATTTATACATAATTCGGATAAAATCTCAGTTAATAATATAAATCTATTAATAATTTTGTATTATATAATAAAAGTAACTAATTCGAAATTTGGATAAAATAATATAATTAGATTCAAATTTGGATTAAGGAATTTGCTATATATTTTGGATAAAACAAATATAATAATTTAATTCAGATATCTTATTATATTATAAAATATCAATTAATAATATAATTTGCAAAATTTATATACATAAAATTTTATATATAATTGAATAAAGTTGTTTGGGTGAAAGTTGATTCCATTGTAAAACTAGAGAAAATTACACTTTTATTCTCAGTTACAAAGAATTTAGATAACTTTCTTACAAACTCGAACAAAAGATACTACAAGTGTAGATCTCCTATTTTTGTGGGACTTTTCTGTCTTGGGGCCAGCGTAATCCGTGGACCACCGTGCGGCGATCGTCGAATCGGCGGGGTTTAGTTGATGCTTAAAGGAAACAAGAACTTGGTAAATATCTTAGCAAAGTAAGATATCTACTCTTCCCAAGAATTAAGGCAAAGCTTAATCTCGAGGAATCTCCGTTTGGACCGTGTTCTTGAACTTTGGAAGCTTGGATTTCTGACTTTTCCCCTTACAAAAGCTCTGATTTTTGTTTGATCTCTGATTGCCAAATGCCGATCCCCTGCCCAAGTGGATGTAGGGGGGTATTTATAGTCCTTGGGAAGCGTGCCCTCTGAAGAAACAAGTCATAAGTGCTCCACATTTGCGGTTAAGCGGCGGCTCGAGCGCCTCGGCGCTATCTTTGCCTCGCTTCGTGGCGGCGATGTCGGTACCGCCTATTTCGCGGCGGCGATATGAAACTGCCTCATTGGGCGAGGCGATCGTCCTTCGGTATTTATGGCGGTTTGTTGCTTTTAAGGCACGATTAAATGCCCTAAAATCAGCCTAGTGGGTATTTTCGTGATATAACCGCCCATTAAAATATCGAGCGTCTCTGCGTTGATAAAGTCAAGTGGGCCCCATTAGCATTGATTTAGACCCTTAAAGAGCGTTTAAGTATTACGGGTGTCTGCATTTGGCGAGACACAAGTAAGTGCCTCGCTAGTTGCGAGACACATCAAAGTGTCTCGCTTCGTGGCGAGACACCAACAAGTGTCTCGCTAGTAGCGAGACACATCAAAGTGTCTCGCTTCGTGGCGAGACACCAACAAGTGTCTCGCTATCGTGAAACATGAACAAGTGTCTCGCTAGTAGCGAGACACATCAAAGTGTCTCGCTTCGTGGCGAGACACCAACAAGTGTCTCGCTATCGTGAAACATGAACAAGTGTCTCGCTAGTAGCGAGACACATCAAAGTGTCTCGCTTCGTGGCGAGACACCAACAAGTGTCTCGCTAGTAGCGAGACACATCAAAGTGTCTCGCTTCGTGGCGAGACACCAACAAGTGTCTCGCTAGTAGCGAGACACATCAAAGTGTCTCGCTTCGTGGCGAGACACCAACAAGTGTCTCGCTAGTAGCGAGACACATCAAAGTGTCTCGCTTCGTGGCGAGACACCAACAAGTGTCTCGCTAGTAGCGAGACACATCAAAGTGTCTCGCTTCGTGGCGAGACACCAACAAGTGTCTCGCTAGTAGCGAGACACATCAAAGTGTCTCGCTTCGTGGCGAGACACCAACAAGTGTCTCGCTAGTAGCGAGACACATCAAAGTGTCTCGCTTCGTGGCGAGACACCAACAAGTGTCTCGCTAGTAGCGAGACACATCAAAGTGTCTCGCTTCGTGGCGAGACACCAACAAGTGTCTCGCTAGTAGCGAGACACATCAAAGTGTCTCGCTTCGTGGCGAGACACCAACAAGTGTCTCGCTAGTAGCGAGACACATCAAAGTGTCTCGCTTCGTGGCGAGACACCAACAAGTGTCTCGCTAGTAGCGAGACACATCAAAGTGTCTCGCTTCGTGGCGAGACACCAACAAGTGTCTCGCTAGTAGCGAGACACATCAAAGTGTCTCGCTCAAAGAGTTTGAGCGAGGCAAAGATAAAGTGTCTCGCTTCGTGGCGAGACACCAACAAGTGTCTCGCTAGTAGCGAGACACATCAAAGTGTCTCGCTCAAAGAGTTTGAGCGAGGCAGCATGAGGTGTCTCGCTCAAAGAGTTTGAGCGAGGCAGCATAAAGTGTCTCGCTCAAAGAGAGTGAAGCGGTGCCCAGCCTTTATAAACCCAATACCTAGGGTTTTGTCGACAACTGAAATCCCGCCTTTTGGACTTTAAAACCCTCTTCAAAACCTTCTCTTTTCCCCCATCAACCTTAGCAAACCCTTTTAATCTCTCAAGCTTCCAAGTTTGCTCGAAAACCCCTCTTTAGATCTAGGGTTTTCTCGGTTTTCTTGGATTCTTCTCGGTTTTGGTCGATTTTTCACCACAAAATCGGGCCTCCTCCTGCTCCTCTATCAGATCCGAAGCCCCCCTTGACAAACCCTAAGTCTTTTATCCCTTTTTGCTTCGGATTTTCATCAAAACCCTAGCTTTTCTCTTGTTCAAGCCAAAAAATCTGATTTTTATCATGTCTCCCAAAAGATCTCGTGTCTCCAAGGCCAAATCCGTTCCCCAAACCTCTGATGTCGAAGAACCGACTGCCTCGTCTTTTGGGGGTGAGTTCTTCTCGATATATGCACTTATTTTGGGTTGGAAAGTTTGCATTTTTGTATAAAATCCTCATTTGTTCTCCTTTGCGAGGCATTTGAGAAGAGTCGAGGTCCTCCTTTGTGTGGATCTGGGCTAAAACAAGTGTTTTGCATAGCCAGAACATCTGTCAAATCAACGAACAAAGCTTCGATTGTCTCGTGTTTGCTTGGCGGTGAATTTGTCGCTTCTGGCGAGGCGGTTGTGATTGTCTCACTCTTGGCGAGGCGGTTGTGATTGTCTCACTCTTGGCGAGGCGGTTGTGATTGTCTCACTCTTGGCGAGGCGGTTGTGATTGTCTCACTCTTGGCGAGGCGGTTGGGATGTCTGTTCTTTGGCGTCGGTGTCCCAACACTTAGCCATTTTGATGTTAATTTTGACCCGGCACTTACAAGTATATGTGTGCTGCGGTTGAGTTTCCCCTACGGCATTCAATGTTCATGAGCCAAGTGGATTGCCGCGGCTACGTGTTTTCCTCTTCTCAAGAGATGCCACTAGTGGTGATGCTCCTACTTTCGGTCCAAATCGCCTCGAAATTATTGGGCGTTAGAACATGGTGATCGTCGTGATTTACGAAGAATGATCACCGGCCTATGACAAGAAATGCCGGATCCATAGAGATAATGAGGAAGTCCGGCTATTTATTTGGGGATTACATTGCGGATCAAAAGCCTTATCTGTTGGTGAACCATGGCGTATGAAGGTGATGGCTCTAATCTTTATTTACCTCCATTTGCGGCATCATTCACTCTTGGTGCGCAATTTATCGATTAAGAGGAATATGTCTTGGAGGTTGGTGAGGATATGGAGCATACCGCTGCGGATATATTGGTAAAGATCTTTGTTCGAGGTTCTAGTGACAAAATTACGTTGGTGCTTTACCCGGGCCTTGTAGGTCATGACAGCACACCTCATAATGAACTGATGGTCAAAGCTGACACCTTGAAGAATCGCTTAGCCAAAATAGGAAGGGAATTGCCTCCTAAGAAATCTCATCGGTGCTTCGGTTGGGTACATTCTACTGCCGACCGATGGTGGACACGGATGACAGCTTACGTTCTCGACCGATGGAGTCGGGAACTCAAAGAAATTGGATTATATGTTCCCATCCGTGCTAGCATGTATGGAATTCCTCCGGCTTCGTATCATTTCCTCGCATTCTTTGGAAATCTACAACCCAGATAGCAACACTTTCCTGACGAAAAATGGGGAATTGGGTCTACCACTTCATGAAATGATGAAGGTTTCCGGTCTTCCAATGGGTGAAGCACCATATCAAGAATATTTTCCCGGCAATCGACGATTGAAGGAAATGAAAGAGAAGAGATCACCTGTTTATGAAATTCTGTGGGAGCTAACTTGCCACTATCAAGCTGCAATAGCGACAGTGGACGTGAAGGCTAGGAGGCTTCCGCAGATTAGTCATAAACAGTTCGCGATATCTATTCGAACTTAGAGGATAACGAGGATGTAAGTGAACGTAAAACCGCCACTCATACATCATCAACAAGGCGATTGCAAAGATCAATGCCCAATCCTTCACTACCCCATATCTTTGAGGGCAAAATTCCTAAGGGGCGAAGTTTGAGACTTTCTTGTGGCAACTACAAAAGCAGATCAAACCACAAACTCTCTTGGCGGGCTACTTGGCTATCGGTTGAAGAAATGTGTAGTCCGCACCAATCTTGGATGCCACGCCTTTAGAAGTGCTTTTCCCGGCCGTTGAGCTGGTCACGGTCGTCGCCTTTCTCTTCTTCGGCAATGGTGGCGGATATTCATGGTGGACTCCGGCGGATAGTCTCGGTTTTCTACATAAGGGCAAAGGGTCTTCTAGCGACATCCCAATGTCAAAGTAGAACTACCGTATACTTATTTGATGGCTGGCTCGTACTCCATCGTCGGATCGATGGCGGCCCCGACATAGTAGATTATCAAGCGCCTTATTCTGAGATATTGGAAGAATGTAAATGGAAGCGAGGCGATGATGCAGGCGTCTCGCCAACTCGTAATTGCCAAGAGTTGGGAATTCTTTAAATGTTTCGAACTTTTCAGCCGATATGATGACATCTTTGGTAGATCTTCTTTGGGCCTAGCGGAAGTCGAACTATTACGGATCTTGGTTGTTTCCGATGGCTAATGAACATTAGCATTTTTGATTTTCGGGTGAAGAATTCCTGCGACATAGAGCCTTATCTCCCATGCCGTTTCTCCCGTCAATTCGGCTATGATCAAATCTACATCGGGAATCCAAATCGGGGAATGAAGACTCATGGAGGTCTTATTGGCGGTGCCAGCGCGGTATTGGAACATAAGCGGTACGCACCAATGCCAAGTTGATCTCCTGGCTGCGGCGAAGCTTGGATGACTTTTCTATCGCAAATGGCTCATTGCGGCTAATGCTCCACGAGTAGAACATAACAGAGCCTACACCAACCCGTGCTTCCCCAAGCGAGCTCGTCCTTCAAAGAAATCAAAAGGCAAGAAGAAGGTCACCCAAGAAGAGAGTGAAGAAGAGGAATTTGATTATCTGATCCACACTTACGAAGAAGAAAAGCATTATTAGTTCGTGAGGTCGAGTCGGGCGAAGTTGTAGTGCCATCGCCTCGCCGCTCTCGGTTCGAAGAGATGTACCAGTCAAACCCTCTTCTCGTGTTCCACCTTCTCCGAAGCGTCCTTTGAAACGGCCTCGCCAGAAGGTCGTTCTTACTTATCCCCACCGGATGACGGTCGAGACAGGGGAAGAAGAAGAGGTAGAAGAAGAAGAAGTAGCGACCGAGCTTATACTCCGAAAGAGGGCTCGTCCATCACCTACCGTTCATACTCCCGCTTCTATCGCCCGGGCAATAATGCGTACGAAGAAGGTCGTACATAGGCCTCATCGTACGAAATCCCCAAAATCACCAACTCCTAAGGCGATAGACGATTTTCCTTTCGGAAGAAGGTATGACTTCGTATTCATCATCTCGGACTTTACCATTTCATCTATGATTATTAATTATTCCATTTTTTTTCTTATCTGAAGAAGGCGAGGTTCCAGCTGAACCTTCTCCTCCAAGAGTGTTCACTTATGATGATCCAACACCTGAAGCTATGGATCGGGATATTCAAGATACCGGCCGACATTGGCGTCCCTTGGTTTACGAAGGTGTCGCTGCGAATACGACCATTTCATCACGGATGGCGACTTAGAATCATGAAAGAGTCGAATTGGTTCCTCCACTTATTGCTAACGCTTCATATTCTTTTAGAAAAATTCCAAGAAATGGCATAGCGTTATGACTGAGCCAACTCACGGTATGAGATTTGAACTTTACTTTTGTTCTCCCTTCATTGAATTGAAGCACTAATACTGCGTAGCTGCGGTGATGAAAGAGCGATTGAGGAAGAAGCGGCTTGGTGAGGAGAGCTTGATAAATCACGAACCCGGAACCGGCTCTTGGTATGTACATATATGTTATTATGATTCTCATATATATAGATATGTGTATACTAACACCAGGCGTATTGTTGATGTCACAAATGAAAGCCGAGGCCAACGGAGCCCGCACATGAAGAGAATTTCGAGGGTCATTTGAACAAAGCTTAGCTCAAATGATCTCTTTCTCGAATTTGATCCACATCGATTTACGAGATGCTATCGAATCTACTCGAAGGAATCTCTGTAGAAGCTAGCTCTTACGTGATGCGTGTCTTATCGTCCAAGTCTTGTCAGTTTTTTTTAGTGGATAATTGACACTTAATGGTTTTCTCACCTGTAGGACTCATTACTACTACTGTAGAACAAACTCCTGCGGTCTCGTATTTGGAGATTCAACCCTTGTTCTCCCTCTTGAGTCCATCATTGTATCCATTGTTGAGAGTCTGTTTGTTCAACCTGGACCACCAACTACTCAAGCCGAACCTGAATCAGTTTCGGTGGTTCACGAGACTGAACAACCAACTATGGAGCAAACAACTCAAATTGAAGGCCCTATTATTCACCGGGACCACCGGCTATCCAACCTGAAATTGAATCAACCCGGTGGTTCCCAATTTGAATTGATGAGTGTAGAAACAACACTTCTTTGGAGGATCTTCTAGCCGTATCGGTATATCTTCCAATTTTGTTTCTCATGAAAGTTCAAGCATGTAAGACTTAAAAAACTAACATTTCTTCTTCTCGGTTCTTGGCCTTATTGACCACGATCAAAGGCGTTGATGTCGGATGATGATCCGGAGAAGGCGGTGATAAGCGAACTCGAAGGGTTCATCTTTCTACTGAAGAATGTTATCGAGAAAGTCACAACCAAGGGCTTCTCTCTTAGTTCTTTCAAACGGCTTCTTGATCGACGTGTGGCGTCCATAAGGGAAGAGGGCTTTTCTGATTTAGCGGACTCTATCACGAAGACTTAGCTCAATTAGAGCAAAATTAGGAGAGCTTGAAACTACGGTCGAAGGTGCTTCTTCTTACATCTCTTCGGGTTGAATCCATCATGCAAGCTCGAGAGGTTAAGCGAAAGGCTGCTGAAGAAGAGCTACAACAAGTGCAAGCCCAATCTGAACGCATAAGGGCCACTCTGCATAGGCGGAATGAGGTCAATGCCGAATTGATCCGTTCGATGAAGCATAAGATCTTGAAATTGCTTTCGCTGAAGAAGGCTTTGGAAGATCTTGAAGAGGCTCACGCTCTTTTGAAGATCGACTTGGCATTTCGAGAAGACTCGCTCAAAATTAGCCGAGCAATTGAAGGCATCCGATGAGAGATCTGCTGAACTGGATCGAAAGATCATTCAACTTCTAACTATTAATGATGCTTCTAGAGTCCTTCTCGAGAAGGAATTGGAACAAGAATACCAGACTGAGCTTTCGGAGCTGGAAGAACAGATCCGTTGCCGTCAAATATCTTCATAGAACACTTTTGTTAGCTTTTGCCAACACTTTGTAATTCACTTTTACATGAAATAAAATTTCTTTTATCATGTTTTCATCTATTCTGTTTTGAACAAATAAACATAATTTCAATAGGATTTTTGGCAAACCCTCAGCCATCAACGGATTTGATATGCCTTTACCAACTACCGTTTGAGTTGGGCTAGCATGTAGATTATCTAAGTCCGTTCTACATATAACGTTGTGCTAAAAGAATAAATTCTCTCAGACTTTGTACTACGATATTGAATACGTAGGTTTTATCAATTATCACGGGAATTGACTACCGTGTGGTAGGCGACTTATTCGATTTAAGGACAGGAATAACACCTACTACGCATAATTAGGCGTAGATTTAATATAATCAGCTATGTAATAAATACATAAACTTTTGGAATTGTGTCTTCTCTTGGGGCGAAAACGAACCCGTTGTGTCTTCTCTTGGGGCGAAAACGAACCCGTTGTGTCTTCTCTTGGTAGCGAACCCGTTGTGTCTTCTCTTGGTAGCGAACCCGTTGTGTCTTCTCTTGGTAGCGAACCCGTTGTGTCTTCTCTTGGGTAGCGAACCCGTTGTGTCTTCTCTTGGTAGCGAACCTGTTGTGTCTTCTCTTGGGGCTAAAACGAACCCGTTGTGTTTTCTCTTGGGTAGCGAACCCGTTGTGTTTTCTCTTGGTAGCGAACCCGTTGTGTCTTCTCTTGGGTAGCGAACCCGTTGTGTCTTCTCTTGGTAGCGAACCCGTTGTGTCTTCTCTTGGTAGCGAACCTGTTGTGTCTTCTCTTGGTAGCGAACCCGTTGTGTCTTCTCTTGGTAGCGAACCCGTTGTGTCTTCTCTTGGTAGCGAACCCGTTGTGTCTTCTCTTGGTAGCGAACCCGTTGTGTTTTCTCTTGGGTAGCGAACCCGTTGTGTCTTCTCTTGGGGCTTAAAACGAACCCGTTGTGTCTTCTCTTGGTAGCGAACCTGTTTCATGAAAGAAATTAATAATAGGTGTTAATATTATCGGTGGCTTCAATCATTTAAGATTTTCGGTAGAATGAGAGCTTAATGAATGTATTTGTTCACAAGTCAAATCATTCAATCTTGCAGCAGTTATCTGAATATATTAGGGATAATATATCTTGAGAACTTTAGTTAATTGGCATCATTAACTTGTCACCATCTTGAGTGATCAAGCGATATGCTCCATTTGAGTAGACCGTATCAATTATAAACGGTCCTTCCCATTTGGGCTGGAATTTGCCTTTCTTCTTGGAATTGAGAATCATCGGTCGCCGGACGGCGAGTACCAAGTCTCCTTCCTTGAAACTCCGATAGCGGACTTTCTTGTTAAAGGCTTTGGAAATTCTGGCTTGGTATAGCTCAATCTGTTGTTGAGCTCCCAAGCGTTTCTCGTCTAACACCTCAAGCTCTTCAAGACGCTTTTGATGTTGCTCGTCGCTTGTCATCCCTATCGCAAGGGCTACAGTGGCGAATTTGTATCTCTAAAGGCAAAAGCGACTTCACATCCGTGATACTAAGGAATATGGTGTGAATCACATCGATGTTGACGTAGTGCGATATGCCCAAAGAGCTTCACCAAGCTTATCATCCCAATCGCTTATTAGTTTTGACTAGCTTTGCTAAGATTTTAATGATAGTCTTATTAAAGGCTTGACTAAACCATTTCGCGGTGGGATTATAAGGCGTGGGAAAATGTCTTGTATTACGAACTTGCGAGAATCGGCGAAGCGTTCTGATGGCGAGGACCATTGTCATGCACAATTAGTCTCGGAACACCATATCGATAGATAATATGGTGTTTAATGAATTGATGGCGATTTTCGTTTGACTTCTTTGAGTGGAATTGCTTGACCCATTTAGAGAAGTAGTCGGTAATTGCCAAAATAAAGCGATCACCTTTTGCTGACGGGGGGAATATGGGTCCTACCACATCCATTCCCCATGTTTCAAACGGCCAAGAAGTAGCTGACGGGTGCAGATCTTCTGGTGGTTGATGCATGTAATTTGCATGTATTTGACACGCATGACATCGTCTCGCATATTCAATTGCATCTCTAATCATGGTCGGCCAATAATAGCCTAACCTTCTTAGTCTATCTCGGCTTAGGACCAGGTTGATGCGACGCAAGTGCCGCCATGTGCTTCTTTAAGTGCCTCTTCGCTTCCTTGGTCGAAAGACATCGGAGTAACAATCCATCATATGCGGCGATAAAGTGTTCGAATCTTTGCGTTGTAGTAGAATCTCGGTGCTCTTCTTCGGATAGATTCCCTTTCTTTTATATCTTACGGTAAAATACCGTGTAAGACATAATCTATAATAGAAAGCCAATCTCGAAGTTCGAGTCTGTTGAAGTAGCATGTGTTTCCTTGACATCCAAAATATATTACGGTATGAAAAGTTGGTGTGTCCTCACGGTGGCAATTGTTACGTTTGAGGGTTGCAATAAAGCGGCCGGTCGCTTAACGCATCGGCATAAGCGTTAAAGCCGTGGTATATATTCGATGAAGAAACTTTTGAATGATTACGCCATCTCTATTGCCGCTTCATGATATGGGATCAAACCGATTTCTAACTTCATAGTCTCCACGAATTTGCTTAACTATGAGTTGAGAATCTCCGGCAACGAGATATTGACCCCGGCTCTTTATGGCCGAGTCCAATAAGTAATGCATTGTACTCGCCACATTATTAGAGCACGGTTCACCGCTGAATAAGCTCGAGGCATCACGTGTTTCTCAGGAAACTAAGACAACTCCGACTCAGAAATCTTAGAACATCCAGAGCACTCGCCACATTGGTTCTTGCGGGGCGCTCCGTCAGTATAATTGCCACACATATTCATGAGAAGTGTGATTGACCTCATAGGTTTCGTCGGGTAAATCTTCATAAAGTATAGCTTTATCGGCGGAGTGTGGCTAGAAGATCACAAATCGCTTGTCCCTTCACCGACTTACGCTGTTTGAAGTGGATGTCGTATGCGAAAGGAGTAATGCCCATCTCGCTAATCGCCAATTCAAAGAAATTTGGTTGTGTCATGAATACTCGAATTGGGTTAACATCCGAGATGACATGTATCGTCTGTCCAACCGGGTAATGGCGCATTTTACGGAGTGCAAATACCAAAGCTAGGCATTCTTTCGATATCAGGATATCGAGATTCAGCGCCCACCATTGTCCGACTTAAATAATATACTGCTTGTTCGTGACCGTTATCATCATCTTGTGCTAATAAAGCACTTAATGAATGGTTGGTCGCTCTGACATAAATCAAGAACGGCCTTCCCGATGGCGACGAGAACAGAGGATTTGATAGATATATTTTAATATCTTCAAAAGCCTTCTGACAAGCATCATCCCAAACGAATGAAACACCCTTCTTGGCTAGCTTGGAGAACGGCTGACACTTGCCCGCAAGGTTCGAAATAAACCGTCTTATGTAAGCCAATCTCCCTTGCAACCCTCTGAGTTCTTTGAGATTCTTCGGGGGTTGTAACTCATTAATCGCCTTCACCTTGTCTGGATCAATATGAATTCCCTTTGGCGTGGCGACAAAACCAAGGAATTTACCACTGGCCATTCCCAGGAATGACTTAGTTGGATTCATCTTCAATTGATGACCCCGCATAAGTTCAAATACCGTCCTGAGATCTTTAATATGATCGCGCTTATCCCGGCTTTTCACTACTAAATCGTCAACATAACATTCGACGGTCTTTCTTAGATGATCTTCAAAAATATTTGTCATTGCCCGTTGATAAGTAGCTCCTGCGTTCTTGAGACCAAAGGGCATAGCGGTATAACAAAAGATCTTAGAAGCGTCGAAATGAGTATGTTTCTCATCGTCGGGATGCATCTTGATTTGATTATATCGAGAGAATCCGTCCATAAATGACATTCTTTCAAACCCACATTATTATCTATGATGGCGTGCGTGATGGGGAGTGGAAAGTCATCTTTAGGGCATGCCAAGTTTAGATCTCTGAAATCGATGCAAACTCTAATTGTCCCATTCTTTTTAGAGCGGGAACAATATTTGCGACCAATCTGGATGTTGCTCTTCCCCGATAAAGCCCGATTTTATGAGCTTCTTAACCCATTCACGATCGCTTCCATAATTTGCGGACGAAATCTTATTTGTTGTTGTTTCACGAGTTTAGATTCCGCTTGATATTAAGTCGATGCCTTGCTATACGGATCAAGCCGGGCATGTCTTCATAATTCGGTGAATACATCAATATATTCGAATAAGAGAAATCAATTCCTCTTTTTCTTACGGAGGAAGACTACCACTCACGAATATGGGTTTGGATTATCTTCATCACCCATATTAACTTGAACAACTGCATCTTGGTGGCGGTTCTCTTTGTTCAAACCTATCTCGGCGAACATTGGATGGAAAGTCAAGGGTCTTCCCATTACGGTAAATAATCATCTTCTTGGTATGCGGGACTTATTGTGGTCATATTGGACATTAGCCCTTGAACACTTCACCAAGACTAAAATCGAATCGGTGAAGAATCGGCGGTGTCATGATCATCAATTTGCCAACAAAGATTCGCCGAGGATGAAGAAACATAGCCCGACCCTTTTATATTCATAATAACGATCGGGCTTTCCCTTGAACATGAGAGGGTCGAATCGAACACAGCGTCGAAGCCAAGACCGGGCCGTGCGAAGTTATATCCCCATTTCTTCATGTAATGGTGCGCTTGTGAGCTATATTTGGAAAAATGTTTGCACGGATCGTCGTTGCTATCTTCAGATTCCTCACAATAATCTTGTGGTGGAGATTTTCTTCCTTTTCCAAAGATTGTTTGCTTTGCATCTTTCAAAGGAAGGAGGAATGTTGATCCCGTCGAACTTTGAAGGCATTTCTTCACCTGGTTCAATGACGAGCGTACATGCACATCATGATCCTGTACAATACGCATTACGGTATCAACACTATGTACATACTCTAAATCGTCATTTATTATATGTTCATCGACGAAATTGCCGGTTACAACTTTCTCCTGACGATTCAGCTCCGTCAAGATCGATTACAAGAGGTTCGATGTCATTAAATACAAAGTTTCCATCGTAATCGAGCCCGGCCTCGGTATCAGCTTCATTACCGCTGTCCGTACCCTGGGCCGATGGTTCAGTATCGGATTCAGCACCATACAAAAGAGAGTCAGTAAAATAATTTTCTAACCCCTTAAATGGTTGCTTATCCGCGACCACCGTCTTGACCACATTATCAGTGTCGACATACTTCAAGCACTGATGTAATGTGGATGGGACTATAAGGCTACCGTGGATCCAAGGTCGACCCAATAGTAGATTATACGAAGTCTCTGCATCGATTACATAACATGTAACCTCGATTTGAGATCTCCAAGGCGGCACTTTATCCGGATTTTACCCAAAGGTGCGGACCGGTATTAAATCCATAAATCACCGTGCTGTAGAAGCCAACTTGCTGGCGAATTCCAAGATGATACATCAGCAGGTGGCATAATCTGAGATCGGGATCAACTTGAATCCTGTTGACAGCAATCGAGCCAATGTACCCAGTGAAGTATAATGGCCTGTCATGCTTCGAATTTTTCACCTGCATATCCTCTCGGGTAAAGGTTATGCAAGGAAATTGTGTTCTGCCAAGTTGCGGTGTTGGTCTTCTCGGAACACCTTGACTTGAGTGATAAAAGCTTCTGAATCAGCTAACGCTTCCTGTAAGGCTTCTCTAGTCTCTTTAGAAAGACGTAGTAACTCATAAAGAGTTATCCTCGCTGGAATGTTGGCCAACTGGGTCATAACGTCGAAACGATATGATGAGCCAGAACTTCCCGGTTTGTCCCTCCTAATCGGATGATTAAATCGGGACTGCCTCGGGACTTGCACCTCTTGAGGCTGTTTATCTTTCCGCTTGGTTGTATCCTCTTTGGCTACTTCCTGTTGTTGCTGACTTTCAGGTTGTGTTGGTGGAGTCATTGCCACCCCGTTCGTTAGAGTTTTGGCATTGGTCGAATTCTCGGGGTATTGATAACTGAATTTATGCCCACTTCGTAGCATAAGCCGGGTTACCTTCGCCACGAGAACTTCATGTTCATTTTCGGATAATGAAAGAATTGGAGCTTTTCGTCACCCTCTTAGGAATTGCGAAATATGAGCACGAGTTTGCCTTTACGCTTTGACTTCCGTGTTGAAGAAGACCCCGCCCATTGCTCATCTTGAATAAGATCCGATGAATCCAAAGTACTTCGCCATTAGGGTGTGTATGATACCAACCCTTTCGGCGTTGCCCATGTGGATCATCATTGACCGCTTTGACTTTAACCTCGGGGACAATCTTACGTAAATATGGCATGGGTAGTAGAGATCCAAAGTTGATGGCCACCATATTTGAACCAACTTTCTTCTCCTTCTTAGCCGTTATGATTCCGCATCGATTAGAGCTTGAATTTTGTCTTTAAGAACAAAACAACTCTTGGTGGGATGATGGACCCATACGTGAATGCGCCGATGCTTGGATCTGAGGTCTTGTTAGCCTCTTCTTGATTTGTGATTGGAGGCAATTTGATCTTGTTGTTATCCAAGAGGTATTTGAAGATAATTGGCACTTCTTCCTCTTTGAAAGTATAGCTCTTTTGGAACCTAGCATCAGGAATATACGCAATTCTTGAGGTTTTGTTGAAACCTCAATTGCGGTTCTTCTTTGTGAAGCTTGTTGTTCTTTGTTGGAATGCGATTTGCTTCAACAAAGATTAGCTTGCTTTCCTTTGCCACGAGGCACAAAATTGACTTTGAGGGAACGTTGTGGGTTCACCTCTCATTCTTCTTTTCTCCGATGAACCGCTCCGCTTCTTCACCATTGAGTTTCAATTCCTTCCAAGTGGTTGGTGGTGTAACCCCATGACTTCCAACAATTCTATAGAAAGATTGTTGTGGCAAGTCTTCAATATGAACTCTTGATGGTGGATCTCGCAATTCATAGCTTTATTGGAAGCGGCTTGTGAAGGTGTCAATTGTCTCCCCACCTTTTGTTTCTCATCTAGGAGAGTTCCAATGGAAACTTCGTGTCATCATCAAAGAAATTACCGAGAAAAGAGCTTTCCATGTCGTTCCAGCGGTTAATGCTCGGCTTTGAGTCTTCGATACCAATCGAAGCTCCCGAAGGGTACCGACGAATGACCGAATCATCAAAGGCTCATTTCGAGATCACCCCAAGTGAGATTTGAAATAGATCAAGTCTTTGTGTGGCGAACCCCTCGTCAAAGGTGTGAAATTAATCAAAGCTGAATTTGGGGTAAGGGATTGAATCCCACTCTCTCGGATATGGACACGAATTAGGTCTTCTTAACCTCTGGCGATCATTAAAGCATTAATTTTGCCTTCAAGCTCCTTCATCTTTTCATTTTCATCCTCGGCTTGTTTTGGATGATTCCTAGTAAGAGGAATTGGAATACTTCCGCCTTGGGTAGCGAACACCTTTTTCTTAGGAGGTTTATCGGCATAAATGTGTTCATCTATCTCCGAATCACTGTCTTCGACATTATGGGTATCAAGATTGATAGCTTTACCATTGACTAGATCGGTGTTGACTAGATCCGTGTTGACTAGACCCGTGTTGTGCAACCGTATGGGTTTGCAATTCCCTCATCTGTTGCATAGCTAGCTCCATCTCGTTCTCATTTCAGCCTTAAGCTCTTCTCTTTGCTTGGCTAAGGCTTCTTGTAACATTTGAGCCAGGACATCGGGAGTAATGGTAAAAGCCTCCCTATGGTGACGACTCATACTTGAAACAGTATCGTCTGAAGCTATTGCTGAGCAGGCGTCGGAAATTTCATCTTCGGATGAATCTCCTTCATGCATTCTTCTATAGTCAATGCGTCGCGTAGCTCGCAATTGCAATCGGGACATTCTCTGGGAAATCTGAGACCCGACTTTTCCTCCAGGAGTGAAGTCTGGATCTTCATCAATCGCCGGTGCTTTCCCTTTGTTTACCATGTTAATAGTAACCGGGGAAGTTCGTCGGTTCGGATGGTAGATTTTCTCTTTCTTCGGGGTCGTCTTGACTTCGGCTTCGAGTCTTCCGTTACTGGCAGGGAAAGCCTCTCGAATACTGAAGCTCTTTGTGGTTGAGCATTTGATTCAGAACAGGCACATCCTGACAGTAACGTCTTGATTAATTGTGCACACGAACAAGAACAATTTATTTCATCAATCGTTCTCTTTCTTGTGTTGCCACCTCCAGCCTGATGGCATAGTTGATATGGTTTGTCACCCCAAGTATAGCGTTGCCCTTAAGCGGAGGACCGTTTTCTTTTGGGGCGTCGGCCATTTGACACGGGAGACAACTTCCGCCGCTGGCTTCATCATCGAAGTTGCCGGCATGAATTACCGTGGTTTGATCATTTTTGTGACTTTGCGAGTCACTTTGTTTCCTCGGCCCTCGTGGACCCCTTAGGGATGCTCAAACGAGATGCGATAAGAACTCTTGAGGCTTCGAAGTCGGTTGCTTTCGGGACATTGTTGTGTGCGGGTTGAATGACTCAAGCGTCCGACTTTGGACCAACGGTGAACACGAAGTTGAAGGATTCGCCGCTGGTATATTGCCGAGAAGAAGTGGGCGGAAGAGGAGGAAAAGTGCATTTTCGCTAAGGCATGAAGCCTTTGTTGTGGCGATTCTGCTGTCTCATTTGGCTGAGCGATTTCTTTGCCTACTTTGGCGAAGCGGCTTAAACTGTTGAGGCAGTTAACTAATCTCGGTGAAGACTAGCGGCGAGGCAACCTCTGGCCGATTTTGGCGTCGACTTTGGAATCCAAATTTTGTGATTTTGAGTCGATTCCACTGGTTGATTTTGACTCTTGTGCCTTGCGAACAACGACGCGTCGCATGGCAATGCGTGCCTGGCAGCTTTAGGCGCTCCTTCTTTGTCAATCGGGTCCTTTTGGCGAGAACCCATTCTTCCTTGGGAGGAGTGTTGAGGGCTGAACTTGAGGCATCATAGATTGGCGGCGCCTCGATCCGCGTGAGTTAAGTATTGTAATGAACTCCGCCTGCTGATTCCATGGCCTTGGCAAGTTGTCGGGCCATCTTTTGTATTGTCTTTGGCGAGCCCTCTTCGTCAAAGCGGTTGAGATCTTGTTGAATGACTCCTTCTTCAAAAGAGTCAACTTGGCGAGCTCCGGCTTTGAGATCCGCCGGTGTTGTTGTCGGTCGCCTCTGTTTGAGATTCATTGCGCCTCCCAACAGAACGAACCTCCTTCTTTGGAGATGAAATCCTCCGATGCTTGCGGGGCGAGGAGGACTTTGATGAAGAAGAGGAGAGATATTCCTCGAACTTGGCTTGATCGAAGAAATAATCCAGTCCATCGACCATGAGGTCGGCTTGATCGCTGCAAGGCTGCGACACAACGATCTCGGGCTCGAGACCGTTGGCTCCCACTGTGGTCGCCATCGTGTTTGGGTCGAAAGTTGATTCCATTGTAAAACTAGAGAAAATTACACTTTTTATTCTCAGTTACAAAGAATTTAGATAACTTTCTTACAAACTCGAACAAAAGATACTACAAGTGTAGATCTCCTGTTTTTGTGGGACTTTTCCTGTGCCGGGGACGCGTAATCCGTGGACCACCGTGCAGCGATCGTCGAATCGACGGGGTTTAGTTGATGCTTCGCAAAGGAAACAAGAACTTCAGTAAATATCTTAGCAAAGTAAGATATCTACTCTTCCCAAGAATTAAGGCAAAGCTTAATCTCGAGGAATCTCCGTTTGGACCGTGTTCTTGAACTTTGGAAGCTTGGATTCTCTCTCTCTCCTTACAAAAGCTCTGATTTTTGTTTGATCTCTGATTGCCAAATGCCGATCCCCGCCAAGTGGATGTAGGGGGTATTTATAGTCCTTGGGAAGCGTGCCCTCACGAAGAAACAAGTCATAAGTGCTCCACATTTGCGGTTAAGCGGCGGCTTCGGCTGCCTCGGCTATCTTTTCGCTCAGCGGCGGTGTGAAGCTGCCTGCTTCGCTGGCCGGCGGTATGTCACCTACATTGTGTGGCGATTATCGTCCGCCGGTAGCGGTTTATTGCTTTTAAGGCATGATTAAATGCCCTAAAATCACGCCTAGTGGGTATTTTGCGATATAACGCCCATTAAAATATCAGCGTCTCTGCGTTGATAAAGTCAAGTGGGCCCCATTAGCATTGATTTAGACCCTTAAAGAGCGTTTAAGTATTACGGGTGTCTGCATTTGGCGAGACACAAGTAAGTGCCTCGCTAGTTGCGAGACACATCAAGGTGTCTCGCTTCGTGGCGAGACACCAACAAGTGTCTCGCTAGTAGCGAGACACATCAAGGTGTCTCGCTTCGTGGCGAGACACGTTAATAATATAATTAGTATCAAATCTCAGTTAATAATATAATTAGTATCAAATCTCAGTTAATAATATAATTAGTATCAAATCTCAGTTAATAATATAATTAGTATCAAATCTCAGTTAATAATATAATTAGTATCAAATCTCAGTTAATAATATAATTAGTATCAAATCTCAGTTAATAATATAATTAGTATCAAATCTCAGTTAATAATATAATTAGTATCAAATCTCAGTTAATAATATAATTAGTATCAAATCTCAGTTAATAATATAATTAGTATCAAATCTCAGTTAATAATATAATTAGTATCAAATCTCAGTTAATAATATAATTAGTATCAAATCTCAGTTAATAATATAATTAGTATCAAATCTCAGTTAATAATATAATTAGTATCAAATCTCAGTTAATAATATAATTAGTATCAAATCTCAGTTAATAATATAATTAGTATCAAATCTCAGTTAATAATATAATTAGTATCAAATCTCAGTTAATAATATAATTAGTATCAAATCTCAGTTAATAATATAATTAGTATCAAATCTCAGTTAATAATATAATTAGTATCAAATCTCAGTTAATAATATAATTAGTATCAAATCTCAGTTAATAATATAATTAGTATCAAATCTCAGTTAATAATATAATTAGTATCAAATCTCAGTTAATAATATAATTAGTATCAAATCTCAGTTAATAATATAATTAGTATCAAATCTCAGTTAATAATATAATTAGTATCAAATCTCAGTTAATAATATAATTAGTATCAAATCTCAGTTAATAATATAATTAGTATCAAATCTCAGTTAATAATATAATTAGTATCAAATCTCAGTTAATAATATAATTAGTATCAAATCTCAGTTAATAATATAATTAGTATCAAATCTCAGTTAATAATATAATTAGTATCAAATCTCAGTTAATAATATAATTAGTATCAAATCTCAGTTAATAATATAATTAGTATCAAATCTCAGTTAATAATATAATTAGTATCAAATCTCAGTTAATAATATAATTAGTATCAAATCTCAGTTAATAATATAATTAGTATCAAATCTCAGTTAATAATATAATTAGTATCAAATCTCAGTTAATAATATAATTAGTATCAAATCTCAGTTAATAATATAATTAGTATCAAATCTCAGTTAATAATATAATTAGTATCAAATCTCAGTTAATAATATAATTAGTATCAAATCTCAGTTAATAATATAATTAGTATCAAATCTCAGTTAATAATATAATTAGTATCAAATCTCAGTTAATAATATAATTAGTATCAAATCTCAGTTAATAATATAATTAGTATCAAATCTCAGTTAATAATATAATTAGTATCAAATCTCAGTTAATAATATAATTAGTATCAAATCTCAGTTAATAATATAATTAGTATCAAATCTCAGTTAATAATATAATTAGTATCAAATCTCAGTTAATAATATAATTAGTATCAAATCTCAGTTAATAATATAATTAGTATCAAATCTCAGTTAATAATATAATTAGTATCAAATCTCAGTTAATAATATAATTAGTATCAAATCTCAGTTAATAATATAATTAGTATCAAATCTCAGTTAATAATATAATTAGTATCAAATCTCAGTTAATAATATAATTAGTATCAAATCTCAGTTAATAATATAATTAGTATCAAATCTCAGTTAATAATATAATTAGTATCAAATCTCAGTTAATAATATAATTAGTATCAAATCTCAGTTAATAATATAATTAGTATCAAATCTCAGTTAATAATATAATTAGTATCAAATCTCAGTTAATAATATAATTAGTATCAAATCTCAGTTAATAATATAATTAGTATCAAATCTCAGTTAATAATATAAATCTAAGAATAATTTTGTATTATATAAAAACATAACTAATTCAAAATTTGGATAAGATAATATAATTAATATCAAATTTGGATAATTTTCAAAATTTATATGCATAATATATCTCAGTTAATAATATAATTAGTATCAAATCTCAGTTAATAAATTAAGTGGTTAATAAAAGTTTTTGATACAATTCGGATAAAAATTAACTAATTTTGCTATCATTTAAGAAAATTAATGAATATTGCTATATTTTCGAAAAAATAAATATAATAATTTAATTCGGATATTTAATTATATTTATGAAAGCTCAGTTAATAATATAATTAGTATCAAATCTCAGTTAATAATATAATTAGTATCAAATCTCAGTTAATAATATAATTAGTATCAAATCTCAGTTAATAATATAAATCAAGAATAATTTTAAATTATATAAAAAAGTAACTAATTAGAAATTTGGATACTAATCATGAAAATAATCATAAAATCTTATCTTATCTTAATTCCAAAATATTATAAATAGATATTTCAGAAAAATCTATAAGTTAAGATTATATTATATTACACATATAATCATAAAATTATCTTATTAGTTAATTTTGGAATAAATATTTAAATATCCAATTTCAGCATTATTTATTAGTTAAGATATTAGTTAAGATTATATTATATTTTAGTTTTTATATATGGTATAAAATCTTATTTTGACCATAGAATATTATATATTATAGGAGGCATAAAATTGAAAAAGATATTGTATAATATATCAAAATTAGTATTTCTGAAAAATCTATTAGTTAAGATTTTATTATATTACATATATAATCATACAATTATTTTATTAATTAATTTCGGTAAAATCTTTAAATATCCGAACTTATCATCATTTATTAGTTAAGATATTATTTAAGATTATATTTTATTTTATTTTTATATATGGTATAAAATGGAAAATATTATATTAATTTATTGTACATAAAATCTAAAAGATTTCATAGAATATATATTAAATTAAATTTCAAAATATCTTTTATATATATATATATATATATATATATATATATATATATATATATATATATATATATATATATATATATATATATATATATATATATATATATATATATATATATATATATATAAAGACAATACAAGTCTCTTTGTCAAATTTTATTCAAGGAGATAGACAAAGGAGGATCCCCATTTTCGATCTCTACAATGAGCCAAAGGTACATATTTAATTTATTGTTGTATTGAAATTATTTATTACTGTAGATTATATTTATTTCTTATTTTATAGTTTAGTTCATATTGTTAGTAAATTTAGTTAATAAAATTAATAAAATCACTTAATTTGTTTATTTTTTTATTTTTAAAGAGATATTATGTATTTAGATTTTGTTTTGCAATGGAGGCATGTTTTTAAAATAAAATTAGATCATTAATTTATAACTTATAAAAATGCATATGAAATTTTCATAAATTCAAAATAAACTGTTGAATTAATTATTTAATAAATTAAAGTGGTAAATTTCGATCAGTTTCCCATTTTCAAATATTTTCCAAACTTATTATCAATTATGAAATAAATTAATTCCAAAATCAACCAAAAAAGTAATTATGAGATTAAGGAATATAGAAATTAATTTTAAATTTACTTTTTTTATTTTTAAATATTTTGGTTTTCATATAATTATTTAGATAGATTATTTAATGACTTTTGGTTTTTGAAAATAGTTTTTGAAAATTATTTTACAAAAGTTTCAGTTATAATTTCGGTTTTTAAAATAAAAATATTTTGGTTTTCATAAAATTTTTAGATTAGATATTGATTTTCGGTTTTTGAAAATAATTTTTATTTTGCAGAAATGGACAAAGAACCGAACTTTCAACTTTCAAGAAGAGGATGAAGACGGAGAAAAAATAATTACAAATTATTATAGCTCTTCTTTGTATTTTGCTTATTAGCTTATGACTGCTTCATTGCTTGAGAACTTTTTAGTGACGATCATTTGCTAATAATGTTTTGAAATATTAAACTATCTTATATTTTAATTTCATTCATGTTTTATTTAGGATATTTTGATTATCAACATTTTATTCATTTATTATGAAAATTTAGCTTGAATGATATTAATTTTAATTATAGCTTTTATATAAGTTGTTTAATATCATTATTTACAAAGGATACATGTTATCTAACCTCATTGGGGTGTGTGAGAGTGGGATTCACGTGTTTCAAGAGGGGTGAGTCGTTAGATATTAAAAATTATATTCGATGAGAGTGATTGAAAACTAATTTAAATATAGATAAATTGTGGTAAGACCGCTTAGCACGGCTAAAACACTAGTCTAACATAAAGAAATAACTCTCAATGAAACTAGCACTAATTTGGTTTCGTTTATTTTTACCAACCTCAATCTTAAGTTGTTTGCATTTGCATGTATTTAAAATATTCGATTCAAAAATTGAATGTTATCCTTTGAATTCATTCGAGTTCGTACATGAATAATTTTTCACGAATATTGATAAAATATTAAAGTTTATTTGATTAATTAATAATTTATAGCTTATGACCATTAAAAGTTGATTTTATCTGGTTAAAGAAAAATACATTCATTTTTCTAAAGAATTGATTTAATTTAGATAATATTTAAATTCACAATTGAAAATTATTTATTTATAATTATGATATATAGATATGCAGTTTATCTATTTGGTTTAAAACCGATTTGAGGCCCTTCGAGACTCTCAAAGCTAGTGTAAAAAAAATATAAACGGATCAAAGATTTAACATTAGTGTGCAATAATACAATTAGAAAATGGTGAAACTTCGAATAGAGTATAACTGAAAATAGTTAGAAGAATACTTAAAGGACTATTTGTTGCTTATTTGGTTGGTTTCCACCATAGTTACATTACTAATCAAATCTATTCTATTTGTAGAATTAATTTTAATATTGGATTAATTACAATCCAGTACTTTGAGATATGGTGTGATTACACAGATGACCTTACAGTTTGTGTATCTATATGGGTGATCCTAAGGTTATTGATTGTAACAACACTGGTAATCCTGAGAGTTACTTTTGATCTAGGCTAATTGATATTCCAAGATTTAGTCCTCACATTAGATATTGATTGAGTGATTGAATAGTTTAAATGATGGGCCTTAAGAGCCAAATGTAACATTGACTAGTCAATTTTGACAGTGGATTGAGCCAAACCATACGTTGCACTCCATAGGTCCTACGACTTACATTGCCCCCAACGGGTTTGCTGGATGAACAGTCTTTATGTTTGGTTAGAGGGGAGAAAAGAGTCTTTATGTTTGGTTGGAGGGGACGGGAGGGGAGAAAAGATACATGCTTTTGTATTTTATTTTCTCTTTACTCTTGTGTCCTCTCAATTTGGAGGGATTCTTCTCATTTTAACCTTTTAGTTCGTTTTGCGGTGCCCCCTCTTGTCCCCTCCCCTCACTCTACCTCCTCGGGCTCCTCCTTTAAAAAAACCCCTACCAAAGACAAATCTAATTTATGTCCCTAGTCACCTTCCCTCCAACCAAACCAAGCCTTAATATTTGACTACTTGCCAATTAAAGAAGTTGGGCTGTCGTTAAAGCCCATGTTCGGTCAATTTTGGGCTGCATAGATGCCTGTTATTATCTCTCAAGTGTCGGTTATATGGGAGACTATAAACACTAATCGTCCAAATCCCATAATTGTTGTGAACGATAATATTTATCACAAGATTTTGGTAATGACCGCGTAATTAAAAAATGCCGCAGCTGCATCTGCATCTGCATCTGCATCGACCAAAGCTACTGCCTACCAGGTGCTTGATATATTGACTGAATGAAGACCAACCATGATTTTTTTGAAACTGATAGTATGGGTAAGACAAAAGTTTGTTCTTGAGATGCTCAATGAATTCCATTTTGTGGGTCTTAATCATTCTTAAGTGTCTATAACGTCTCATTAATTACGTCTCTCTGCGGCTTAGATTTGAGTTGAACGATTAGCTGAAAGGAGTAGAGCATGAAATAGGAGGAGAGATGCATTAACAGGTACATATATGCTCGACACTTCTTTATTTTGCACTCTTGTTCCCTTTTGTTATTGTAACATGATTAATGTTTTGCTTCTCTTAGATTTGTATATGATCCTGGTTCTCATCTTTCTCTTAGTATATCCATGCAAATATTTCCCGCTAATATTTTCCTGCTTCATCAGTAACATGTGAAAGTACTTGCTTATGATCTTCATTGAATTCGAAAAATAAGATGGGCATAAATGTCTGTAGCATAATAAGTTGCTAACGGGTGATTGGCTTTTGTACTTACACATTTGAACCTCTTACCACTGAGGCATGTCATTGCCTTACCTTTTGGGTAATATTTGGTTTAAGACCATATCGTCTTTGTCGAAAAGCAGATGTGAGAATTGGCAGACATCATACAATGAAAACAAATTCTATATGCTTACATTTTCACTTAATTTTGCAAAATGAACTTTTTTTTTTAAATTAACATTGGACAAAAATACATCATTTGATGGCTGACTCACGAGCAATCCAAGCAAATACTTACGGGAGCACGTATGCTTCATGATGTATAAATTGAAGTGAAAAGCATGTGTCACCCACTGGGGTAGCTAATCATGTAGTTTTGTTGATAGAAACAAATTACAATACATTTCCTAAGAACTTGTCACGCCCCGAGCTCGCGGGCCCGTTGGCGCGATGTAAGTCCTGGGATCTACGGAGTGCAACACGTGGTTTGGATCAATCCATGACAAAATTGACTAGCCAATGTTATACTTGGCTCTCAAGACCCATCATTTAAACCATTCAATCACTCAATCAATATCCGATGTGGGACTAAATCTTGGGGTATCATAATCACCCCACCTTAATTCGCGCCGACGCTTCGCCGCAAAGATGACAATTGGTCCATCGCAGTATCACCACCAGGCGATGTGGACTCTAGAGGTGACTCCTACGGGCTTCTAGAGGTGGCTCACACCGCACTCACGCGATATAGCACTTAGTCCCGCATAGCACTTAGCTCCACATTTCCGGCTGGCTAACTTCTCTGATACCATTTGTCACGAGCTAACGGGCCCGCGGGCCCGGGGCATGACACATGGCCAGCGAGCTCGGGGCATGACAGAACTCTTAGAAAAAGTTTATAATAATTGTACAACATTTTCCAGGTGTATTTCTATGAGAACACTGATGGGGAGCGGGGCGAGGGCTTCAATCTGGAGGCGGGAAATCGTCGACGGCTTGGCGGAATGGGGTTAAAATCCATGATAAACAAGAACCAATATTACTATTCCACCCAAACAGATCTAGTTTTACAATTGCTCGGAATGGATATCACTACTGCTCATCAATAGTGACTATCTTTTTGGGGTTTTTTTTTTGGAGGGGAGATGAGTTGTGGGAGATCAAGAAGGATAATTGAAAAGAATTTTGATAGGTACTAGGCTTCACACCTAGGGGCTTCACACCCAAGGGCTTCACACCCTAAACAAAGGCAAATCACATGCCAAGAAGCAATTCACATGCTCAAGATCAAACTCAATTTTTTTTATTCATCAATGTCTATCCCTCATGGAGGATTACATCTCTTATTTATAGGAAAAGAAAATAACTAAACACTTAAGGAAATAAATAAAAATCCTAATCAAATCGAAACCTAACAAAACTAAAAGATGCAATCAAATAAAATCCTAGCGAAAATAGAAAGAGATTTCAAAATCAAATCCTAAAGAAATCCTAACTAAAATAAAAGATTACATGGAATCAATTCAAATATTACTAAAATAAAAATTATTCTAATAGATCTTAAAATCTCTTGATGGATAGTCCATGATTGTCCTGCATCAAACACATTTATTATAAACACACTTCACACTCGAGACCTTCGACTTCTTGATTGCCAATGCCAGTTGGGACTCTATACCGAACTTTACATTCCAACAAATTCGCGAATCCACTTCACCAGAAGTGATTTTAAACACATATAATAAGCAACCAACACAGATTGTTTACATATAAATTCATCAAGCTGGGGTTACTGGAAGGAAACCATGGTTCAGAGCACAAGACCAAACTTTCTCAATGTCAAGCATTCTATCTCCGCACTCGTGTTCATTCCATCCCTCTAATGCATGAATTATCCCAGCGACACGCCATGCGCTCATCACTCTTCTTGGTAGCCAATTCTGTCATGTATAATCAAAGAAATAGAGATTTGAGATAAGCCATATTACATTCATGCACTCATATTAAAGCGGTTCCTAAAGTGTTTTAGTTACCTCACAATAATGCATGTTCTCCAAAGCCTCTGGGATCTTCATTGCTGGTGTGCTGTAATATTTACAGTCCTTTCGTAGTTTCTTTGGGGGAAATTGTGAAAAGGGAATGATGTGTGTGCCTTTAGTTGCTCGCCTTTGCTCTGCGTTGTCTAATTTATCTCCTACCAGCCACACCTATAGAACAAGATCTCATACTCAATATATGCTGTCCCTTATTTTTTTAAGAGTTACTTGCACTAATGCCCCCTGTAGTATGGGATGTAGCTACTTATAGCCCCCCTAAACTATTTTATGAGCCTTACACCCTCTGAACCAGATGATTTTATTTCCTGTTAGGTTGAGATGTCACGTGGAAACCATGTGTAGTTAAATTGCATTTTTGCACTCAATTTAAAGAAAACGAGTTATTATTTGGTAATTTGTGATTCCCATTATGTCCATAGAACAACATAATGGGAAACAACCTTTCCCGTGGTTTAAAGGGTGTGAGTGCTAATAAAATAGTTTACGAGGTATAACTGCTAAACACCTGTGAGTAAAGGGGTAGTAAATCAACAATTGTTCCATGGAGCCAATGATTTGCATGTGCATAAAATATGTTGCGACATATAATGTCATATCTATTCACGGCTTAAAGACCGAGAGGAGAGGCTCAAGGTTACCTCAGGGGTGTAATCCTTTGAAAGTGACAAATAGCTCTGCTTGTTTGCCAAAATATCTAACTTGAGAAAATGGTACGCTTGCTTGTTTGTCACCATAACCTGGTTCAATATGTAGGATCAATGATTCTATCAAATTATGCGACAATTTACATTAACGTGATCATTTACCTTGACGCCTTTTTGGCATAATGTACGAATTACTGCACAAGCAACCTTAGAAAGATGTCCACAAAGAAGAACTTCTTTTGTTCCTTCTGGAATGCTGTTGAGAACTACAGCGGCAGCTAGGCTACTTCCATCTACAATTTTCACCTTTAGTTTTGGGTACTTCTGAAGATAGAGCTCACCACCACCATTGAGTTCTTTTGCCTGAAAATAAAGATTGTATTGTCACAGTACTGTAGGTCATTACATCAAATATATTGTCTTATTGAACTTGATCTCTAGTTCTTATTTCTTTTCATGCACTTACAGGGACATACCTGATTAAGGAGTCCTAGGCTCAAAACTTTAACACCTTTTCTGTCAGCTTCTTTTATAGCATTTTCGATCATACGATTGATTCCCTTTCTTCTCCATGATGACCCATACTGGAACATAAACAATCAAAGTTATTCTTCCGTTAAGAATACCCTTAAAAAACAAATGAGTTTGTAAAAGGCAAGCTTTTTTACTTGGAAATTGTATCTTGGTATTGCCCATGTTTGCATGTTCAATTTCTTCAACCTATTCTTTTCCACTGTGAACGAAGATCGGTAGAGTGACGTCAGAGCCATCGATAACCATGCCAGTGGCCACAAAATCTTGGTATAAAAACTTGATTTATAGGGTCTAGCAGCCATCGAGGCAAATCCTAGACGTAGATGGTAGAGGGACTGCAAGCTAGTAAAATGTGTAAGGTGAACAACATCTGGCAGTTCCTCTTTCCCTTTTCGCGACGACTCATATAGTTCATCAGATGATTTGTCCACGGTGTTGTAAAGGTAGTCATAGAGTGGCATGAACAAGCAGTAGTTTGTTCGAAACTGTGTGTGATGTAGAGAATGAAACCTGAAAATAGTTGTTTTCAAAATTTCAGTAATTATATTTGTTATTAATGGTTAACTGCACATAGACCCCCTTTAGTATCTCCATTTTGCACTTGGTAAAGTAATACCCTTTTACCCCGGGTTAAATTTTCTCTCTCTTTTGCCCTTGGTAAATTTTTTGCAGATATTGCCCTTCGCTGGAATTAGTGGGTCTATCTGAAGGTAAAAGAGTCAACAACAACAACAACAACAACAACAACAACAACAACAAAACCCAAGGGGTCTATTTGCAACAATGATACCAAATGGTAGTAAGCTCAAAACAACGATACAACAAGGGGTTTATGTGCGATTAACCTTATCAAGAATGAATTCTTTTTTACGTCATAAATTGCCTCTTCCCTATTTGATTTTTACTCAAAATTGATAATAATGAATGTAACACTTACGATGGTGTGTACATGAAGTACTTGAGAGGGGGGAATGCTTTGAAGACCCACTCTGGTATTATCTCAACATTGCAGTGCCCTAAGTTGTTCATAAAATCGACATACACAATATAGGCCATGGTCGATAAAAGGGAAGCTGTCCCAGTGAGGATTGTCGTCAGTACTGGGAGGGCAAATAGTAAAGAGTACATCAAATGCTCAGCGAATGGATGAACCACAGCTGCCATAAACAACACAAGCATCAAGTCAATAGCATAATAGTCAAGTATTTCAGAGTCTATAGTTTTGTGAATGTTGGTTCCAAAAGGCCCATAGACCGGGATGAACTAGCTTATTTACTTAGACCCAAATTGACAGTAAACGGTTAACGCTATTTGAGTCATGAGGCCAGACATATTTAACCTATATCCGTCTACTCGTTTTTCAATGTAGGACTCATATTTCTATCTCATTTATTTTCTTAGATCAAACACACATTAAACTGAATGAATGCCAAAAATTCTTAATAGTGCATATAAACAGCAAACGAAAAAACAATACCATGTGTGCAACTTATTTATGAATAAAATCACATCTTACATGTTATGGGCTCTGTGATGATGGAGGCATGATGATGAGAATGATAGCGTGCGTAGAGAAAATGATGGTGCAGAGCTCTATGGAGCCAGTAGTACAGGAACTCGACAGGGCCTGTGTGCATCAGAGCGATAACGATTGCACCACTGTTCTTCCACAGAGGCAGATGATCAGTGCCGGGAAATATGGAGTAGCCCAGGTAGTACACAATTCCATTCAAGATGATCTGGTCGTCCCTGCAAAATTTTAAATTACATTTTTTCAGTTCAACTTTTGGCCACTAAAGCAGTTCTTTTTCGGTCTGTTTGGCAAACCCTTAAACTCCAAGCAGTCTAGTCCTCGGGTTTGCTGGTGTTTAGAAAAACGGGTCACTTTGGCCCGCTTTTTAGTTTATTTTTTACCTTAAATCGGCCAGAGTTGGATCAA
This sequence comes from Asparagus setaceus, assembly GCA_012295165.1. Classification (NCBI taxonomy): domain Eukaryota; kingdom Viridiplantae; phylum Streptophyta; class Magnoliopsida; order Asparagales; family Asparagaceae; genus Asparagus; species Asparagus setaceus. The sequence goes on along the minus strand of CM022709.1, from coordinate 3,844,474 downwards.
GACTCTGGTTTAATCCTGACCTGGTTAAGAGAGAATACCAAGTTGGTCTAGTTTTGTACTTGGTTGCCAAACAAGCCCTTTTGTTCCACGATTAAACTATTTTAGCGGAAAACAATTTAACTCAAGTTTGCCAAACGACGCTGGAGATAACAATTAATATGCAGTGTAGAGGGAAACAATCCTACTTTTAATGTGGATATAATATGTTTGTCTTTGATGGAACATCAACTATCTCATCACCATTAATAGTGAAGCCTATAATAATTTTGGGACTCAAATTAGGTGAAGAGTTATGATTGGCCTAGTGGTCCATGTCTACTAAATAGTTGGTAAATCAAAATAATAAATAAATAAATAAAATCTTCACTTAATAGAAAAAGTGCACTAATAAAAAAGTTTTTTGTTCTCCTCCTTACCGCGCCAACTATCCAATAGTCATTGACCGTTCCAATTTTAGATGGGTTTACATGGGTTGACTCACCAGTGGCTTTCTCTGTCGACTTGGTCGAACTCTAAACTGCGGTCGACAATGCGGCGAGGACTGCGGGCATTGAAGTAGCGGGAAAGGCTGATCCATATCTGGTTGTGAAACATTCTCGACAACATCACCGGCAATATCATCAGGTACCCAATATCAACTTCTTCCCCATCTTTCGACTAGCCATCATCATCTGGATCCCTCGGGCTACCCATGGAGCCACCACCAGAAACTGCATTCATGCATCAAATTAGAACACGTTAGTTTTGAACCTACTCTTTTAATCGTTACCGTCTATCATTTAATGCATGATTATGATTTTTCTTTGAGCGAAACTTTAGAATGAGTGAATCATATTAGTATATTAAGAATGTGGTCTCTTTACTGTCAGCTTCGCAGCGGAGAAGATCCAAATGCAATTAAAAGATCATGTACATTTATATTGAAATTATCATTGTTGACATATAATGAGCAATCACAGTATGTGCTCTCCTTTAAGTCAGTCAGTGTCCACATTATGCTACCTCTGCTCATATGTAGTTGTCAGGCGTTCTCTTATCAACTCCTCTCTTCTGTACTTTTTAGTTGAAGAAGAAAATAAGAAGAAATTATTCAGTATTTTTAGTATTTTCAATATACATTCATCCTTGCAGCTTATTCTCCTTTAAGGCTAATGTTAAGAACAATCTCTTCAGTACTTTTAGTTGAAGAAGAAAATAAGAAGAAAAAAAAAAAGTTGAGAGTTACCTTAAAACGTCCAAGCTTTTCCCATGGCCATTCATAGAAGAGGCCAGGTCTCGAAGCCATGAGAGTGTTCTTAATACCTTCTCCTTCTCTTCTCAGCTTCTTCAACTTGTAATTTCTCTTTAGTACCGACGTCCTACTTATAGTACTTGCCACTCCACTCATTAAATTAAACAGGTCAGATGCAGTTAGAGTAGGTATAGCTCTCATTGAAAGTTGAAAATGAAATTGAGAAATTGGTTGGCTTGCTTTTATTATTATCATCAGTCCGGTTACTTGATTAAAACCGTAATGAAGTTAGGTATCGACGTGGAATTGCATAGGAGCAGCTGAGCTCTGGGCCCATACACAACTGCAATATTTATGGTCTCCACTTGAACGTGCATGGCTAGTATAAACAGAGTGTATTATATTATAATTACGTCAAGCTAGAGGTAAAGCCTATATATCAAATGATGGAAATATTTATTAATCCATGTACTTTTTATCTGTATAAAAAATAATAATAATCAAACAGTCCTTTCTTTTCTTGAAGTTTCGAGGGAGAAGCCGATTATATTACATTAATTCACTCTGTCCCTTAATTACCTCTTTTCTTACAGCCTATTCATCTAATCGATCTTACGTACATTCATGGACCTAGGGCAGTAGACTGCTTGTCTATCTTTCTGATAACGCCTTGATGCATTGAGATGAAGTTGCAGATGCATATAATAAATTCAGATATCTTATATATAGTTTTGAGCTTTGTAACACAACTTGAATTATCTCAACATTAGAACTAAGGATCAAAATTTAGCGTATCACCTCAACCATATAGGATTTTTAAGAGTAAGAATGATAGTGTTTGGTGGGCGATGTACACCATCTCTAAATATAAGAAATATTTAGTAAGGGAGGGATACCCTTTGAGATATGCACAAATATATCCATGAGTGTGAGTTTTGACCATCTTTTAACGAATACACTCAATTTTGCCGTAGATTCTAAAGTATAGATCTTTGATCATCTTTTCATGAATACACTCTTTTATATTAGAATTTGTATAGCACATATGTACGTTGTACATGCAAAGAAATTTGGTGCTCAATTCAAGTATAAAAATAAGCTCAAACTTTGTGATATATCCAAAAATATTTTATGAACAATCTATAAAACTAATTACCACTATTTCACAACACTAAACATGATAAGTATAAAACTAGATGTGCGATAAATAGTATGAAAAAAATCTCGTGAAACAATGTGTTAAGCAATCATATTTTTATCATTTGTGTGGACGTACAATATGTATATAGATGTGAAAACAATATGTGAACCAATATGATATAACAAAGCCTATATAACAAAAGATAATATCATCTAAATCTATATTGTACAAGTGTATCCATAGGCATGTCAAAAAAAAAAATTGATAAAAAGAAAACAAAAGAAAGAAAGAGAATTTTTTTGTTTTGATATATAAAAATCTAAAATCCTAAAACTAAAGCAAAAGATCAAGAAAAATTAAGACAAAAAATCATGTATACATACAACATGTTAGGGTTATATAATATAACTGGCTTACCCTTATGAGAAGATTCATGCATCAAATTAGAACACGTTAGTTTTGAACCTACTCTTTTAATCGTTACCGTCTATCATTTAATGCATGATTATGATTTTTCTTTGAGCGAAACTTTAGAATGAGTGAATCATATTAGTATATTAAGAATGTGGTCTCTTTACTGTCAGCTTCGCAGCGGAGAAGATCCAAATGCAATTAAAAGATCATGTACATTAATTATATTGAAATTATCATTGTTGACATATAATGAGCAATCACAGTATGTGCTCTCCTTTAAGTCAGTCAGTGTCCACATTATGCTACCTCTGCTCATATGTAGTTGTCAGGCGTTCTCTTATCAACTCCCCTCTTCTGTACTTTTTAGTTGAAGAAGAAAATAAGAAGAAATTATTCAGTATTTTTAGTATTTTCAATATACATTCATCCTTGCAGCTTATTCTCCTTTAAGGCTAATGTTAAGAACAATCTCTTCAGTACTTTTTAGTTGAAGAAGAAAATAAGAAGAAAAAAAAAAAGTTGAGAGTTACCTTAAAACGTCCAAGCTTTTCCCATGGCCATTCATAGAAGAGGCCAGGTCTCGAAGCCATGAGAGTGTTCTTAATACCTTCTCCTTCTCTTCTCAGCTTCTTCAACTTGTAATTTCTCTTTAGTACCGACGTCCTACTTATAGTACTTGCCACTCCACTCATTAAATTAAACAGGTCAGATGCAGTTAGAGTAGGTATAGCTCTCATTGAAAGTTGAAAATGAAATTGAGAAATTGGTTGGCTTGCTTTTATTATTATCATCAGTCCGGTTACTTGATTAAAACCGTAATGAAGTTAGGTATCGACGTGGAATTGCATAGGAGCAGCTGAGCTCTGGGCCCATACACAACTGCAATATTTATGGTCTCCACTTGAACGTGCATGGCTAGTATAAACAGAGTGTATTATATTATAATTACGTCAAGCTAGAGGTAAAGCCTATATATCAAATGATGGAAATATTTATTAATCCATGTACTTTTTATCTGTATAAAAAAAAATAAAATAATCAAACAGTCCTTTCTTTTCTTGAAGTTTCGAGGGAGAAGCCGATTATATTACATTAATTCACTCTGTCCCCTTAATTACCTCTTTTCTTACAGCCTATTCATCTAATCGATCTTACGTACATTCATGGACCTAGGGCAGTAGACTGCTTGTCTATCTTTCTGATAACGCCTTGATGCATTGAGATGAAGTTGCAGATGCATATAATAAATTCAGATATCTTATATATAGTTTTGAGCTTTGTAACACAACTTGAATTATCTCAACATTAGAACTAAGAATCAAAATTTCGCCAGATCACCTCAACCATATAGGATTTTTAAGAGTAAGAATGATAGTGTTTGGTGGGCGATGTACACCATCTCTAAATATAAGAAATATTTAGTAAGGGAGGGATACCCTTTGAGATATGCACAAATATATCCATGAGTGTGAGTTTTGACCATCTTTAACTAATACACTCAATTTTGCCGTAGATTCTAAAGTATAGATCTTTGATCATCTTTTCATGAATACACTCTTTTATATTAGAATTTGTATAGCACATATGTACGCTTGTACATGCAAAGAAATTTGGTGCTCAATTCAAGTATAAAAATAAGCTCAAACTTTGTGATATATCCAAAAATATTTTATGAACAATCTATAAAACTAATTACCACTATTTCACAACACTAAACATGATAAGTATAAAACTAGATGTGCGATAAATAGTATGGAAAAAAATCTCGTGAAACAATGTGTTAAGCAATCATATTTTTATCATTTGTGTGGACGCATAATATGTATATAGATGTGAAAACAATATGTGAACCAATATGATATAACAAAGCCTATATAACAAAAGATAATATCATCTAAATCTATATTGTACAAGTGTATCCATAGGCATGTCAAAAAAAAAATATTGATAAAAAGAAAACAAAAAGAAAGAAAGAGAAATTTTTTGTTTTGATATATAAAAATCTAAAATCCTAAAACTAAAGCAAAAGATCAAGAAAAATTAAGACAAAAAATCATGTATACATACAACATGTTAGGGTTATATAATATAACTGAAGCTTACCCTTATGAGAAGATTCACCAAACAATCGCTTATGCAAGTTGTGTCATTGCAATAAGTCCTCACTTGCATAATGGTACCATCTTTGCATGTATCAGCAACTTCTTATCTTATTCTTCTTCTTGATTTGGCTAAGGAACATATTCTTATCTTTTAAATATGCGTTGAGCAACCAAAATCGATGTTTCCTTACTCCTTAGCCTCCCTGCACACCTATAGAAAAGCAGAAAGGTATGATCTAGGTATCCCACATAGGTCCACGTTGGTTAGCAATTGTATCTTTAGGTACCCAAATTTATTTACAGGTTTAAATATATATTGCATTCGACAGTTCATTGAGATATGACCCATTCTACCACATAAAGAGTAAATAGTAGAATATGCATTTGAGATGGGTGCAAATAGAGTTAAATTATTTTCTCTTACAAAAAAGGTAGAAACTTTTAAAGTTTTTTGAATATGAATAATCAAGTCTAGTTTTAGCTTTTGCAAATCATTGATTGGAAAGGACCATGTTTAAACCTTTATAACCCAAAGAAAATTTTTTCATGCCCTTTTCCGAATTAGTATTTTTGGACCTTAATTGTTCATTTTCAGAAATTATAGTAGTGCAACGAGTTTCAAACTTTCTTTGTTCAAAGACAATTCACATGAAAGCTCATTTACCTAGCAACTAATTTTTGTTTTCACAAATTTTATTAGTTAATTGCTTAGATAAATCACAATTCATGTCTCTATACATGGAACAATGTATGCATTCAAAAGAGGTATTTTCACTTGCATTATTAGATGTATTCAACTATAAAGAAAGATTTTCAATTTTATCATTCAACAATTTATTATCCTTCTTTAAAGTTGAATTCACATTTTTAACAATTTTATACTTTTCAGCAAGTTTTTCAAATTATCCCAACATTTCATTATATTTAGAATATAAATCATAGTATGTAGGGTATACCTCACTATTGGAGCTCTCGTGTTCAGGATCATCTGAATTTCCATCTTTAGCCATAAGACAAAGGTATGCTCTTTTGTCATTATCGCTTGAGCTACTCTCCGACTTATCCTCTGTAGTCACTTCAGAACTTTTGCCCTTCCTTTTACAGTCTTTTTGTTCAGCCGGTAATTCTTCCTTAAATGATCGGATTTCTTGCATCAAAATTAAGTTGGTTCAGTATCAGAATCACTGGAATTATATGTATTTACATTGCTTGTATAGTGGCTCCCTTTGCTTTGTAGAAATTTCTCACCATCCTTTAATTTGAGAAAGAATTTGAAGCCTTTCAAAATTTGATCTTCCCTGTGATTATTCTCACTCTTAGAACTTGAACTTGATTCTTTCATCTTCTTGGATCGAAAGTTTTGTTTTTTGGCCTTTAGGGCTAACGACTTCTTCTTAGAATCATCAGAAGCATCTTCTCTCTCTTTCAATCGAACTTCATATGTGAGAAGATTAGCTACAAGATTTTTAATAGTTAAGTTAAAATTTTTGCAATTCCTCAACACCCGTTACCTTTGGTTCCCAATTTCTATAAAGAGAACAATTTTTTTTGTAAAGCTCTTTGTTGTCATATTCCTTTCCTAAATCTTTGGATTTATTCACAATGTCGGTGAATCTTGTGAACGTATCTTGAATGCTCTCTGAGGCATTCATCTTGAAATTCTCATATTTGCTTACAAGAATTGTGAGTTTTGCCTCTTTGACCTATGAAGTTCCCTCATGTGTAACCTCTAGTATTTTTTAAATTTCCTGCGTAGTGGTACAATTTAAACACTGGTAAATTCTTCAGTAGTTAAAGAACAATAAAGAGTATTCATAGCTTTAGCATTCAATGAATAAAGTTATTTATCCTGTGCTGACAACTTATTTCTAGGTGTGACAACTGAAACCCCTTCTACAATAGTAGTGGGTTCATTGTAGCCGTTTTCAACACACTCCCAAATATCATAATTGGTGGACATAAAAAAGACTTTCATACACACTTTCCCATAGGTGTAGTTTGTCCCATCGAAAAGTGGAGGACGGTTTACAGTGTGTCCCTCGGGAAAAGCCGTTGTGGCGGTAAGATCAGACACCTCAACCTTAGGTTTTGAATCCTAAAGATGGGTAATAATGCTCTGATACCACTTGTTTAAATTGAGATGTAAGCCTGGGGGGGGGATAGGTTTGCTACAGATTTTCACTAAAATACAGATTTTGCAGTGGAAATAATATCAAAATAAAAGTGAAAAACCAAACCAATCACAAATCAAAGAACACGCAAAATGTTATAGTGGTTCGGATAGAAATCTTATCCACTCTTCCTTCTAACGAAGAGGCTTCCTCACAATGATCAGAGTTCACCAGAATCACACCCGATTCAGTAGACTTATAAAGACCACACCCTGAAATCTACTCAAAACTAATTATCTAACCTAACTCCGTACAGATGAGTAACACTTAGCCCTAGCTAGTCCCAACCCTCAATTACCATCGCCTTGAGTACACCGTAAAAACAAGATAAAATAAATCAACCAAAATAATTTAAGCACAAATCAAAAAGATCTTACAGCTTTTTTAAACCAAATCATTCTTTATCTTACAGCATTTTTAAACCAAATCATTCTTTAAAAGAATTGAAGCAAAGCTTGATGAAGAAGCGGTGATGATGATGAATCCAAGGGAAACTCTCATCGCTGAAATGATCTGAAAATGCTGAGCATGACGAGAAAGAGTTTGACGAGGCTCTGAGGAATTAATCACAAATCAACTCTTTACACAAACCCTAGAATAAAATCTCTCTCTTTTTCTCAATGCCAGAACATCTCCAAAATATGATCTCTTCCTATCTTATATAGGCTTTAATAATAAAGAAAAGAGATATAGAAATCATAGTAGAAGTTAGAGATGAAAGGGGTCAATGAACGGTTGAGATTAAATCAAAAAATCTGCCAAAACGCACAATCACCATCGATGGTTAAACATGGCCATTGATGGTCCTCTATGCATCATCAATGGTACCCTGTAGCCCATCGATGGGTTGAAATTTGATCTCTCAAATTCATTGAATGTTCACTATAATCCATCAATGATGTAACTTGACCATCAATGGGTCCCTATAGTCCATCGATGGTATAAATTCTGAATTATATTTTTCTCCAATTGTATACTGTAATCCATTGAATGTCCTTGTGACCATCAATGGTTCGATGACTGAAGTTTATATAAATGTTGTTTTTTGCATTGTTTCGCCTCGTAACTTTCATATACTTGTTTATACCTGAAGTATATCATCTCAAATAATTATTGGTAACAAATGAGAGTTTGTTATTTCTCAAACAAGAGATATTATACGAACAACGTTCTAACATGAACCACTTTATTTTCAAATTTCAATCAATCAATCAACTTAATTCCACTTTTCAAAAAAAAAAAAAAATTTAATCCCCACATTCAAGCAAACAAATTCACCCTTATGAAAAACACAACATCAATATTCACAATTTACCAAAACAATTTTCACAATTCTAACTACTTCCGAGATCACAATCATTCTTTCATGCATTAGCTGTGTTTAGCAACCCCCCAAAATTGAAACAATTCATGATTATTCCGGGCCCAATTTAGGAAAAAATTCTGGTTAGAAAAAAATGTATCAGTATTGACCCGGTTTTCTTTGGGATAGAAGCTGGTTTTGGATCCTCTCTATTACTAAGTAATACAGAGATTCATTGCTTCAATTCCAATTATCAATTATTGATATAAGATTGTGACTTGTCTTCTTGAATTTAGAATAAATATGTATAATTCATGGAAATATGGTTATAGTTTAAATCCTCCACAACCATCCATTAAATAATCAATGACTTGATATGAATGTAGTGGTCTCTCCACTATCTTTTGCTAGTGGCAAGATTCAAATCCAATCAATCATAGAGTTACTATAATTTATTTTCAAATTTATACATTCTCATCGTATTTATTCTTACTTTTACCAAGAACATATTTTCATATTATATTATTGTTATTTTTTTACTACAAGCCATATTAAAATATAGAGTTTGACATTAATGGGAGCTCATTTTGCAAAATAAGTTGTCAACTCATATACATTTTTTTTCAAATTTATACTATTTTTTATTGCAAATTTTGATAGAAATTAATGAGGAAGAACTTTATAGGTAAAGACTTTTGTAGGGTATAACCCTAACCAAAGTCTTTACTTTTCTCCCAATAAAATCTATAGGCGCACTTTATTTATTTATTTATTTTTTGTCGAAAAAAATTTAAAAAAAGCGCGCCTACAAATACTCATCAATCTCTTCCATACAATGCACCTCCAATCTCTCAACCTCACCTGACTATCAACCATGGCCAAGTACCAAAACCTCAAGTACTTGATCATCAACCTCATAATCACCTTCTTCATAGTCCAACCAAGAATGGACTCCCTCATCAAACACCTCTCTCTCAACCTATCCAAAACCCTAACCCTCCTCTCCTCCACCCTTTCCTCCTCCCTCCTCCTCTTCCCTCTCACCCTCCTCTCCGCTGTTGCCACCGCTGTCTACCTCTCCACCCGCCGCCGCCCATCCTACCTTGTCGACTTCACCTGTTATCGCCCCTCCGATTCATTTCGCTTCCCCTTCAACAAGTTCATGCACCACACTCACAACATCCCCTCCTTCCACCCCTCCAACATCGAATTTCAACGCAAGATCCTCCAGCGCTCTGGCCTCGGTGACGACACCGCCCTCCCCGCCTCCCACCACGTCATCCCCTTCCGTCCTACGATGGCCGCCTCCCACGCCGAGTCCGAGCTCGTCATATTCTCGATGCTCGACTCTCTATTCGAGAAAACACGGCTCCGACCCAAGGCCATCGACATATTGGTTGTTAACTGCAGCCTGTTTTCGCCTACCCCGTCCCTGACGGCTATGATCATTAACAAGTACAAGATGAGGAGTGACATTCGAAGCTTTAATTTAGGCGGGATGGGCTGCAGCGCGGGTCTGATATCCATCGACCTCGCCGTGGCGCAGCTCCAAGCGCACAAAAACTCGACGGCCCTTGTCGTTACCACGGAGATTATAACGGAGCACTGGTACACCGGGAACAACCGGTCGATGCTCCTCGCCAACTGCCTCTTCAGGATGGGCGGCGCTGCGATTCTCCTCTCGAACAAGCGATCAGACTCCGGCCGCGCAAAGTACGAGCTCGTCCACGTCGTCCGGACCAACCACGCTGCCAACGACGAGGCCTACCGTTGCGTCTACCAGGAAGAGGATGGTGAGGGCAAAATCGGCGTTTCACTCTCAAAAAACCTGACGGCCATCGCGGGCGCCGCCCTCAAGGAGAACATAACCACCATAGCTCCCCTAGTCCTGCCCCTGTCCGAACTCTTGAGATGGGCATTAGGGTACATCATGAAGAAGCCCTACATGCCGGATTTTCGAAAGGCCTTCGAGCATTTCTGCATACACGCCGGAGGGAGGGCGGTGATCGAGGAGCTGTCGAAGAAGCTGAAACTTACGGAGGAGCAGGTGGAGCCGTCAAGGATGACACTGCACCGGTTCGGGAACACGTCGTCGTCGTCGCCGTGGTACGAGCTGAGCTACGTTGAGGCCAAAGGGAGGATGAAGAAGGGGGATAGAGTTTGGCAAATTGGACTTGGGAGTGGGTTTAAATGCAACAGTGCAGTCTGGAAGTGTAGGAGGGCTGTGAACATGGGAGGGGATAATCCTTGGGCTGATTGCATTGAGAAGTATCCGGTGAAAGTGCAGGACGTTGATGGGCATAATTAGGGTTTATAATTTATGCATGATTTAAGGATGTATGCAAATTAAGATTTGAATATGTGTAATTTTTGTTCAATGTTATGTTTGGTTTCAAGGAATTGTTGTATTTATCTAGAATTATCATATATATTCTGGATGCTAGAGCAAATTAATTTGTACGTAGTGATTGAATATATATATATAAGCTTGTTAGTTATGCATGATAGATGTGCATGAAAATTGTGTAATAATGTTGTTGTAGTTGAAGGCCTTTTTTTTTGCCCCTTGTACAACTTGAACTATCTTGTTTATTTTGATCTCTTTGCGTTACAATATAACCTTTTGGAAAGTCGTTAGTTGTTTCAAATGAGCTTTAAACTGACTTAAATATTTTTAATAGATTGGGATGATGAAAAGAGATTAATGTAGACAGTAATTAGGATGATTCAGTTAACACTAGTCTCTTCACTATTTTTAGTAATGGAGAGGATAAGAATCATATTTTAATAGCAAGTATTTTGGAAGTTATACAGATAACAAAGAGTTTTGGGCTTACATCAAAATAAACGAGGTTTAAAGAGGGGTAGAGATCCTCTACATCATTGGCTATAGAGAATGCCTACAACTCACTAATTAAATTTTCTCACTCAGTGGACCTCATGAATAAAATGTATTATCTAAATAATATAAAAATTTTTTTATTGTGAGACCCACTGAGATGAACCAATAGTATTAGCCCACCTAATTAATTATAGGCATTCTCTACAATCAAGGTTGTAGAGAATATGAGAAAATCTTTATATCTTTTCAGAATGAAAAAAAAAACCTTTTATTAATGTTTCGAGGATGTGCTTGTTTCTTTACACCAAGGAAGAATTCAATTCTTATCAAAACTATAACGGTAGGAGTTGGCTCTAATCACTTATTTTTGTGTTTGATCGTGTTCTAATAAAATTTACAATCAAATCTAGAAAGGAAAGGAAATAATATATATGAGGTGGCGGCTCGTTTTGCTAAATGAACTATCAAGAGATAGTCATGTGTGATTCAGATCCTCTCCACTACTAAAAAAGTAGTGGAGGGATCATTACATAATCACAACCATTAATTATTAAGTCGATGGTTGTGATTTTTTCTTTGAGTACAAATTAGGAATTTGTGCAATACACTGGGGTATGGTGAGTGTTAAATTTAGATTGTATCATAACCGCCTACTAAATAATTAATAGTTGAGATTAAAAGTAGCGGTCTCTCCGCTACTTTTTTTATAGTAGAGAGGATCAAAATTCATATGATGAGATTCAGATTTTCTTTACTATCAAAAAAATAGTGAAGAGACCACTACATAATCACAACTATTAATTATAGAGTCGGTGCTTGTGATTCTGACACTCCACTCATTAAATTAAACAGGTCAGATTCAGTTAAGAGTAGCTATAGCTCTCATTGAAAATTGAAATTGAAAGTGAAAGAAACTGGTTGGCTTGCTTTTATTATTATCATCAGTCCAGTTCTTGATTAAAAACTTAACGAAGTTAGACGTGCAACTGCATTTTTCCATGCAAAGGAGCAGCTGGGCGCTGGGCCCAAACACAACTGCAATATTTATGGTCTCTACTTAAATGTGCTTGGCTATAAATAGAGTGTATTATAATATAATTAAGTCAAGCTAGAAGGTAATGTTTGGTGTAAAAATCTCCTTTCGGATTTGTATTGGTTGAATTGCTTGTTTACAAATCAAGAATTGCTTTTTACAACAGAAGCGAAGGGAAGACCCTTCTTGTTTAACGTGGGTTCGTAGGTGACAATAGGATGCCTCCCTCGATGCTCGAGTCGAGTTTGCTTCCCTTGGCCGATCCAATCGAAGTTGCGGTTGAGCTTCAATACGCAGTAGAAGCTCTGGCGTGATTGAGTTCGGTTCTACCCGAGCTTGCTTAGATGAGCTACAGTGCAAGAGTTTGCAAAGAGCTCGAAAGCCTCCAAATCTGAGGATTCAGATGGAGTCTACTTTCCCAGTCCAAGCTTCTGTTCCCACTTGAGTTAATGGAGCAAGAGGATAACTCTTTAGCCCGCTCCTTCTTTCCAGCAACAGTGTCCTAATCTTGTTACCAGCCCCCTTTTCTGTTGCTGAGGAAGCTTATAAATAGGTAAAGGGGTGGGATGTGACCACTGATGGGTAAGGGACACCATGCCCTCCTCTAGCTGTGGGATGTGATCACTGATGAGGTAATGAGAGCCATGTCCTATCATTACCCAGGATGTGCGAAGTGGGTGGGCAGGCGACCCTTTTGAATACTCAGGCGAGCTTGCGGGCGAGCTTGCCGAACAAGCGAGTTCAACTGGCGGGCCTCTTGCGGGCGTGCTTGATTCGCAGGCGGGATCAACTGGCGAGCCCCTTGCGGACGTGCTTGATTCGCAGTCGAACGAAACATGCAGGCGCGGTTGAACTTGTATAGGCGAGTTCACTTAACGGGCGAGCTTGCCGAGTAAGTGGCCACCCCTTTGACTTGTGGGATGTGACCACTAATGGGTGAGGAGCACCATGCCCTCTAGCTGTGGGATGTGACCGCTATAGAGGTAAGGAGAGCCATGTCTCATCATTACCCAGGATGTGAAAAGTGGGCGGACCCCTTCCCAAACAGCGAGCTCTTGCAGCGAAGCTCAACGAGTGGGACGATCTCGCGCGGGCGAAGTTCGTTAAACAGTGGCTCTTGAGCTCTTGCAGCGAAGCTCAACGAGTGGGACGATCTCGCGCGGGCGAAGTTCGTTAAACAGTGGCTCTTGAGCTCTTGCAGCGAAGCTCAACGAGTGGGACGATCTCGCGCGGGCGAAGTTCGTTAAACAGTGGCTCTTGAGCTCTTGCAGCGAAGCTCAACGAGTGGGACGATCTCGCGCGGGCGAAGTTCGTTAAACAGTGGCTCTTGAGCTCTTGCAGCGAAGCTCAACGAGTGGGACGATCTCGCGCGGGCGAAGTTCGTTAAACAGTGGCTCTTGAGCTCTTGCAGCGAAGCTCAACGAGTGGGACGATCTCGCGCGGGCGAAGTTCGTTAAACAGTGGCTCTTGAGCTCTTGCAGCGAAGCTCAACGAGTGGGACGATCTCGCGCGGGCGAAGTTCGTTAAACAGTGGCTCTTGAGCTCTTGCAGCGAAGCTCAACGAGTGGGACGATCTCGCGCGGGCGAAGTTCGTTAAACAGTGGCTCTTGAGCTCTTGCAGCGAAGCTCAACGAGTGGGACGATCTCGCGCGGGCGAAGTTCGTTAAACAGTGGCTCTTGAGCTCTTGCAGCGAAGCTCAACGAGTGGGACGATCTCGCGCGGGCGAAGTTCGTTAAACAGTGGCTCTTGAGCTCTTGCAGCGAAGCTCAACGAGTGGGACGATCTCGCGCGGGCGAAGTTCGTTAAACAGTGGCTCTTGAGCTCTTGCAGCGAAGCTCAACGAGTGGGACGATCTCGCGCGGGCGAAGTTCGTTAAACAGTGGCTCTTGAGCTCTTGCAGCGAAGCTCAACGAGTGGGACGATCTCGCGCGGGCGAAGTTCGTTAAACAGTGGCTCTTGAGCTCTTGCAGCGAAGCTCAACGAGTGGGACGATCTCGCGCGGGCGAAGTTCGTTAAACAGTGGCTCTTGAGCTCTTGCAGCGAAGCTCAACGAGTGGGACGATCTCGCGCGGGCGAAGTTCGTTAAACAGTGGCTCTTGAGCTCTTGCAGCGAAGCTCAACGAGTGGGACGATCTCGCGCGGGCGAAGTTCGTTAAACAGTGGCTCTTGAGCTCTTGCAGCGAAGCTCAACGAGTGGGACGATCTCGCGCGGGCGAAGTTCGTTAAACAGTGGCTCTTGAGCTCTTGCAGCGAAGCTCAACGAGTGGGACGATCTCGCGCGGGCGAAGTTCGTTAAACAGTGGCTCTTGAGCTCTTGCAGCGAAGCTCAACGAGTGGGACGATCTCGCGCGGGCGAAGTTCGTTAAACAGTGGCTCTTGAGCTCTTGCAGCGAAGCTCAACGAGTGGGACGATCTCGCGCGGGCGAAGTTCGTTAAACAGTGGCTCTTGAGCTCTTGCAGCGAAGCTCAACGAGTGGGACGATCTCGCGCGGGCGAAGTTCGTTAAACAGTGGCTCTTGAGCTCTTGCAGCGAAGCTCAACGAGTGGGACGATCTCGCGCGGGCGAAGTTCGTTAAACAGTGGCTCTTGAGCTCTTGCAGCGAAGCTCAACGAGTGGGACGATCTCGCGCGGGCGAAGTTCGTTAAACAGTGGCTCTTGAGCTCTTGCAGCGAAGCTCAACGAGTGGGACGATCTCGCGCGGGCGAGCTTGAGAACATGCTGAAGAAGCGGTCGTAACTTTCAAACCGTATGTCGGAATTGGACGAATTATATATGAAAATCGACCATCTCGACGAGACGGAGCCAACCAAACCAACCCAAAGGGTTTGGTTTGCTCCAGTCATTTTGCCAAATTCCTTCCGGTTTGGGAGATATCGACACTTTTGTCTATTTTGTAAAGTCAAGCATTCAGGTGAACTTAACCTTTAGGCGGGCCTGACTTCACTCAGATGGACCCTTAAGCTCTTTTGCTCATTTCGAGTTGCTGTGTAGGGATTATGGCAATTTTTATTACCTACACATATTGCCTAGCTGGCACTTGAGGCGAATCTTGCCAAGCGGTCGCGTCCTGTGGCGTTGAAGCCAAAAATAGTGGTGGTCGTCGTAGACAATCGTTTCTGAGATATCCCCAAGGACTTGATGAGCGTCAAGGGGACAATGCTCAAAGCCGATCCCGGGTCCTCTTGGATTCTATCCACTTTGGAAGAGCCGACATATCCCATGAAGTAGAGGGGCCTGTCGTGAGACGTGCTATTGATGAGCATGTCTTCAGGGGTGAAGGTGATACAGGGGATCTGTCGTTTGGACGTCTGGCAGCACTATGGACACCCTCTCTCCGTTTCTCCATCAGGGACGGTAGAAAAGTGTGCGGTAAAGACTTCTGAGTTGGCAGAGCCTCTCGCAGAGCCTCCCGGAGGACTTTAATAGACGCAGGAGCTCATACAAAGTGATCCTGGCTGGGATGTTTGCTAGGCTGCGAAACTGTTAAGCCGGAAGGGCGGGTTGCTCGAGCCGGTTTGTCGGCATTCGCTGGCCCGGTGGCCAGTCTGCGTTGGTTTTGCTAGGTTTTCTGTGGCCGGGGGATAATTCTTAGCGAAGTCTTTCCCTGTTCTTGTGATGAGTACTGTTGCCTCTTCATCAGAGTCGGTGAGGGTTGTTACCCCCTATTCAACTCCATCCGGAATTGTTGAGACGACATTACAGAGTTTACCCCTCCGTTTACCTTTCTGCGCTGGCTTGAAAATCCACTGTTTGTCTTTGAGGAGATCAGGATGAACCCACATGATTTGTCCTGATGGTAAAGTCTGTGGTACCAAACCCTTTTCCCGCTGATTGTGAAAATCGATGTTAATGATCCTTAGCTCTGCCTTGGGAATAGGTACGATACCTGCTGGTGCGTGGACTTCAGGGAGGCCCATTCTGAATTTTAAGGTGACCATGTTCGTGGTCACATTCTTTGGACCTTCTCCTTTTTCAAAACTCCCGCATCAAAGAGAGCTTGGAGTTTATCTTTGAGGATATAGCACTTGGCCGTCGGATGACCAACAAATCGGTGAAACGCGCATAGTTTGGTCATCCGCTTTGCCACTTCTTCGGACCTTGTGGCCTCTGAAAATTGATCCTATTGCTCACGAAGGAGTGTGTGTCGAGTAGGCACTACCCAATCTTTTTTGAAATCGTATTGCCTTTGAGAGCGCTGCCCAAGTGGCTTGGATTTTTGGTGTTGTGCCGTCTTGGGGGCCGGATTAGAATCAACAGCCTTGGTCTCCTTCCCCTTCGACCGAGGAGGGTTTCTGGTAAAAGTTAGTTTAGAAGTTTCCTTTTTATGCTGAGGTTCTTCGGCTTCTAGACGCTTAATCATGTTTTCCACTTATTCACCTTGGCGGACCAATTCTTTCCACGTTCGGGTTTCCACAGCGCCGATCTTGGATAATATGTTGATCGAAAGGTTATTGTGGCACATCTCGATCAGTGTGGTATCAGAGACCTGGCCCCGGCAATGTAGTGACCGATTCCTGAACCTCTTCACGAACTCGTTGACCAATTCTATTTTTTTTGCTTCTCGGCAAGTAGGGTCGCCATTAAAACTTCAGTGTCATCGTCAAAGAAGCGGGCCAAGAACAGATTCTCCAAGTCGGCCCATGATTTGATAGAGCTGGGTTCGAGCTTGAGAAACCATTCGAAGGCTACTCCTTTCAAGGTGCCGATGAACAACTGCGTGAGGATGGGATCGTTCGATGAGAAACCTGTGCGGGCGAGAAATAGTAGATGTCTTTGTGAGGAGATCCTTTCCGTCGACTGGTTAACCCTTTCGTTGGGTTAACCCGCAAACTGAACTTTCTTTGGATAGGGAACCGTATCCCACTCTGTTGGATATGGCCTGATCACCCCTAGCTCGTTCATGTTTTTCTAGAGTTTCAGGGCGTCGAGTTGATTAAACTTCGTCAAATATCGAGGTATGCGAGGCCTTTCTGAAGATCACGGAGGAGTACCCGAGAAGGTGACTTGTGATCATCTTCATGCGTCGTGAGGAGTGAGCTCCGTTCTTGATTCTTAGACCCTTGGTGATTTGAAAGCCTTCTTTTTCTTTTTCTGTAGTAATTGTCCCATCATTTCCTTCATGAAGTTGATGGCGACTCGCTGTTCGGATATTGTGGCTTGCTGCTCTTCAAACCTTTTGGTCCACTCATCGGAACCTCCGGTCATGTGTACCTTTGCGTGCCTACCGTAGGCCGAGCTTGAAGTCTGGGACGTTGCCTCTGCTGAGCAAACTTCATCCTCATTGTCACGGATAGAGTTTAACTGTGCATAGTCAAATGGGATGGCTACGCCGGTTTGGAGACGTGTGTGTTGGTAAACACCCTCACGTCCCATTGGGAGGTACCTCAGTCCTAATGCAAACTCTGGGTCTGAAGAATTTGAGTATTTAGCTTTATCCTTCCCCGTCATATTGACAGAGGCAGCTGGTGGCTCGGATCATCAGTAGCTTGTTTCTTTTGAAGATTGCGCCCTCGGCGGGGAGGCCTTGCTCTCCGATGTGGCTGAGAAAGCCTTTCCCACACTGATGATTTTGGCGTGCGCGGCGGTCGGCAAGTACGCTGGATAAGCTTCTCACAATGGCGAGGATTTGCCTCTTGAATGCGATGTAACTGCGAGTTAAGTGGTCCACGAGATCTCGTGGTAGGTGGTGACAACCCTCGATATCGAGGATCGTGAAGTGCCCAGGTGAGAGTTCAAAGGCTTTCGGCGGGAGCGCTGGAACTTCTCCATGTGTTGAATTTAGGCGATCTCATCTGTCGGTGAGATATCGTGCTTTAGCGACTTCAACCCTCGGCGGTACAATGCATCCATCGGTCGCTTCGGCGTGTCGGGTCACTTGCCGTTTTGCCTTTTTGGTGAAGGTTTGATGAGCGAAGCCCGCCTGATTTGGTGGGTTCGCCTGTCTTGCTCGGTTCACCCGAATGGGGAACCTTGCTGCTGGAGTGAAGTTCGTTCGAAATGCCAAGTCCGCCACTTTTGGGGATCTTGCCGCAGAGCGAAACCCGCCCGCATAGGTGGGCTCGCCTGATTTAGGCAGCCCGCCAAGACTATGAACCATGTGCTCTGGTTTGGCTCTCCTTAGGTCTAAATAGTAATTCAAGCCGTCCAGGGAGGTGGAGGCAGTCGCTTCCCGGCGTGCAAGGGCCTGTCATCGTCGCTGCTTGGCTCTTTTGGAGAGGAAATCGCGTGATGGTGAATGCGTGATCATGCGGCGAATCGTCCTCTCTTCCACGCGGGATTGGGTGGACTGCTTGGCAACCCAACAAGTAGTTGTTTGGCTTGCACTCTTGGCCATTGGTTCGGCCTTGGCTGGTTTAGGGGAGATAGAACCCCCTGCTGGTACTAGGGTAGAACTCTTGGGCATGGCTACCTTGGCCGCTTGGGGCTGGGCCATATGCACAACTCTGCGGTATCGATGAGAGGTTTTACTGTTAGAGGAGGAGGAAGATAAGTACTCTTCATACTTAGCTTGATCGAACTCAATCACAAGGGACTCGACTATCGTCCCTTCCGCAATGTCGTTGAATTGCGCCACCACCATCTCGATTGAGGAAACGGTTTCTCCCACTGTGGTCGCCATCCTCTGTTTGGTGTAAAAAAATCTCCTCTCAGATTTGTATTGGTCAAGTTGCTTTTTTACAAATCAAGAATTTCTTTTTACAACAGAAGCGAAGGGAATGCCCTTCTTGTTTAACGTGGGTTCATCGGTGGCGATAGTTTGCTTCCCTTGGACGATCCGATCGAAGTTGCGGTTGAGCTTCAATACGCAGTAGAAGCTCCGGCGTGGTTGAGTTTGGTTCTACCCGAGCTTGCTTAGATGAGCTACAGTGCAAGAGTTTGCAAAGAGCTCGAAAGCCTTCAAATCTGAGGATTCAGATGGAGTCTACTTCCCCAGTCCAAGCTTCTGCTGCCACTTGAGTTAACAGAGCAAGAGGATAACTCTTTAGCCCGCTCCTTCTTTCCAGCAGTAGTGTCCTAATCTTGTTACCAGCCCCCTCTTCTGTTGCTGAGGAAGCTTATAAATAGGCAAAGGGGTGGGATGTGACCACTGATGGGTAAGGGGCACCATGCCCTCTAGGCTGTGGGATGTGACGCTATAGAGGTAAGGAGAGCCATGTCTCATCATTACCCGTGATGTGAAAAGTGGGTGGGCGAGCCCAACCCTTTGAATACTGGTGAGCTTGAGGCCCGAGCTTGCCGGAATAGCGAGGTGCTTGGCGGGCCTCTGCGGGCGTGCTTGATTATAGCGGGGTCAAGGCGGCGAGGCCCTTGCGGGCGTGCTTGATTCGCAGTCGAACAAAACACGCAGGCGCCATTGAACTTGTATAGACGAGTTCACCTAACGAAGCGAAACTTTCTTGAGAGTAAGTAGCCACCCTTTAAAGTTGTGGGATGTGACCACTAATGGGTGAGGAGCACCATGCCCTCTAGGCGTGGGATGTGACGCTATAGAGGTAAGGAGAGCCATGTCTCATCATTACCCAGGATGTGAAAAGTGGGTGGGCCCCTTCCCTGTGGCGTTAAAATTGCTTATCGGTGCAGAACAAGACTTCGTAAACGGTGGGTTGACAACCGGCGATCCATCCGGCAGCTGACCGAGCCGTCGGCGTGATTCGCCGCCAGCGCGCCATAATGCGGCGAACCCATGAAGTGAGTCGGCAATCTGGCAAGCGGCGACCGCGTCGTGGAAAACCCGGCAACGAAGCTCAACGAGGCGAAGTTGGCTAAACTCAAAGCGGCGAGGCGGAATCAACCGTGCCAGTCCGTCGATGCAAACGAGCCGCTTGAGCTCGAAAGTTGATGGACACGGACTCAAACCTAACGGCGACATCACGGAGCAAAACTAAGCCGGGCCGAAAGAGTCGGCGAATCGGCGAAGAATCGGCGGAGAAGCAGCCGGAGAAAAAAGCGGCCTTGGCGACACCTCGGCCAAATGGCCAAGGTGGCTCACGCCACTGGCCGAGCCACCTCGACAACTGGCGGTGCCGACCAAGTGGCCGAGGCTCGACCACTTTGGCAGAACGCCTCGGCATAACTGGCAAGTACCGCAAGTGGCGAGGTGGCTCGGCCACTGGCGAGCCACCACCGACCATGGCGAGTGCCTGGCAAGTGGCGGTGGCTCGGCCACCATGGCCGAGCCACCTCGGCCAACCTGGCAGAAGTGGCTCCGACCAGTGGCCGAGCCGCTTGGCGAGCGTCTTTCCCCTTTTGTATAAATGGGGGGTCTTGCTTGGGGGTCTTGGACTCGGGACTTGGTGATTTGGACTTTTGAAGAGCCCTCGCGAGATCTGACCTTACGGTTCCGAGCACGGCGAGCTCAAGTCGGTCGGCGTCCGGATCTATAGGCGGAAGGTAAGCAAACTCGGTCGAACTACAGATACCCTCTAGGTTAAGCTTCGTCTTAACCTCGGGGGATGCTATTGTGATTTCTCCTTGTAGATCTCACCCGCTCGGCGATCCTCTCCTTAAGTGAGTCACGATCAGGCGATCCTCTCCTTCGTGAGTGTGATCCCTCGAGCCGTTTCCTTCGTGGCGAGCCCCTCGTCTGTAGTTCGGAACCGAGGTTTACACGGGATCGGGATTGCGCGGTGGTCAACGGACGAATAAAGTCCGACGCGAGGCAAAGAACCCGCATGGCGAGGATCGGGAAAATAGAGATCCTCGTGTTTGTTCACAAAAGGAAGAAAGTTGTAATTTTCGTTTCATTTATGCGCCTAAAATAAAGGCATTTCTTTTGTTTGAAATTTTGTTGTAGGCCAACGGCCGTAAACGAATTCAAACGAAAGCAATGAATAACAAACCAACTTTCCGCGAACAAAATTTGGCGACCACGGTAGGACCAGCGGCTTCAACGAAGCGTGTTAACCAGCGGGTCCGATCCGGTCATCGAGGAGGTCGAAGTTCGAAGTTCGACCGTAAGAAGTATGAAGAATACCTCTCCTCCTCGTCGAGATCGGTTCCCCACAAGTCCAAGATGGTCTCCGTTGCAAGGAAGACCGATCGGCCTCAGTGCGGGCGAAAATCCACCACCACCGCCGCCAAGACCGCAGACAACGGTGGTTCCCGGCCTAACAGCGGCCAAACCTTGAGAACCCTGTCTTTGCGGAAGTCGATTCGGCAATGGCGTCGTGACTCTCTCCAAGAGAGCCGTCGAGCGGCGTCGGCGCTGGCGAAACAATTAGCCCAGCGAAAGAATCAATGGATGGGGTCCGCTATGAGGCGGATCTAAGATCCAAGTTGACTCGAGGCGAAATACGAGATTGTAGCAGATTCCTCTGTGACGGGACGGAGAATGAGTCCGGAGTCAAGCGAATCGATCCAGCCCGAGGCGTATCGGCGCGCTGGCATCCTGGCGCCAACCGCGAGCTTTGGTGCAACAAGCCCGCGAGTTGAAGAGGGAGGCGCCAAGAAGTCGTCGACAACTCGCCTAGCTTGAAGCCCAAGTCCGTCGAGGCTTCAACCCGGCTGAAACCAACATCAAGCCTAGCTCTGCCCGGCGGGCCAACTCCTGCTCCGTGCTCAAATCGAAATTGTGAGCACCTCAACAAAGTGGCGTTGACACGAAGTCACCTCCGGCGTCTGTGCGAACTTCGTGAAGCTAACTCTGCAAACCCGGCGGGCTTACCGTCGAGGATCGCCTAGGTCCGTTAAAGGAATCGCGGGTCACTCCTATCTGAGGGGCTCATTACGCACCGGCGGACAAGCGGAGAAATCCTTTGGGTCCACCACGACTTCTTTGGAAGGCGATCGATGGACTACATCCTCGGCCAAAAGGAAGACCAAGGAAAAGGCAAGCTATGCCATCTTTGCCGGCAATTCGAGAGAAGGATAATGAAAAGTAGCCACCTTCCAATTTCTGAAGGAGCACTGAAGTCTTCGCTACTAGGAGCGGATACGAATATAGTTACAAATATCCGAGGCTCCAAACCCAAATGCTAAGACCTTGTCGGTAGGGGTGACGACTCCTCTCACTTTCGTGCGAGAGAAGGGACAACGGAGGCAGTTGCTAAGCGGTGAAGAAGCAAAGGCGACCTCGGGTCGAGCTCAACTCGAGGCAGTCGATTCAATGCCCGATTGTGAGGATAGACGAGGTGTCGGGCTCTCCATACCGTTTCGACGTCATGGCCCAGCTGGCGAACATCCCGGCCAGAATAACTCTCTACGAGTTGCTCCGATTGTCAAAGGAAACCCGGGAAGCTCTACAAGAAGCTCTGGCTGATTCTGAGGTGTTTCTCACTCAGATCAAGCCGATTCCGGAAGAATCTACACAACAATGCAACTTGGCAACCAAACACTTCCCCTGCATCACTTTTACAAAGGAGGATATGCAGACGAGAGATTCCAAGCACGATAGGCCGCTATACTTCACCGGGTATATTGGCTCTAGTGAAGTTAACCGGATCCAAGTCGATCCGGGTTCCGCTGTGAGCATCATGCCCTTGCGCCTCATGTATCACCTTGGAATCCCTGCCAGTAAGCTGGCGTCAACGGGCACAATGATCTATGGGTTTAACACCAGCGGGTCTCGGCCGCTTGGTAAAATCCGGATAAAGTGCCAAATGGGGGATTTAAAGTCCGAAGTCACCTGCTATGTGATTGACGCAGAGACTTCCTATAACTTATTGTTGGGTCGACCTTGGATCCACGGTAACGTTATAGTCCCATCTACTCTTCATCGTGTCTCAAATATGTAGACCACGAATAATGAGTCAAGGCGGTGGTGCGGACAAGCGACCGTTTAAGGGGTAGAGAATTATTTTCTTGATTCTCTCCTCTACGGTAATGAGTCCGAAACTGAATCATCGGCCCAAAGCACGGGACAGTGAAGAAGGCGTCTACGAAGCGGGCTTGATTATAGTGGTGGTTTTGTTTTGAATGACATTGTACCCTTGTAATCAATCTTGGCGATGAAGAATCGTCGGATGAACATTGTAATTGGCAAATTGCCGATGAATCAATAAATAACGATTTAGAGTACCCTTTGTCTTTGAATGATGTAATACAGGTTTATCGGCGACCACGAATTGCACTTACCAACTTCGGTCATCTTGCTTTACACAAAAGCGGTTCGAGATTCCTTAGGGACAACTTCGTCATCCACGAAGATCAAGTAGTGAAAAGACTTGGTTTACGGAAAAGGAGATGCGGTTCCAACGAATCATTTCTTAGAAGAAGATGAAGATGACAACGGGCCTATCCTCCACACATTCAGATATAGTACGAAACAGGTATCATGAAGAAGTGGGGTACGACTTGACACAAGGAGAAGGTCTATGTTTCATGCAGGTCCTCGAGTCCCTCCTAAAGCGCATATGTCCCAAAAGGGAAGCCGGATAACTACTATGCATTCAGACGGGATTGGGATACGAATCATCCTCGAGAAGATGAATGCTCATGGTCGATTGATAATAATCCACCCGATGAGGGAGACGGACATTCGCCCGATTCTTCGCTTGGGATTCGACACCGACCTGGGGCTTTCAAGGCCTTGATGTCGAATATGGCCACGATCGATCCTGCTACTATTGAGGGTGATGAAGATATGCCAACATGGGAAGACCCATGGATCCATCAACTTCGAGGCGGTTTGGGGATAGATTCAACAAAGAGACCCCTACTAAGGACGAGGTAACCCGTGCTAATATGGGTGATGAGGAGCATCCTAAGCTCATAAACATCAGTAATACTCTTCCCTCGGAAGAAAAGGAAGAGTTGATAAGCCTCGGGGAATATATCGATGTATTTGCCCGAGCTACGAGGACATGCCAGACTCGACCCTAATGTGGCAACACATCGCCTCAACATCAACGTGGATGTCAAACTGTCAAGCAATGCAAAGGCGGTTTAGTCCACAAATCTTCTGAACAATCGTTGTGAAGTGAAGAAACTCATAGAATCGGATTCATCGAGGAAATTCAACATCCGGATTGGGTGGCAAATATAGTCCGGTCATGAAGAAAATGGGTCGATTAGGATGCATTATGGACTCTGAGAGACCTCAACGCGGCTTGCCCGAAAGATGACTTTCCTCTTCCAATCACTGATGTCATAGTTGACAACACGTGTGGATTTGAAAGAATGTCCTTTATGGATGGCTTTTCGGGGTATAATCAAATCAAGATGCACCCGATGGCCTTAAACCTGCAGTTGAAGCCCATCGGCATATATTGCTACGGTCATGCCGTTCGGCCTCAAAATGCGGCGCACCATACGAGCAATGACTAAAATTTTCCAGGATCATCTCCGGAAAACGGTCGAATGCTACGTCGATGACTTGGTCGTGAAAAGCCGTGACAAAGGAGATCATATCAAAGATCTTAGAACGGTATTCAAGCTCATGCGGACTCATCAGCTAAAGATGAACCCTGCCAAATCCTTCCTTGGGATGTCCAGTGGCAAGTTCCTCGGCTTCGTCGTCACCGACAAAGGAATCCACGTCGATCCTGATAAAGTGAAGGCCATTCAAGAGTTGCAACCTCCGAGAAATCTGAGAGAACTCAGGGGGTTACAAGGGCGATTGGCGTACATCCGACGGTTCATATCGAACCTATCTGGGAAGTGCCAACCATTCTCTAAATTGAACAAGAAGGGCGTGTCGTTTATTTGGGACGACGCATGTCAGAAAGCGTTTGAAGAGATCAAATCGTATCTCGCTAAACCTCCTGTTCTCGTTGCACCGCAGTCGGGAAAACCGTTCCTGATCTATGTCAAGGCAACGGATCATTCGTTAAGCGCCTTACTCGCGCAGGACGACGACAGCGGTCCGCGAGCGGATGTATTACGAGCGAACATTAGTGGTCTTTGAGTCTCGATATCCAATGGTCGAGAAGCAGTGCCTTGCATTAGTGTTCGCGATTCAGAAAATGCGGCACTATTTAGTCGGACAGACGATTTATGTTATCTCTAATGTAAATCCGGTCCGAATATTTATGACCCAGCCGGCCTCAATGAGTTGGCGTCTGGCGAAATGGGCCTTACTCTTGTCCCAATATGACTTGCACTTCAAACAACAGAAGTCAGTCAAAGGACAGGCGATTTGTGATCTCTTGACCCGGCCAGCGGATCGGTTGAGCTATATGATGATCTTCCGGATGAAGTCCAGGAAGTCAACACTACGTCGCACCAACAAATATGGCGATTGTACTTTGACGGAGCTTCTCGGGCCACTAATGTAGCAAGTACCCCCGGACGCTCTAAAATCTCCGCTGGAGTCGGAGTTGTCTTGATTTCCCCGGGGAATCATGTCATGCCCCGTGCTTATTCACTCACCGAACCCTGTTCCAATAACGTAGCCGAATACAACGCGCTACTTATCGGACTTAGCTTCGCCAAAGAGCTGGGGGTCGAATATCTCGGGCGTATGGAGATTCTGGCGATAGTTAAGCAGGTCCGTGGTGACTACGAAGTGAGGAACTCTGATCTGGTCCCCTATCATCAGGTAGCCGTTGAAATGGCCGACTCATTCGAAGAATTCTTCATCGAATATATCCCACGCCTCCAAAAGCTCACTTGGTCTGCGTTAGGCTGATGTGTCGTTAGCACAACCTTCCGAGACCGAGCAATTAGTTACGGTCAGGACTCACCAGCTCTTCGTACCAATATATGATGGGGTACAAGAAGACAAAGGGGTAGTTACCAAAGAGGTACATGCAACCCAAACCAAGTTAGAGCCCCGAGATTGGCGCTTTCCTATCGTCGATTACGTTTTACACGGTATTCACGAAGACGGAAGGAAAGAGAGTCAATCCGCTAAGAGCTCCTGATTCTTTTACGACCACGAAACCGGATGCTATATCGCCGGGGGTACGATGGTCTTTTACTCCGATGCCTTTCAAACAAGGAGGCAGAAGAGGTTCTTCGGGAAGCACACGAAGGTGAATGTGGTGCGCACCAGCCTGGTCCCAAACTCTACGATCGAATTAGGAGAATGGGCTACTTTTGGCCCACAATGGTTAATGACGCAGTCGAGTACGCTCGGAAATGCCATGCGTGTCAAATTCACGCGAATTATATGCATCAGCCGCCGGGCGGTTGCATCCCGACCACATCGGCCATTGAGACATGGGGAATGGACGTTGTAGGTCCCATTTTTCCTCCGTCAGTTAAAGGAGATCGGTTTATTCTAGCGATCACCGACTACTTCTCCAAGTGGGCTGAAGCAATCCCACTAAAAGGGTCAAAGCGAGATGCAGGTATCAGATTCATCAAACACCATGTCATTTATCGACATGGTGTCCCAAGACGGATCGTGCATGACAACGGTCCCCAATTTATCAGCAATTCCTTCATCAAGTTTTGCGAAAAATTCAAGATACAAGATGTCTCGTCGACGACCTATAATCCAAAGAAATAATGGGTTAGCCGAGGCGCTCAACAAGACGATCATCAAGATTTTGTCGAAGCTTGTGAAGAATAACAAGCGAGGCTGGGGCGATAAACTTCGGAGAAGCACTCGGGCATATCGCTGCGATGCGTGCGCCGGCGGGGAGCTACCCGTACTCTACGGTCTACGGGTGTGAAGCAATTCTCCGTTGGAAATCGATTCCGTCACTTAGCGTCGCCCACTTGCGAGATGGCGACCAAGAACAACATCAAAAGCGTCTCGAAGAACTTGAGATGTTAGATGAAAGCGCTGGAGGCTCAACAATGCATTGAGTTCTATCAAGCTAGAATGTCGAGGGCTTTCAACAAGAAAGTTCGACAGAGAACCTTTAGGGAGGAGATCTGCGTCCTGCGGCTAGGCGACCGATAATCCTCACCTCTAAAAGAAAGGTAAATTCGAACCCAAATGGGAAGGACCGTTTATAATAGACACAGTCTATTCAAGCGGTGCATATATATCATCACCTGAGAATGGCGGCCAGGCAATTAATCTTAGATAAATGGGAAGTTTCAAAAATACTATCCTTAGTATATTCAGATAACCCATTTTGATGGGAAATTCCTCGAGAATATCTCACTCATTTTCATGAGGATAACCCTAAGTTATTGTGTTTTCCTCCAAAATTCTCTCACCGATCAAATTCATTGGCGGTGGGCCCACTAAAATCTTCTTGGTCCAACCACCGGCCAAAATCCTCTCGATTCCTTCCACGAACCAGAGGTCCACTTTCAAATTCCGTTAGCAATCCTACAAAGCGGCTATCCGTACCCTTCCAAGATTCTCGGAGTGGAGATCCCACTCTTAGTTTCTCATTGGGAAATAGAGTACATTCTTTCTTTCCCACATTTTACCTGGAGATAGAATACATTCTTCCTCTCCAGAAGCAAGAGATAGAATACATTCTTCCTCTCTTGTCTTAGATTCTCGGAGTGGAGATCCCACTCTTAGTCTCATCTTTCAAGATTCTCAAAATGGAGATCCCATTTTTAGTCTCTCCCACTGGAAACAGGACAAAAATCCTTCCTTTCCAATATCCGGAGATAGGAGACAAGATCCTCCTTCCTCTCCACCCTCGGGAAATAGAATACATTCTTCCTTTCCCACCTCAATCAACCTTAGTCCGGTTCAATCCTTCTCCGGTCAAAAGAAGGCGCCAAGATTCATCTTGGGGTATTTCATCCCGAAGCCTAAGAAGGGATGAAGTCGACGCCTAACACGCGTCGCCGGTTTAGTCTTTCTCCGATTGAAGAAGACACCAGAGTTCGATTCTGGGGTATTTCATCCCGAAGCCTAAGAAGGGATGAAGTCGACGCCTAACACGCGTCGCCGGTTTAGTCTTTCTCCGATTGAAGACACGAGTTCGATTCTGGGGTATTTCATCCCGAAACCTAAGAAGGGATGAAGTCGACGCCTAACACGCGTCGCCGGTTTAGTCTTTCTCCGATTGAAGAAGACACGAGTTCGATTCAGGGTATTTCATCCCGAAGCCTAAGAAGGGATTAAGCCAACGCCTCACACGCTGCTGTCGTAGTCTATTCCGTGATAAAGACGAAGCCTCACGATTCAACATCGTAGCATTAAGTCTAAGAGAGTTTCATTCTTTTAGCACAACGTTGTGTGTAGAACGGATTCAGATAATCTACATGCTAGCCCAACTCAAACGGTAGTTGGTAAAGGCTAATCAAATCCGTTGAAGGCTGGGGGTCGGCCAATAACCCTAAAGTCGACGCCTAACACGCGTCGCCGGTTTAGTCTTTATCCGATTGAAGAAGACACCGAGTTCGATTCGGGTATTTCATCCCAAGCCTAAGAAGGATTAAGCCAACGCCACACGCTGTCGGGTAGTCTATTCCGTGATAAAGACGAAGCCTCACGATTCAACATCGTAGCATTAAGTCTAAGAGAGTTTCATTCTTTTAGCACAACGTTGTGTGTAGAACGGATTCAGATAATCTACATGCTAGCCCAACTCAAACGGTAGTTGGTAAAGGCTAATCAAATCCGTTGAAGGCTGGGGGTCGGCCAATAACCCTAAAGTCGACGCCTAACACGCGTCGCCGGTTTAGTCTTTATCCGATTGAAGAAGACACCAGAGTTCGATTCTGGGGTATTTCATCCCGAAGCCTAAGAAGGGATTAAGCCAACGCCTCACACGCGTTGCCGGGCGATCTCTTGCCCGTAAAAGAGTACCA
The DNA here is from genome assembly GCA_012295165.1 of Asparagus setaceus. NCBI lineage: Eukaryota > Viridiplantae > Streptophyta > Magnoliopsida > Asparagales > Asparagaceae > Asparagus > Asparagus setaceus. The sequence continues at coordinate 3,815,621 of CM022709.1, read as the reverse complement.
AGCCTATGTATTCAATATCATAGCAACAAGTCTAGAAGAGTTTCATTCTTCTAGCACAACGTTGTGTGTAGAACGGATTCGGATAATCTACATGCTAGCCCAACTCAAGCGGTAGTTGGTAAAGGCTAATCAAATCCGTTGGCGGTGAGGGTTTGCCAAAATCCTATAAGTATTATGGTTAATTATTTACGGCTAAATAAAAGAATCACAATAGAGCACAAAGAGGGCGAAATATGTTTTGCTTTAACTTCGGATACTTTATTGAGGAAAGCTTGTTGAAGTTCCTCCGAACCTCGCCCCGAAAGTCTCCTCGGCTGCCATTAAGGGCCTCGCGATCTCCTTCTTGATGTCAACCGGCTTACGCCCGAGAGTTCAAATTTCGCACGACCGCGAGAGTCTTTTCTTTGTTGGCCTTTGTCGACTTCAAGGCGATCAGGCTCTCCCTCGCCGCTTAGGGTTCTGTTCGAGCTCTACTATCCTCGCTTCTCCAGCGCGACACAAGACCAAAGTGTCCCACGGAAGACGAAGCTTCAGCAACAACGGTCTCCAAATGATGCACACCGGCGCATGTGTGAACCGAGTCGGTAATAGCATGGCGTCTGCCAAGCCGTCGAGTGACCCGTCTCGTCTCTATATATGAGGAGAACCCGCTACTTCAAAATCTTGTGGACTTTGGGGCTTAACCTCCAAATGGTGAAATCATCAACAAATGGCTCGGGCGGACTCAATCTTCGGATATTCTCCCATGTCGCCTAGCCCTACTCCAAATAGGATTACAGTATAAACTAATTCACGGTTCTTAGCGAAGTTCTGGAGAATATTACCATATTCTTAAGGATAACTTCGATAACCCTCAATTTCCTCATTGTGGGACCTCAAGGAGGATAAAATTACGGCGAGGCTTATATCGACGGACAACGCTCTACCTCGAAAGGACTCCTCCCTGTATCGGTGCCGATTCATGCATCACCGAGGGCCTACCAATCAACAATTGAGAAGAATACCTCCCACCGTGGATGAACACTGCTACAGCAGAATATCGATGGCGGCGCCAACCAGCGTCGTCGACAAAGGATTCACCGATCAGCGGTTCGGACCCACCGATCAGCGGAGGAATCTCGAGGTCAATTGGGCGACAATCCACCGACACGAGTCATCAACAGCAAATGAACTCAATTAGCTACAGTTTGAAATTCCGACAACGGTCAAGCAATAAATGCGGCACCGCAACACCCCCAGGTATCCTACAAAGCACTGGAGAACCTGAGAGGATTGGAGGAATCAAATACTGGAGCCAACCTCAAAAGAAATTCATCTATCGACTTAGGCGAGATTTCGACAACGGTCAAACAAAAATGCGATGCAGTAATACCTTGACAATCCTACAAAGCGGAAAGACTGAAGGGAATGGAGAAATCAAACGCCAGGGTCATTCACAAGTCCTATCCGCCAATTAAGGAGTGGAGGGCTCATCATGTCAAAGCATCCCGGACTCATCAAGAATGAGGCGAGGCGGCTTTGGAGGGTATCTGTGGCGTTAAAATTGCTTATCGGTGCAGAACAAGACTCGTAAACGGTGGGTTGACAACCGGCGATCCATCGGCAGCGACCGAAGCGGCGTCGGCGTGATTCACGCCATAAAGCATAGCGGTGTGAACCCATGAAGTGAGTGGCGTCACGAAACCAGCGAAGCGACGCGTCGTGGAAAACCGGCAGCGAAGCTCAACGAGGCGAAGTTGGCTAAACTCAAACGTCGGCGAGGCGGAATCAACCGTACTTAGTCCGTCGATGCAAACGCAGCCGCTTGAGCTCGAAAGTTGATCGGACACGGACTCAAACCTAACGGCGACATCACCGAGCAAAACTAAGCCCGGAAGACCGAAGAGTCGACGGAAATCGACGAAGAATCGGCGGGAAGCGGTAACGGAAAAGCAGCGAGGCGACACCTCGGCCAAATGGCCAGGTGGCTCGGCCACCATGGTCGAGCCACCTCGCCATGGCCGAGGTGCCTCGACAAGTGGCGAGGTGGCTCGACCACTTTGGCCGAGCCACCTCGCCAACTTGGTCGAGGTGGCTCGACCACTTTGGCCGAGCCACCTCGCCATGGCCGAGGTGCCTCGACAAGTGGCGAGGTGGCTCGGCCACCATGGTCGAGCCACCTCGCCATGGCCGAGGTGCTCGCCAAGTGGCCGAGCCACTTGGCAGCGTCGCCTTTTTGTATAAATGGGGGTCTTGCTCTTGGGGGTCTTGGACTCGGGACTTGGTGATTTCGGCGGACTTTTGAAGAGCCCTCGCGAGATCTACGACGCACGGTTCCGAGCACCGGCGAGCTCAAGTCCAGTCGACGTCAGATCTATAGGCGGAAGGTAAGCAAACTCGGGTCGAACTACAGATACCCTCTAGGTTAAGCTTCGTCTTAACCTCAGGGATAGCGCTGTGATTTCTCCTTGTAGATCTCACCCGCTCCGGCGATCCTCTCCTTCGTGAGTGCGATCCCCGCAGGCGATCCTCTCCTTCGTGAGTGTGATCCCCTCAGGCGCTTCGTTTCCTTCGTGAAACGAGCCCCTCTACGTCTGTAGTTCCGGAACCCGGGTTTACACCAGGATCGGGATTGCGCGGTGGTCAACGGACGAATAAAAGTCCGACGCAGGCAAAGAACCCATAGCGAGGATCGAAAAATAGAGATCCTCGTGTTTGTTCACAAAAGGAAGAAAGTTGTAATTTTCGTTTTCATTTATGCGCCTAAAATAAAGGCATTTCTTTTGTTTGAAATTTTGTTGTAGGCCAACGAAGTAATGCAATTCAAGCGAGCAATGAATAACAAACCAACTTTCCCCGCGAACATCCCCAAGCAAGCAGCCACTAGCATTGTTCAGACAGGCGAGCGGGCGAGCTTAAGAGTTATTTAAATGCTTGCCGAACAAGCGGGGCCAACTGGCGGGCCCCCTCAACTTGTGAGCTGGTGTTCGTTGTGCAGGCGAACCCCTTGCAGGCGTGCTTGGCGCACAGGCGGGGTTGACTGGTGAGCGACGTTGGACTCATGTGGGCGAGCTCATCGTGTGGGGCGACCTCGTGCGGGCAAGCTCGTTAAACAGGCGGCACTTGAGCTCTTGCAGGCGAGCTCAACGAGTGGGACGACCTCGTGCGGGCGAGTTCGTTAAACAGGCGGCTCTTGAGCTCTTGCAGGCGAGCTCAACGAGTGGGACGACCTCGTGCGGGCGAGTTCGTTAAACAGGCGGCTCTCGAGTTTTGGGCGAGCTCGTCCAATAAGCTGTGTTGAGCTCGTTCATCTCTTTGACTGGGGGGGGGGGGGTTAGAGATTTTTCCCGCCTACAGGTAAACCTATATATCAAATGATGGAAATATTTATTAATCCATTTACTTAAAAAACGTTTGAACGATCAATTCACACCCGGATGTTGTACCCCTCGACACATTAAAATAAGGGTGCAACTTCGCAATCCATCCGAAACTGGACTTGGACCAACCCTATTCTAAGTTTGTTTTAAAAAAAACTAGGATAATCCTGGCCTACCCTTTTGCCAAATAAAAAAGGGTTAATTTTAGAAAATCCCCCTCAACTATGAGGCTTGTCTCAGTTTATCCCCATCATCTATTTTATCTTTAGAAAACTCCCCTCAAATTTGAGGGTGTTGTAGATAACGCCCCTTAACTTTTAAAATATGAGTAAACTCCTGTTAACCATGGGGTGTCTCACAAAACCCTCTTTATCTTTCTAGTTTTTTCAAATACCCCCTAATATTATTAATTTAAAATATGCAATAAATAAATTACTCTTGGTTGAAAAAATTCATGTGAGTTTAAAACCCAACCCAATCAAAACATTAGACTTAGGTTGATGAGTTTTGATGAGGAAACTAATCTTCAAAAGAATTTAAAAGTTTTAATTGTTTCAAATAATACAAGCATGAATAAGCGTAAAATAAAAGAAGTTTAGTATTTCAAAAAGAAAAAAATTAGATTTGTACGTAAACCTAACAATGAAGATGGAGGAATAAGAAGTGAGGAAAACAAAATGCAAGTTATTTTTAACCAAAAAAGTTAAAAGGAACACTATGATAAAAAATTTAATGTCTTAGGGATAGTATGGTCATTTTAAATCATTTGTTCCTTTAGATTTAAATTATATTAGTTTAGGGGTTAAGTGAGAAAAGTTGAGGGGATAAATAATATTTTGAAAGTTAAGGGGATTATCTACAACAACTCTATAATAGAGGGTTTTAGAGTTAAAATAGTTGAGGGGTTTATTTGAGACAACCCCCATAGTTGAGGGGTTTTCTAAAATTAACCCAATAAAAAAGAGCACCTAAAATTAGATCAGGTTCAACCTTGCTCCATTCCTAAAAAATTGTCATGCACATTATAACTATTCGCGTTAGAGTTGCTATAGATAAGATATACAATACATGTGCGTAGTATATATCCTAATGGAGCTTATCACATGGTTATTTAAACCTTTGTAGTTCAGTTGTATATTTGCCCAATTCTTTAATACGGTTTGCTTAATCCTTTATGTTGAGAAAAAGTTTCAGCACTTAAATTCAAAATTAAAACATTTTACTCAGTAATTGTAGCCGGTGCTTAAAAAAAAAATCTTTTTTCTAAAAAGAAAAAAGAGCCTAATTAAGGTAGCAAGAAACTAATAATGGCATTCAAGAAAGGAGGGTTTGGTTCAAGTATGAGGTGTGGATGGGGGAGAGGGAGGCGGTTGGGACAAGTGGAGGGTGGGGTAGGTTGGAGGAGGGCACGGGGGATGAAGAGGGATGACAGAAGAGAATAGGTTATACGATGAGAAATGAGTTGATGGAATATGAAATAATTAAGTGAGAATCAAGTTTAGAAATTTTTTTAAAATACAATTAGATACATTTGAAGACAACTTATTAGACAAGAGCACGATTTTTTCAAGTCTAGCGGCTGGTGGCAATTTTTTCTTAGAAAATGTCAATAAATTAGTTTTGATTTTCACATAGGAAATATATTACAGGTAAACTTGCATTCCTTAAATATATTGCTACTGTTAAGTATAGAGTATTGGGAGAAGTTGATCATAACCTTCGTTGATATTAGTGTAGTGTTTATATACAAGTGAAAAGGAAGCCATTCCAGTATTCTAAGCAATCGTAAGACTAAAATATAAGCCTACGTATGTACAATATTTAATATCCCCCTTAAACTTTATTTTAATCTACCAAAGACGGTTTACCAAGATGAAAAGATGTTGCTTTACGGTGTGAGTTTTGGTGAATAGGTTTGTGAGCTGAAGATCGATAGACACATAGGGAAAAGTACTAATGGTGCCCATCAAGAAAATAATGACAAGTAAAGTGATAATCTATCTCAATGTGTTCGTTTGTGAAAGATGGGATTATTAAGTGTAGTACATTAATAGAATTTTAATAATACTTTTCATTGATATTATAGTTTTTATATACAAGTGATAATAGAGTTGTTCCAGTATCATAAATGATGTGAAACTAAGGATATGCTTGGATATAATTAATACACTATATTAGACATTATTTAACACTCTTGAAACTCAAAACACAAACATCAAACTTGAAATACATTTTGGTATTTTAAAATAAGTGTTGTGTTTTTATTTTGATATTATAGCCTAACAAAACACAATAGAAATGCTAAAACACCATAGTACCGACACGGCACGTAAAAATTAGAATATGAGACTCCATACATACAATATTTAACAGTTATAACTTCTGTTTGATGCAGTGAATTTTTTTTTGAAGAAAATTAGACGTGAGCCGATAGCTATATCTCAAACTAATTAATTAATTAATATCTGCAAGGATAGTGACTGACGTAGGAGCTATAACTCTCCAACATTTTAAGTTGTCTGCAGTTGAGAAATGTCAATTAGTGTTTCCGTATGAAATTATGTGCTGTCGCTTTTTGCAGTTGTAGTTTCTTTGATGTGAAAGGGGAACTATTTTGTAATCTTTATTAAATTATAACTATCCATAATTAAAAACATCTCATAATTATATAGAGCAAGGCTCCTATGAACTTAAGTTCATAATGAATAGTGGTGCACCAACTTTTTTATCCACTCATCTTGTCTTGAGATTTGTGATGCACAAATCTCAAAGTGGACTTTCACTAGTACAAAACAGGATAGTCCAAACGGTTCTCGTAACCGTTTGGACAAGTGAAAATAGCCCAAACGGTGAAAACCGTTTGGGATGTTAAAACCCAAACGGTTGGCACCGTTTGGGCTATAATAAGATCCCAAACGCATCTCCCAAGCGGTTTAGACCGTTTGGGTTTTATTAAGCGGTTTCCACCGTATGGGAGTTTTAATTATTTTTTTTATAAATAAAACTTTTTTTTTCCGTTCTCCCTCCATACTAAACCCGCTTCCCCCCAAAAATTTCCCCAAATATACCCTGCGCCCTCTCAAATCCCTAAACCTAATTTCCCCAAAAACTTTCTTGTTTTCTCCGTTCTCACGCTCCTCATCGCCCTCCTCCTCCACCTTTCGCTCCTCACGACCCTCATGGCGTGCATCCCCTCTTCAACCAAGCACGCCGCCGCCTCCGTCGTGCGTCAGGGGCTGCAGCATCGCCCCCACCCACCTCCTCCTCGAGCATCGCCTCCGCCGCCTCCGTCGTCGCGTGATGCGACGCCGCCCCACCCACCTCCTCCTCGAGCATCGCCTCCGCCGCCTCCGTCGTGCGTCAGGGGCTGCAGCATCGCCCCCACCCACCTCCTCCTCGAGTATCGCCTCCGCCGCCTCCGTCGTGCGTCAGGGGTTGCAGCATCGCCCCCACCCACCTCCTCCTCGAGCATCGCCTCCGCCTCAGTCGCCAGCTTTCTCCTCGGGTAAAATAACAAAACCTAAAGCTGTTATGCGCTTATAGTTAGAGAGAGAGGATAGTGGTTGTTGTTGATGGAAAATCTAGAATTTAATTGATGATAAAAATTGAGAGTATTGGGTTACCGATGAGGAATAAGGCGGAGGTCCACGGTGGAGGATCTTGAGATCGGACGGCGAGGTGGTCCACGGCGGTTGGTCGGTGGAGTAGTGGATTTGAGTCCATTTGGGTCCGGTTTTGCCTTCCCTCTTCTCTTCTCTTTAGAGGGCGTCATGAGTCAAAGCTAAAACTACTGAGATATTTAAAGGCTAAATTGCACTTACATGCCTATAGTTTCAACAATTTGGGACTTTAAGGCCTCCTAACTTAAAATCCGAGCACTTAAATTCTCCAAATTCTGCAAAGTATTTAAGTTTGCAGATAAATAACTGAAGTTAAAAAATTCGGACGGCATTAACTTTTCTTTATTGCATAAAAACTTCACTAAGTTCTTCTACAATTAAACCTCTGGAGTAGCTTGGAGAAGCAATTCACTTTCTAGCCTTTTAAAATTACAAATTTTGATTACTTATTACCACCAGCGCGGTGTTTGATAAAATGCCGATATCGTGCAAACATGAAATTTACTTATTTAATTACTTGCATGTTAAGAACCATTTAGCTTACAGAGTTGGTCTCTATGCAGGTTGGTATTGCCGTTGTCACTAGGTCTGATGGAAGATTAGCCGTTAGAAGATTAGGAGTTCTTTGCGAGCAGGTAAATCTTCACTTGCTTATTATCCGATCCAACTCTCATGTTATTATTGCTGACAACGAATCCATGACTCTGATCTGCATCCAATTCTAAGAGGTAATCTCTGCTTTTGAATACCGTCAAAATCCCTAATAATTCTTGGTTAACTCTCAAAGGAATAAATGTTCATGAGATTCACTTACTCTACCACATAGCACACATAAAGGGTCAATCTAAACATTCTTCTTCAACAATCTATCCTTTATGTTCAATTTGCCAAGTATTGCTAGCCAAAACAGAAACTTGAACTTTCAAAGGGGCAATCACTCTCCAGATATCAGTAAATTGTACCTAAGCCCTCCATCTATCAAAAACTGATATACATATCTTGTTAAAAAAACCTCTTTTAGCTTCCAGCATCCAACTTATTTTATCAGGACTTCCAACTATTTCTACCTGCTTCAACATCTTCAGTAATTCCATGTTTTGGGGTTTAGTATCTAATCTTTCCAATATTGTTATGGATTAGAAGAGTTAGTTTACTAAATCCTTGGTTAACTCTTTATATATATGGTTTTTTTAAATTTATTTTGAATAGGGCAACTTGTCCTACTTTTCCCCTCAAAAAAAGAAAAAAAAAGAAAAAAAAAGAAAAAAAAGGAAAAAGAAAAAGAAAAAGATAGCATCAGACGCTATGTAAGATTATAGATCTACTTCCATTATGCCAATTAACATGAGAGTAACAATTATGTATGGTTATTGCCTCGTTGGGATTACGTAGGTATTAGGAAAGCAATTCAAGATATAGAAGGGTTATATCCTATGCATTAAGCTTAGTATGAAGTCTGTCAAGGATACTGAGATGTGTAAGGTGGTCGACGTGGATTCACACTTCCTAGTTAAAGGTGAATCTTGAATTATGAATCAAGGTTAGTAAAAAGTGACAACTAAGCCCAAATCACAATGATACTAATGAAGTTCAGTTTCTTTCAACCAGAAGTAATTAACTTTGTAAATAATCTTGAGATTATAATTCATACAAAAGTCAAATTTGGTTATCAAGGTATATTTCGAAAAAAAATCTTTAAAATCGTTTGCTTTTTTTGTGATTAGGCTGATTAGTTCTGGAATTTTTGTCTGCTTGTCTATAAACATTGACATGCTAAGGAAAATATTTGTTTTCATCTTTTGTTTCTACTATTCTCAGATTGGTGCCTCAACAAGCTCATGTCTTGCCTTTTAGAGCGGTTGGATAGATGTGAGTAGTTGGATTAATAGCAAATGTAAATAATAATATTTATTAAGCGAAGTTGCAGTTCTCTTTTGAAATAAAATTTTTATTTCAAATCTTAAAATTGGGTAAATAATTAATCATTTTTAATAATGTCAATACTTTTAAAATTTATCTTTATAATAATATTTTTTAACTTAGTACTTTTTAATATTATGCAAACTTAGAGTGGTTGGATAGATGTGAGTAGTTGGATTAATAGCAAATGTAAATAATAATATTTATTAAACAAAGTTGCAGTTCTATTTTAAATTAATTTTTTATTTCAAATTTTACAAATTGGATAAATATTATGTAATTAATCCTTTTAATAGTATCAATACTTTTAAAATTTCTCTTTTAATAATATTTTTTAACTTAATACTTTTTAATATTATGCAAACTTAGAGTGGTTGGATAGATATGAGTAGTTGGATTAATAGCAAGCGTAAAATTTCTCTTTTTCATAATATTAAATTGTTCTATTAATTTAATCAAACATATTAATTAAATTAGAATAACAATGTAATATATAAAAGGATCAAGGGTAATAATGACCATGAAAAGATTTTCTGAACTCGTACTTTTAAAGGAGTATGATATATATATATATATATATATATATATATATAATTAAAAGAAAAATTAATTGTACTCTTATCATAAAATCAATAGAAACCAACACTGTCTTCCGTTTGTTTTCCGGTGTTGAATTGGGGAATTGAATCTTACCTCTTAGAGAGTTAGTCGGAGGCTATGGAGGTCAAGCAAGTCTACCATGAGAAGCAGAGATTACCGTTGTATAGTTCAAACTATCATATAATTTGAGAAAATGGCTTTTGAATAATGTATGTATAGTACAAATTAGGTTTGAACCTTGAAATGCATGAATTCATGCATGCATTTTCATATGTTTAAACTTTTTGGCTTTTAATTGTAACCCTATATTCGAAGTAAAGTCATGATCATGCTTAGCTTATTAGTAAATCCATGTTTTTAGAAGTCGTCGTTGATAAATCATTTTATGTAGGTTAGCATGGCCCGCGTCTACATAAGAGATAAGAATTGGATGTATGTGGGTCGTGCAGAACGCATGCAATCTATTTTCGTCAATGGTGTTGGTGCTTTCATGGACTTTGCACGCAGACACGATATGGTTCGACGGGGGAGGTTGATTTGTCCATGTAAATTATGTGTGAATAAGTTGCATCAGTTGGAGGAAGAAGTAGAACTTCATATTGTGAAGAATGGTTTCGTTAGCGATTATAAAACTTGGGTATATCATGGAGAAATTGAAGGTCTTAGTGATGCAGATGAAGAAGAACAAGAAGAAGACAACTTATTTCTCGATGAGGAAATGGAGGAAATGGTTGAGGTAGCTCTTGGTAACACTAACTCGCGAAGATCTTCCTTAGGAGGACATCGTGAAGACAATTATGATAAATACATGAATGATGCTAGAAGGCCAATTTATGAGAATGCAAAACATTCCACTGTCATGGTTTGTCCATCTATTCAGTTAAATGTCTAAATAAATGGAGCAACAAGTCATTTACGATGCTCCTCAAGTTTCTTAAAGATTCTATGCCTCCGGGGAACCATGTGCCTGAGAGCTGGTACGAAGCTCAAAAGACAATGTCTAATTTGGGTCTGAACTGTGAGGTGATTCATGCATGTCACAATGATTGTATACTTTATTGGAAAGAAAACTCAGATAAGATAGAGTGTCCTACTTGCGGAGAGGCTAGATATAAGAAGAAAGTACATGATCAAAAGAAAGATATACCTATGAAGATAGTACGATACTTTTCCATAACACAGAGGCTGCAGAGGCTATTCAAGTGTAAGAAAACAGCAGTGGCAATGACCTGGCATCATCGTGCTCGTCCAAGTGAAAATGGACGAATGAGTCATCCTAGAGATACGCCTGCATGGAAGGATTTTGACAGTAGGCACCCAACATTTAGTCAGGATCCTCGTAATATCAGGCTCGGACTAGCTAGTGATGGCTTTTGCCCCTTCAGTTTTAAGGGCAACCCCCACAGCACGTGGCCTGTTGTGATGATGGTTTATAATCTCTCACCGTGGTTAGCTATGGACCAATCCTATTTTATGATGCCTCTTCTTATTGATGGTCCTAAGTCACCCGGAAATAATATTGACGTCTATCTTCGACCTCTTATCGAAGAATTAAGGTCTTTATTTATCGATGGTGTGGAGACATACGATGCAGACACGGGGACAACCTTCACCATGCGTGCAGCATTAATGTAGACAATCAACGACTTTCCTGCATATGGAATGCTATCAGGTTGGTCCGTACATGGTTACACAGCATGTCCTTACTGTCACCTCCAAACAACATCAAGAAGGCTGCCCTTTAGCAATAAGACTTGTTATTGCGGTCATCGCCGTATGTTGCGTGAAAATCATCCGTACAGAAATGACATCATCCACTTTGATGGTACTAAAGAGAATCGTCCGCGTCCAAACCCATTATCTGGAGAGGATATACTTGCTCAGTGGAATGGCAAAAACAACGTGACTTTCGGAAAAGTTAAGGGAAGACAAGAAACACCACAAGGATGGAACAAGAAAAGTATTTTCTTCGAACTGCCGTACTGGAAGACAAATAAAGTGCGGCACAATCTAGATGTCATGCACATTGAGAAGGGAGTATCTGAGCACATACTTAACTTACTTCTTTGTAAAGATGGAAAATCGAAAGATAACCTCAAAGCTAGAAGGGATCTCCAGGCGTGGAACATTAGAAAAGAGTTGCATCCTATACCGAAAGCAGGCAATCCGGACAAGTTTGTACTCCCCAATGCTGTGTATCACATGTCAGCAGATGAAAAGAAAAAGTTTCTTCAGGTGTTACATGAGTTGAAAGTTCCTATGGGTTTTTCAGGATCATTTAGTAAGAAGATAAAAATTGTTAAAGGCAAGATCGAAGGGTTGAAGAGTCATGATCACCATATTATTATGGAGCATCTTCTTCCACTATCTCTTAGGACTTCCCTTCCTAAATCAGTTGGTTTAGTGATCAACGATCTTTGCAGATTCTTTCGTGAATTGTGTGCTAAAAATATTGAGGGCGATAAGTTGAAGAAGCTAGAGGCTGAAATTCCCTTAATATTGTGCAAGCTTGGCGAATTTTCCCACCATCATTCTTTGATATCATCATACACTTGTTCATCTTGCAGCGGAGGCTAGGCTTCTTTGGACGGTGCAATATCGATGGATGTATCCTATCGAAAGGTACCTTCAATTTTTGATTAGCCTAATCAATATATTTTTATTTTACAACTTGGGTATGGTGATTTAGTGTAAGTTTTGTAGGTACCTTCTCAATGAAAAATTATATTCGCAATAGAAATCGACCAGAGGGTTCTATTATGGAAGGTTATCTACTAGAGGAAGTAACTACCTTTTGTTCCCGTTATCTGGATGAAGACATTGAGACAAAACTCAACAGACCTCTTATGATTCATGACGGACCATCTAAAAAGTCGAATTACGATAGAATGAATAACGCATTTATCAACAAGATTCATCGCTTTATCCTTCTCAATATCGAATGCCTTGGAGAAGTTAGAGAGTATGTCTATTTCACATAATTATATACGTTTATATGACATAATATACTTCTCACATTAACTACTTATTTTGACATCAGAATACACAAGGATGAAATACATGTAACGCATAGTAATTGGAATGAGGCACGTGTTGAAACACATCATCAGGATAATTTTTGCAATTGGTTTAAACATTACGTAAGATTTCTATTAACTCATTATTTGACTCATTGTATTAATTTAATCTAACATCTTTATGTAATTACCGTATTAACCTTTATGCCAGAGCCGATTACCGGGCATAGAATCAACATTGGATAAGGAACTTGGATATTTAGCTACACTTCCGGAAGCTGAAGTTAAATACTATAAAGGATTCGGTGTTGGCGGTTACAAGTTTGAAATCAAGTCTATAGAAGAATCTCGAACCACCCAAAATAGTGGAATTGCAACCCTAGGAACCAATGGGGAGACATACTACGGGTACCTTGATAACATACTTGGTATCAACTATCCAGGACGAGTAGGATGCATTTATGTCTTTCAGTGTGTTTGGTATGATATGAAGACTGGAACTGGTAAGTGGAGAGACAACTACGGGACTTGGATTGATGAATATGGATTGACGAGTGTAAACACCACACGTTTTTCCTTTGAGGACGATCCATTTATATTTCCAGAACAAGCATTTCAAGTATATTACTCGAAGTGCTTGAAGCATTCGGGATGGAGTGTTGTATGTCGATGGAGGCCCAGGGATACTTACGATGTCCCACAATTTGAAGATTCGGAGGTCGTAGAGATCAATGATGATGAAGAATTTGAGCAGGGAGGAGTTGTATGTCAAGATAAATCTCCTGAATCTGATAAAGTTTCGTGGGTTAGGGATGATTTGAATAGTGAAATTCTTGTAGATATTCCTATAACTTCTAGAGAATATGTAGATCCTAACACTTCTGTAAAGCGAAAAAGGTAACCATTATAAAAATTCATGTTGTTTAACATTTATATCTTCAAATTTATATACATGTATCGCATATATCTCATATGAATTGTAAACTTCTTTCTAGGACTTGACAAAGATGTCTGGAGTTCCATCACGGAGTAGATCACGTAGAATTATCCAGCGTGGAGACCTGCATCGTCAGGCGAGAGAGCGTCAGAGAGATCTCGAATCTGCTCATGTTGCTACATCGGTCCCTAGCATTGGGGAGTTTACTCCAGCTAGAGGTAATTATTTAATTTTCTTTTCATTTCGTTTTAACATGACACCTAATATTTGTCCCTTATTTCTATCTCTTTACTTTGTATTTTTATTATCACAATTGTGCTACTCCTACTATTTAATAGAACTATTTTACCTTGATTAGCAAATCGGCCATCGCCTACAGAAGCCGAAAATGATTTACAGACGACCCCCCCTTCACACTCCATACCTTCTGGACAATCGTCGGGTTAGTATATTAAGTTTGTAATATCTTGTAATATCTTGTGATATATGCAAAAGCACTCGACATCTCTTTTTCCTATTTTAATTATACATGCATACGCTAAACAGAGGCACATGGTTTTAGAAATTTGCAAGAGAAGAAACATGCAGATTCATTTATTGGCTAAAATCTCACAATTACCTATGCAAACCTCAAGTGTAATTTTACTACTATATTGTTTATTGATTTTCAACTCTATCAACTCTTAAAATACATGAAGGTTTCTAGGTTATGATTTGATATGTAGTAGTTGTGCAAACATTTGAATCAGACCATCGGACTTAATTGGTTTTGCATCTAAATCCTCGCATACAATCATATGACTGGTTCTTAAATATTTTCTTAACAACATAAGAACTATATCTTGTAGTTGTGCAAACATTATTTATTGTTGTTTATGCTTAGCGAGCCTATTAGAATTGTGAACACCATGAACTAAATTATCATTTAGGATAAGAGGAATTTCTTTGTCTAGTTGAGTTAGTAACATCTAAAGACAAGTTTGATAGATTTGTGGAAGATCTTTAAAGCATATTAATATTCATCTAGCTATGATCGATTGTTGTTTTTAGAATTGTCCAAGAGTAACAAGTTAATAAGATAAATATATTCATGTCATCATCCATAATACACTTATTATGTCCAAAACACAGAATTTTGAAATATTTGTACTTAAATAAAACTTTTTTATTGCTTAGGTGCATCTACATCTGCTCCGGCATGTGTTCTTAAACACCCTTTTAATCTTCGTCCTAATCGTGCTCTTAGACGTGTAGAGCGACAGGTTAATGGAGGTAGTGGTATGTATATATATCATTTTAATTTATATTATTTATTATTATTTATATTATCTAATATCGTATTTGTCTTATGATATACAGTGCAATCACGATCATCTGTTCGCACTCGAGGCCCCAATACTGCCCATAAGCTGAAGCCTGATGCTGAAAAGGGAGAGAAGGCATGGCCTTTGTACCTCAATAAGAGGGGCCGCCCCGTTGGTGTCTATGCTGAGAAATGGGGAAAGTATGTGGGGAGAAGAGCGTGTTAATGCAGTGATTATCCACTCCATTTAGAATGGGGCGATGAACATAATAGGTCGTTCGACGATTTCTTTGTAAGATGTCAGGTATACATATATTTTGTACTTTGATTTATCCGATTAATTTGTTATCATTTGGTACATAATATTTTAATCATGTGATACATTTATTGAATATGCAGAAGCACTATGAGTTTCTCCCCCAGGATCCTGATCACCCTCCCGCCAATCATATTGTTTACCGAGGAATGAAGTCACAAATGCAGGAGAGGGTCCGATATAATAGAAGTCAGGTAAAACAAGAGTGTTATATACCATGGAACAATACTCCCGTAGCGGAGAGGGAGGCTCTTTGGGTTACTCCGGCGTTTTCTATGATTGATAGAGACGCATGGGATGATTTGTGCAAGTACTATGCTTCAGAGGACAAGAAGGTGTGTAATTTAAACTAAATCAAGTGTTTAGTTAGTAATTAGTTTTGCCTTTCTTTGATTACAAATCTAAATATAACAATGATGTGTAGGCGGAGGCAAGGCGTGTGAGGAGAATCGGCGTCAAATTTGCATGGTAGAGCAACCTATACAGGTGGCTCGAGGAACATGTGTCGGTCTATGGATGCATTGGTAAATTTGCTTCTTAAAGCTATTTAAAATTCATATTATATATTTATTAATGATATGATCGACTATACAACATATATTTTTTGTGAATTGCAGAAAGTTCAAATCATTGAGGAAGGTGGTACACCTACAATATTGAAACTATATTTGGGTACTCACTCGTCTTCAGTAGATAAGATCACCGGAAAATATACATACCCGGACAACGGCACTGAGGAGTATTGCGTAAGTGTGTTTTAAGATTCTTTTCTGTGTAAAATGCATAGAGCTGCAAACTACAGTTTATTTTCAGCAGTAATTGTGACTAATATTATGCAATCAATAGTTTCCTGTTATATTTAATAATGACATGCCATCAATAGCTTTCTGTTATATTTAACAAAGAGAACTCAAACCCTGATACTCGTTAACGGCTAAACTGTAATATGTATCATCGTCATCTATAACATAAGATGTATTTGCTTGATAGTACTGACCTGAGCATGAACAATTCACGGGGATGATGACTTCTTTGTTGCTGGGAAAAGTGTAGGAATCTGAGACGTTGTTGATTTGAGCAAGCTCAAAATGATCGGTGTATTTATAACATTGATATACTTGGTGACTTCATACCAAATATAGCTTCATCGTATATACTTGGTGTTAGTTTTATAAGCCTCATGTTACATTTAATTGGTCCCTAGATGCCCCTTAAAAAAATTGGTGACCCTTCTTAGAAATTGGGTTGCTGAAGCGAATGCATCAGTGCTCACGTTCAGAGCATGGGTTTGAACAGTTTAAGCCTTTTTGTTTATTTTTTAAAGCATCATATAGGAGCTCCAACACTTAGAAAAAGCGCAAGCAACAATGTATTGTTCATTTGTTTAATTATGCTTTACAAGTTTGTGTGAGTTACACTTCTTTTATTGTATCCTATATTCTATTTCAAATTTTCAAAAGCATCCATAAGAGAGCTCCAAAAAGCTAGTTATTTGTTCAATGGTAGTATTAATCATATAAGTTGAATATATTGTGTCTTTATATACTACTTATAGGCTTAAGTTATTGTTCAATGGTAGTATAAATCATAGAAGTTGAATATATTGTGTCTTTATATACTACTTATAGGCTCAAGTGCAGGACACTCATTTTTCATTGACTTGATGCATAGGCCCTAATTGTCACAGATATTGAATGTTCACAGAAACCATCATCCACAACTAACTACTAATTTTTATGACATACATTCATATGTATGAGTTTACGTGTATTTATAAGCATATATAAATCTGATGATTGAATGTTCATCTTTGGTTTATTTCAGTCTTTGTGTATGTTGTCGTACTTCACATAACTACTTTTTCGCTACACTTCTACTACATTTTCCAATATCTAGGTGTGGATTTTTCTTAAGTATATCTATTTTTGCATTGTTGACTTATATTTGAATACTTTGTATGGTGTAGAATCGAGTCATCGAGAAGGCAACCTTATCAGGGGTCGATTCAATCACTGAAGACGATCCACTTCCTTTCACACAGATGTTAGATTCGTTGCACGGAGGGCATCACGGTGGTTATGAGAGAGGTATGGGCATTGGTGCCACTCGGTCTTATTTGAGGGCGGCCTCTATACCGGAAATCGGCACTTCTAATCAGGAGCTACGTCGCGAGTTGGCAGATCTTAGATCTCGGGTAGCTGAGATGGACAGTTTTAGGGAAGAGCTTAGGTCTCAGATGCATTGGATTAATAACCATACGGTACATATGCTAATATACACACACTCGCATGCACATATACAGTGGCATACACAAATATACATAAACTTTAATACTCTCACACACACACATACACATACACACAGACTTAACACCCAGACATATACACTACGTACATTCTCATACATTGCTATTACTTTATAGGTTAATTCTCAGAGTGCTCGTCCTGCTCCCACTCCTACTGATCCACCGTCTTTTACTCGTTACGCTCCAATTCCTCGGCCCTTCTTGATATACCACCTTACGCTCGTCATTTCGACTACTCACGCTTCTACTTCTAATGCTCAAGGTTCAACTCATGGTATATCACAAGAGAATATTGCTAGGATATTTGCGGATTTGAGGCGTTCGGGCTTGTCCCAGGAGGACATTCTTCGAGGAATTTCTTCAGTTCCTTGATTAGATGGATCAGGCCACTTTTGTTTTATTTTGGATGTTAAAGACATTTTGGATATTTTGGACTAACATATAGTATGTATTTTGTATTTCTGTATATTTTTGGAGGGGCAAAAACTTGGTCATTGTGCTCTCATTTAGTTTTTAGTTGATTATATGGGTTGAATGCTTTTATTATGTATACATATTACATGTTTTCGGTTGTATGTGTATATATATGTTTTTGATTTCAGTGTGAGATATTTTTGATTTCATTGTGAGATATTGAGTTATGTCATTGTATGAGATGTATATTGTAAGCAGGTAGTCAAACAAAGCAGGTGAAATAATAAAAAATATCAAAATCAATTGTCCAAACGGATTTAACCGTTTGGACTGACATTGTCCCAAACGGTTATATCCGTTTGGGTTAACCATTGTCCCCAACGGATCTAACCGTTTGGACTAACATTTGTCCAAACGGTTATAACCGTTTGGACTAACATTTGTCCAAACGGTTATAACCGTTTGGACTAACATTTGTCCAAGCGGTTATAACCGTTTGGACATTAATTAATGCCCAAACGGTTATAACCGTTTGGACATTAATTAATGCCCAAACGGTTATAACCGTTTGGACATTATTTAATGCCCAAACGGTTATATCCGTTTGGGTTAACCATTGTCCCCAACGGATCTAACCGTTTGGACTAACATTTGTCCAAACGGTTATAACCGTTTGGACTAACATTTGTCCAAACGGTTATAACCGTTTGGACTATCTATTTTGTACTAGTGTTTATATCTTTCACGGATCCCAAAGCAAGATGAGTGGTTAGAAAAGTTGGTGCACCACTATTCATTATGAACTTAAGTTCATAGGAGCCTTGCTATAATTATATATATAAATATAGAAATAAAAGAAGAAAAAATAAACTCATGTAAAGAGTCTCTCTATATAAAATCATGGATTAATTTTGGAAAACCTCCTCAACTATTTTAATTTGAGACCCTAACAAGAAGCATATTGTATGTAACCCTCTCAACTATGAAGATTTGAGATAACCCCTTAAAATTTTCCCACTTAACCCCCTTTAAATATGGGGTGTGTCTCAAAAAACTCCTCTCAACAATTTTAATTTAAGAAATTCCTTCAAGTTTGAGCTTATAAGAGCCCCACCCCAAGTTTGAAAATTTGAAAAATCTCTATGAACTCTTCTCACTTTATGCCTAAATACTAACATTGTTAAGTCTACTATGTAACATGATAAATAGTTGTATGAGAAAAGATCAAAATACCCCTCAATCATAAAACTTACTCTGGTTTTTAGGATATATAAGAGAAAGAGAGGAGAAAGAGGCAAAACGCATTGTAAATTCAAAATAGTTCTTTTTTTTTTACCGGTTAAGGGTTTCTTCATAAATAAAATGGGTTGATATTTAAAAGAGTATTTCACTTATTTTACATTTGGAATGAAGTCAGGGGGGTTTGGTGAGAAAAGTGTGAAAGATTGGGTTAGAGGGGGAGGGGGTTGTGAGACACCCTATAGTTGAGGGGGTTTTTTCCTGATTTTCAAAGTTGAGTGGGTTATCTAAAATAAGTCCAAACTTTAGGGTGATTTTCTCAAATGAAAACAGTTGAGAGGGGTTTTATAAGACATCCGCCATAGTTGAGGGGGTTCGTAAAAAATTAAACCTAAAATCATATATGCGAAGTTTTACACGTGTCAAATTATATTTACAGTTGGTAAATTAGTCTTTCTCTTAAAATATTATTGATGAATTTATCAATTTATTTTATTTTTTATTGATTTGATATCATGTCTTTAGTGATTTTTATAAAGAGGGGTTTTTGGTTTACCCCTGTCTCTCTTTAAAACATTAATAGAACACAAGACATCATAAAAACATATAACATATAATGATTTATATAATTAAAACTTTCCTATTTCAAAAATATTCCATGCAATCCGAAAAAATAAATAAATTATTTACACAAATTACCCAAAATATTATCTCGAATTCTCCTACTTTGTCTATTTTTTAATAATTATATTAAAATTCTAATGGGTTCTTAAGATTATTCTAGAAATAAATATTTAGATTTTTAAGGTATTTTATGGATATTTTAGAACCACATATGTTTTTCTAATTAAGTTAAAATTCTAATGCGCAGATTGAGATTTAAGCGTGAGATTGTTTCAAATTAAAGCAACTTGTGAAGACTTTATATCTTATCTAACCACAATATTTTATTTAATTGCTTCATGTTGCTGGTTTAACTAAATATTATTTTTAGTTCATACCAAATCTTAAAAGTTTTTATAATAAAATATTAACATAAGATGGACTTTCCAACTAGTAAAATCTTCACAGTTCCTACATGAAGGGATATTTTTGGTGTTGTGATCACAGGAGCACCGATGTTTTTATATCTTTTACTTTTAAATATTATAAAAAGGAGAGATATTACAAAGGAGAATTTGATGGTTAAACTGTCTAATTTTAAATTTTAAATAAAAAATATCCACAGCTCATTCGGCAAGCTAGCTTCCCCTCTTTTATCTTAGAATATTATAAATAAAGAATAATATTGTAAAGGAGAGAATGGTGGTTAACCTATCTAACTCTAAATTTTAAAATTTTAAAATAAAAGTCATCCACTCCCATATTTTGCATTTCTTTTAAGTTTCAAACTATTTGAAGAAAAAGCTCCAATTCAGATTATCTATTTTTCAATAATTCATATGCTATAAGTCATTGGTATAACCCATTTTATGCTCATATCTATAAAACAATGGAGTATATATAAAAATAGAAGGGAGAAGTGGTAGTTAAAATATTTTTTGTTCAATTCAATTTAGAAGCACATGTCTATAACTAAAGAAGAAACCTTTAAGAACCAAACATCAATAAAAAAAATCAGACTTCTCGCCTTCCAAACTAATGGTGCAGGTTCAGTTCTTGCTATCCACTTCATATTACTTATTCCACATGTAAGACTCACCCATGCGAGCACGGGTAAAATAATTATAAGCAGTGAAAAGAAAAAAAGGAGTGTTTCCTCAATTTGACACGCGAAATTAATGATATACCCCTCAAACTTCTATTGCGATAGGAGATGTCCTTCAAACATTTTGGTACCACTAAGATTTTAATATAGTAGTATTGATTTACAAAAATGGGACATCCTTTATAGAGAAACCAAACAACTCCATTTTGCCTTAGTTTGAATAGGATAAAAAACTCTTATTATAATGAGACTCCATCTCTTAATAACAATAGAATTCTGATCTCTATCAAACTACATACATGAATTTACGAATGTTGGTTATGGTTATGAGATAGACATCCAAATAAGTGGGTGGATAATATCTTATATTAGAGATAAGATATTCATAATCCTAATGAGTGTAGGATTCTATCTCTAAGACCTTATATATAGACATAGGGTTTTTTCATGATAGGTTAGACAGAAGGAATACACCATAAACCTTCATATAGCCGTCATCTTCTTCTCCATTCTAATTTTGCTTTATGGGATAGTCGTGGGGTGATATGTGGGGGCTTCTTATTGGTTACACTATATGGTCGCCCCCGGCTTGTTGATCAAGAAAGGCGTGACGATCATACGAAAACAATCCGTTTGGTAAATCCTAAACTTGTTATTTATGTTCCTAGATGCATGTTAGGATTTCTTTATTTTCGCTGTGCATAATCTAGTTATAGATTATCCTATTGCATGCGTATAGTTATCCGGATCTTACATTGGTATCAGAGCCGGATCTAGGATCGTTCTTCATTTTTTTAGGGCAATTCTGGCCATGGAACAGAAAATTTAGATTTTTATTATGAAAAGATTCAATATTTTTATTATAAATGCAATTTTTGGTATTAAAAATCTAATCTTTGACATCCGGGATGTCAGATCTATGAAAAAGACTCAATATTTATGAAATCAGTGGGCTATTTATTTCATATAAATAAGAGATTTATTAAAACCCTTTTCTTTTAATCAAGAATTAAGAAATGATGATTTAAAAAAGGATTTTTTGGATTAAAAAATTCAGCCAAACCCTAGCAGCCGACCAACACCTGGGGCGCCGGCAGGCAGTACGGGTGGCCAAAGCGACCCCGAGCTAGGCGTCGGAGGCCACCCAACAGACGCTAGGCGTCGAAGTGGCCATCGGTTCCACTAATTTCAAAAGAAGAGGGAGAGGTGCGCCCTCGCGGTGGGGCCCCAACTGCGACGGTGTTGGGCACCACCACTGATCGACCGAGACAGGGCCCACGGTGGCCCTGCCGCCGCCTCTTCCACATGTGTCAGTCCCCTAGGATTTTTGAAACCCTAGGGGCATAGCTATAAATAAGTTTTTTTTTCTTTTGTTTTAAGAAAAATTATTTTTATTTTAGAAAATGTTTTAAAATCTAAAAATTCTGTGAAATTTTAGATATACATTAATAAAAAATATTATTTTTGAAAATTTCTTGAATTGTTTAGTTAATTTTTGGAAAATCTGAAAATTTCTTAGAAAATAATAAAAATTCTAGAGAATTACAGAAAATTAAATTGTTTTCAAATTTTGGGAAGTTTTTTTAGAAATTTTAAAATTTCTGATGTGGGCCCACTAGGTTTCATAATTAAGAGTTTGTGAAGTTTTGCTAAAAATAATTTTTTAAACTTTGGAAGTTTAGAAAAATTATTTTAAATACCAAAATTGATTTATAAAATCCTAATAAGTCTTGAAGACTTGTGATGGGCATTTGTTCGATTGAGAGCATCTAGGGCATGTACTAATTTTACGAGAAATAAAATACTCTAATAAAATTGACAAGATTAAAAGAGGGTAGTTAAATAAAATTGTTAAATTATTTATTTATTTTTGTCATTCTGCATGTTCAGACGCATACCGATACATAAACAAATAATTTCAAGAGGGAGATTTTAGGTAGAGATGATATTATGATTTAACTACCCAATCTAGTTTATCTCTAAGAAATCTTATATTCCATTTTTAAAAAATTTATAACGATTTTAAAAATTATATCTTTGAACACCGTGGTTAGGGGCCTAGGACTTCTTCTCTCTGTTTGGAAAGTAGTTTGATTATCAGAATAAAATGCTTGAAGAGATAGAATGTTCTTCAAGGAAGAGCAATACTTTATGTAAAATGCCAATAAATTTCCTACTTCAACCCGGGATTGATTAGTCATAGATACTTCTGTCAAAAGATCTATTTTCTCCTGAGAGCAGAAGATAGCAAGTATTGAGGCGGTAATGTTCGAGTCGAAATAGTGTTCAACTCGGACTCATAGATGTGATACCAATTAGTACAAAGTCTGAAAATTGAGAGATCACTCAAGCGGTTCACTAGGTGGACTGCAATAAGGAGCGATTTCATCGGGGAGTTTGAGGATTATTTGAAAACAAAGAGCTTTGAGGATGCTCTTAATGCGAGGTTCGAATGTATCTCTCCTATGAGGACCTGTGTTCTTATTATTATGTTGGATTCAAACGATATGTCTGCTGAGCAGAACATCGAATTCACCTTTGCTTGATAATCTTTATGATCAGGGATTATGAGATAGCTGGAACTACATCGTGCTAGGAGCGGCAGATTTGGGTGGTTATCAGGGCTTTACAAAACTCCAGGAAAGATATTTATTACTTTTATTGCACGTCGCAGATGCAACAACATCTGAGGATGTGTAAATAAAAGCGAAATTAGAGTCTAAACATTGGGGTGTGCTCAAAGCTAACATGTCTACTTCAGCTTCGGTAGTTGAACACCCTATGCGCAAGGATAGGAGCCTAATTGCAGTGCGCCCCGGGAGATTTTCAGAATGGATTCTGAAATAAAAGAAGTCATTTAAAGGGTAAAAAAGCCAATTGATAAGAGCAAGATCAATTATTATGACTGCAGACAAGCCGATCATTTTGCACATGAGGGTGTGCAACCGAGAAAACTTGGGACGTGTGGAGTACATCTGCAGGGCAGAGACTAGTTTGTAGAGTTTCAAAAGATTTCATATGGGAGTAAAAAGATCTAGTGGGAGAATATGTAATGGTGCTGGGCACCAATGCATAAAGGTGTTCTCCGGGTTCAGGGAATAAATAGATCTTAGAATACTCCCACCACAGATGAGGAATCGTCTCTCGGTAGTTAGGCTTGTGGGATTCATGTTAGTTTCCCATATATGGGTGACTTACATAGATTTACTTCTAGAATTCTCTGCTTTGCATAGAACATCAAGCTAATCTCCTAGTTGATTTTAAAATGTGACTCATTATTAGATAACTGAGTTTATCTTCTACTTTATTTTGTACCATGAATTAAGATTGGATCTAATTTATGGTATTATAGGCTAGGTCACATTGGAGGATACATGTAGGCTCGCCAGGGGCAACCTCCAAGGTACGCGTACCAAGATTTATCTGTCAACCTACGAGTATAGTCTCGTTGGTAAAATCACTAGGAAATCTTTTGGCAAGGCCAAGAACAAATCCGTTATAATTAGTACACTCTTTTACATGCAGATTGATATTTATAAAGGTACAAAATGGAGCACCTTATTTCCTCATATTAATAGGCTATTAATCTATTAGCGCCTATTACTCTATCGGAGGCGATGTGTATTTCCTCACATTAAAGTGTGAAATATTTTTTTTGATAAAGGATAAAAAGTTTCACAAACCCGTGTCCGGCACATGTTGAGATAACCTATAAAAAGTTTGAAAATGTCACTTAACATCCAAAGCTTTTGCATTTTTCTGAATCCACTTTCAAATAACCGTAGATTATTGAGGTTGTCTAAAAATATATTGGGTTTTAAGTAGGACATCCGAACATTTTAGGATTCTGTACTTCTACCCATCAGTTTATTATCTACCCAGAACAAAGGTGCGAATATTTGTGGGGGTAAATTACCTTAATTAATCATGTAGTGTCACATCTTTGTATAAATTTATCTCGGCATATTAGTCTTGGCTCTTCCCAAAAGAAAAACCTAGTCCCTATTGATCCATGGGATTTGATAAGGTGCTTTGAGTTGTCGACGGATCCGTTTTGTTTTACTCCTCTTTGCTTGTTTTCCTCTGTATTTCTCATGTATAAGAGTTTCTTTCTATCTGAAGTCTTTCTTCTCGGTGGCAGGATCCAGATAGTAGAACCTCGACGGAGAGGACAATGACGAGCATGGTTTGATTGTTATGCGTCGATCTCCGGTTGAAGATTAATTCACTATGTAAGTATCCTTTCAAAATTTCATGCTTAATTTATTTCTAAATACTTTTATGCATTATTGATTACATTAGTAAAAATTCAAATAGCTAAATACAGGACACAATGTCACTTCCAAAACAAATAAACAAATAAATAAATAAAATAAAATAAAAAGAAGGAAGCCCTTTCGTTTACATCTTGATAACATGAATATATGCTAAACTCTATAAGCTGATTGCCATAAATCATGTAATTTACTATCCAAATCAGGTTCTTCGAACAAATTTAGCATTTTCGTTTCCATGATACCAAGAACAATTCACCAAGTTACTTTGCATGCTTCTAATGTTCCCTGAAATATGAATTAAAGCATAACAATTCACCAAGTGGCCTAGTGGCTGGGGCCTGGGATCTTGACAGTTAAGGGTCAATCTATTAGCTATCACGACACTTGCACTACTCACCAGGGTCTAGACTGCGGAGGGTGGCTAGGCCCCGGGGTTTATTTGGCTAATACTAAGCTAAGGTTCTTTGCACCAAAAAAATAAAAATACTAAAATAATAAAAACTAAAAGAAGAAGAAGAAGAAAACAAAATATCTCCATAGCCATAAATTAATTCAATGTTTGGTTCATCAATGCCGTACAGTATGTTCAATATAAAATACAATCATGAAAAAAAAAAAAAGTAAATACCTTAAAAAGGCAATGGGATCAAACTCTACAAGTCCAGTGGCCTAGACATTGCAATTCAAAAGCTTGATGTCTAGGGTCTGATCCCATATACAATGAGCAATCGGATAAAACTATAATCGTGGGGGAGAAGGGGAAAAAAAAAAGGAAACCTGTAAAAAAAATTTGCTTCCTGTTATATTCACTACTCTTTACCTTTAAGAATTTTGTAATTTGCACGTAAGGATGAATCACTGATCAGGAACAGTGATGAAATATTTCGACATTGCTTTTCTGAATCTCTTTTTGTACTGTAATGGAGATACTACGGTTGGGGATTCGTTCTTGGGGCCTCCGAGGATGCCTGAAGCTTTCACCCAAGTTTCGAGATGCTTGTCCCATGTGTACTGCCTCATGAAATCGATAATTCCTATAACGAGTTCTTTCCTTTCATCGTCAATGCCAACAAGTAACGAATAGTCCATGACATCAACAGACTAGAAATGGGAAAGAAAAAAAAATCAGCTTTTAGACAAGTAGTGTGCTATAAATTCTCAATTTCAATCGTTGATAATTATAAAATGAAACATGACTAATGGATTATCTAGATTCGCTGTACTAGTATATTAGGAATTTTTGACTATACGATATAACTGGGGTTTGACTGTAGGATTAATGGATTACCTAGATTCACTGTACTAGTATATTAGGAATTTTTTTTACTATACAATATAACTGGGGTTTGATTGTAGGATTAATGGATTATCTAGATTCACTATACCACATATAAAATTTATGCCAAGTTCTCAGTGTCATCTCATGGAAAACCAAAGAGGGACACTCCTGTAATTTATTGATGTACATGTAGATTTGTATCAATACGTCATGATTAAACAGCCGAAACAAGTGTTCCTATTCCCTAATTCAACAAAATAAGCCTACACATTGGATGTACTTGCATAAATCAGTTAGTCTCATAGATCAATGGTGCTATGTAATACTGGATGGTTAGCAATGCCATGAAAGTCCATATATGATTAAGATTATAGCAACAAAGAGGAAACTATTGAAATAAATTGACAAGGATTGGATTTATACCGCAAGAAATGATGTATCATTCCAGATAGCTCGTTCCAATCTTCTCTTTGCCTTGCTTCCAAGAAATATTGGCTTTGTTCGTACTGATTCTAACAGATTCAGATCTAACAGAACACTGTCATTTCCAGAAGTATCAGGATTGTACCGAGCACGCAATGAGCCTTTGAGATCATAGACTTTTGATAAACTCCTCCCAAAGAAGAGATTCTCCATCACCATCATATCCATCTTCACCTCTCGTCCACCTTTTAAATGCCTAACAGTCACCTAATGAAGGAAACAAAGGAAGAATTATGAGGATGTACATAAATATATAGTTTATACATAAGTGTGCAGGTTTTCGAAAAAAACCTAACCTGGTAAATACCGAGGACTTTAGCAAGGCAGGTTGGACTTCCAGTATTTATTGATTCCGTCATATACTTGAAGTATTCAGCAGCAAATACCTCGAAAGAATCCAACTCCGTCTTTGTGACCTGCTTTATGATAAACCTCTCATCAAGGGACTTAGCAAAGTATACATTGCTTTTACCCCCTTGCGCATTCCATCTCTTGCAGCGGCTTAGAGAACGCAAGAAATCAACTTCATCGGGACAACACTTCTTCCTAAGTGCAGCGAACTGCTTAGCAAAATAACATGTCACAGAAAACTTCACTTTGTCATTAGGAATTGATGAGTCGTCATCAAAAGAAATCCTGAAGTGAGTTGCCTCATCCGACTGAAACTGAGAAATTGATGGCCTAGCAGAATTATCGTGGCTCACTTGATGATCTGATGTTAAGAAATCAGCATGATCCTGGGAACTAATAGCATAGGATATAATGGTGGTGGGTTCATTGTCATAGAGCACAATCACTAAATCATCACGTCCAGTTTGAGGGAGTAGCAAACGGGCCCCCTCACCAACCAAATTATAGATTGAGGATATAAACACAGGGGCATCACTAGGAAGGAAATTTACTCTCTTGGACCTGGGAGATCTTTGAGAAATATTGGTACTGGCAAAGTCTCCCGATGCATCAAATGATCTCACTGAAGTCAAATGCAATGAAGCAGGAGGTCCTCTACGAATTCTGTCCCGGGATCTCAAAGCAGAATCAAACGAATTAACTCTTAGAGGAGAAATCACCTTCCTATAGAGTGGATTATCCAACAGAGTTATGGATCCAATCGCATCAGAATCCGGGTTACCACTCCATAAGGAATCAATCTTATCAGACAAAGTGGAGGCAGCTGATGGTAATCTCTGCAACGAAGTAATTTCAGGGCAATTTTCGTTAGTGGTTTGCGTTTCACCATCTCCTCTGTAATAATGATCAGAAACAAAGCTGTATGCAGGACCGTTGTAGCCCTCAACGGATTCAATCGACCAGTCAGTTTCAACTGAGTTGTTCGAATGACACTCCAAAAGACACAAGTCGAGCTCCCCCTGGAGCTTAGACAAATTCCCGGGCTTTGATATGGATCCTTCGGAAAACTTTCTAAAATTCTCATCAGTATCAATTGGCTCAGTCCTCCATTCTAGTGGGTTAAGTTTGGAGGTAGACGTTTTTGACTTGGAAAAGGAATCCAAGAGGCAGAGTCGTCGGTCCCACATATGAGAATCAATTAGGAGGAATCTCCTTAAACGATTTAGCTCCAGTATATCTATTGTTTCCAGAAAGGGTGAGCTATAATCCATGGGAGATGGCTGTAGAAATACCTGTTATTAGGCGGAAAAAAATGCTGGTAAAAGTAGGGAAGCAAATGGATTATCAAAATAGATGACATGGAAAGTAGAAAACAATATTTATGGCATCCTGCTTACATCATATTCATTTCTTTCCCTCTCCAGCAGATCCTTTAGCTCCATAATGTACTTGTGGATGCTTGTCTTTACAGCTTCACACTCGGAGGTTGTATTCTTTTTCTCAAAGGTGTGGAGTACATCCTTGACCTCTGCATGCAGGAGTTTGATTTTGCTTGCGATCTACAAGAAATAGAAACTAGACACATAAATATCTATGTTACAGCATGATACAACACAATATATAACGAATAAGTTTAACAGCATACAGAAGCTGCCTCTCTTTTAGCCAACTCTTGCTGGCTTTGGCAAGCAAAATCAAGCACCAAAGGCGGCAATTGGACGGAAAGAATATTGACAGGGGAGTAACGGAAAAAGGCAACCATGCTTCCACACCTGTCAAAGTAAAGAAATAAAGGTGAGACCAAAATTTAACACCAAAAGGAGACGGGATTTTTGTCAAACATTGTATTTATTATATTATAACAACCTAATAAATTTTATTAACAAAACAGAATGAAATATAGAAAAGCCATTCTTTCTTTCATTTAAATTACACAAGCAACTCTTTTCTGGATAGTCGTGCACTTAAAATTTCTTTATAATAAAGACAGAAAACAATACATTACTTTGTCTCAGTAACAAGCTAATTAAGATTTAGATTCATATAGCACAGCCTTATCCGATCCATGGATCAAGATCAAGTAAGAACAAGGAGTGCACAAGGTAAAAGCTAGTACCCATAAAAACGAAGGCAGTCCTTTTGGAGAGAATGGCCACAACTTGCAACACGATTAGCTGTAGCATGATTCGAAAAGCTAAGCTCCAAAAATTTCCCAAAGGAAAGGCCCCACGCTGCATCGGACATGACAACTCTACGAGCAGCAGGTGGGACCCCATTACTGTTTTCACACTTGAGACATCGGTGCCACATCCATATCCTTCCATCTCGTTCTCCTGGTAGCTTGATAGAAGGGTGTCGACGAACACTTATGGTAAGGCTGCCATGTTGATGAGTATAACACCGAACATGGGCCTCTGCTGGTTCTTTACAAGATTGACAGCAAGATGTCTGTCCAGGTGGTAAAATATCATAAACTATTAAAGCAAAAGACTGTCTTATAGAATTATAATTAGAGTAAATTTTGAAATGGTTAATTGCAGATAGATTCCCTGTAGTAGCACCAAATTGCGAATAAAACCCCTGAGAGAATCTTGACTATTTTACCCTCAGGAGGTATATTTGTCAAAACATTATTTTCTTTAGGGTAAAAGAGTCAAAAAAAAGTTCACTCAGGGGGTCTATCTGCAACACTAGAACTAAGGGGATCCATCCATTTCGGAAAAAAACCTACTAAACTTTGGGAACTTTTGCATAAAATCCCTGAACTTTTATAAATCATAGAAAATCCCCTAAACTTACAAAACTATACCAAACTACGTGAACTATTGAAATTTCTCATAAACAACAGATAAAGTAAAATGTCTAAACTACCCTTTCACTTCCCAAAATTGAGACAATTCTGGTCAGTTTTCTGTGATTTGTAAAGTTCAGGGGATTTTTGTGAAATTTACCTTTAAAACTTGTATCATATAATTGAAACAGGAGATACCTGATCAAATAAGTCATCACGGAGAAACGTCCCTAGGGGCTTATCGGAACTTCCATAGAATTTAATTCTCAAGAGTTGAGAGGGTTCAGAAACAGTGTCTTTTAGCACACAAGTAGTAGATAAGGAAACCAAGATGCTTTGACTGTCAGCAGAAGAGAAGTAGTCTGTAGCCTCATTTTCAATATATGTTCCCTTTATCATCCCTTCATTATCTGACATAAGTTCCTTATAAAGCTCACTGTTTCTTCCTTCTTCAATCGTACTCATAATCACTTCTTTAGGATCTCCTAGATCAGTAGGAAAATCTAAAGGTTCACAAGTTTCCCTCTTTAACTGAGAATTGTCGCTAGTGCTTATATCCCCATGAGGTGATGGAACATCTGAGCATTGAAGGAAGCAACTGACTGCATCGCTAGTGCATGAACTAATTTGGTGTGCCTCGGGGACAATTGAAGTTGAAGTCTTCAAAGATCTAGTCTCGGCATCCGATATCTTTGTTGTTAAGATCATGTGAGGGTTGACGGGAACCTTAGGAAGTGTAGCGCCTTCATCAGCGAGGAAGGATGTCTCACGTGATAGATGATATGCTGCAAAGCTTGCATATTGAACGACATGCTTAACCTTCTTTAATTCTTCGTGATTTGTGCCACGTAGAAGAACCTACATAAAGTATATATAAGTTGACACAGGGACACAATCAAAGACCTGCAACATGATAATACAGTAACCTGGTAAAAGTAGAGTAATAACATTAGAGATATCCTTTGATATTATTGTTGATTTCTGATGATGGGATATCATGAAACACAAGACAACAACGGACAAGTAGATGCAATACAAAAGGAAGAATAATTGTAGTAATACAAGGAACGGATCATAACCGTCTAAATACTATTGGACGGTAATGATTAAGGAAGTGGTTTCTCCACTTCCAAAATTGCAGTGAAGAAAATTCAATTCCATTATGCATAGGCGTCAAAAGACAAGATCAAAGCTAATTCCATTACCTCAATTCTCCTAACCAATAGATAAACAGATAAAGAATACAAGATAATTACACACATTACATATAGGATGAATTCGAGATGCAGGAGAGGATTAAATCGGGAAAGAAAAACAAAAATACTATTCATTACCGTGCACCCTAAGCGACGTGGACAGCCTTCAAAGAACATGAGGGTCTTCATGGATTTCCTATTTGGATGGCTTGCAGATGAACATTCTTCATAAAACTTCTCTACCCGAAAACTGTCACAATATCCCAATCTTGCTGGAGCAATTTTATCAATGGATGGAGCAATATGCGAACCTGTGCATTGGGCTATTCTCTCCAAAAGTTTCCTCTTCACATTCAACACCAGTGATATTTCCTTCGTCAGTAGATACTCTTGAGCATATGAGGATACACTCTTTTCTACAAGCAGAACGTTAGGCCGATGGGCCTCTATTTTCGATAAG
The DNA here is from genome assembly GCA_012295165.1 of Asparagus setaceus. NCBI lineage: Eukaryota > Viridiplantae > Streptophyta > Magnoliopsida > Asparagales > Asparagaceae > Asparagus > Asparagus setaceus. The sequence goes on along the minus strand of CM022709.1, from coordinate 3,784,046 downwards.
GATACCTTTAGGTGATCAGTTTCCTGTAAATTATCATAAGCTCAGATATCATGTTAATTAAATAGGGGAAAAACACCGAAACTACTAGATAGCTCCAGGATGTACCTGTTCTAGTACAGTATTTAAAGATGCCAGCTTATTGGTAACTCTTTGGTATTCCAATGCTCCCCCAAGAAGAAACAATCTCGGGTTTTTATGCTGAGAAACCATTCGCTTGTGCTTGATATTTTTCGTACAAACTACTCCCTTTACAAGAAGGCTGCAAGTAGAATCTAACCACATCAATTTCTCACAGCAAAGAGAAAAGAGCTATCAAAATCTACAACCAAAGCAAAACAAAAGTATTACCTATCACTCGGACTTCCCGAAAGTATACACTTCACCTTCACATAATTACCGGGATCCATGCTGCTACCTTTGCTCGTATCTGGCTTGACGAAAGTTGCAGCTTCCCAAGCCAACAAAGAAACGATATCTAACCATCCTTTGTTACCATCTTCACTTCCAACTTGAAGCCCTTCTCCTCTCAATAACTGACAAATGAGCGCTCTAAAATGCCCGTGAACTGCATTCCTCAATTGTTCTTTATGTGCATCACTAGGCTTCTCTCTTATACCCAAAGATCGACTACTAAAGCTACCAGAAGAGAAAACATTGTCACAATCACCAGCATCTTCATCCTCATCATCATATCCAAAGAACCCGGTTTCCATATCATCGTTCTCATCCTCAGGCATCGGAGGATCCCAAATATGCTTATTTTTCTCAAAATCCAACAGGTGTTGAACCTTTTGACTCGCGTGATTTCTATATACTGAGAGTCTATCATACCCCGAATCATGGGAGCCCTCCAACAAATCCTCAGTCTCAGCTCCAGCTTTTCTAAAGTAACTAGGAGCTTCTCGATCTAAAGGACTGTTATCTCCTGTAGTCTCACCACCTCTACTAGGACTATCCAAAGGACTAGAATTCACAGATTTAAAACTATGTAACTCGAGACCGGTACTAATACTAACCGAATCTACATCAGATACATCCTGAGACAACTCACTTGGAGGACTGAAGAAGTTCTTTCCACTATCATTACCATCTTCTTCTTCATCACTCCTATACATAACAACAGTGCTAAATTACATCTAATAGTCATAAAAATTCATAACAATCATAACAAAAATCAAACAACATCAGGAAATTATACCTGGAGGAGCGAGGAGAAGAGAAGTTAGGCAATTCAGCCAAATGGGCAAGCCTGGAATTGCGAATTCTCGACGAGGGCGAATCGGGCATCGGGCTCGCTTGCCCGTCAGCGAGCTCCACGTGGCTGCTGCTGATTGCATGGAAGCAGAACTTACAGAACTTGGGCATCTCAGAAACAGACTGCATACACTTTCTACAGAACAGGCGGCCGCAGCTCCGGCAGCGGTGGCCGAAACCGGGCCCCGGAAACAAGCTCCGGCAGTCGTAGCAATAACCTGACATTTCTAAAGGAACAGAAACACCACCAAACCAAGATCTAACCTTTTGCACCAGATCAAGAAATGGGTAATCCACTATTCCCATAAAACTAACAACTAAATCGAACTTTTTGTGAAATACCCAGAAAAAAAAAACAATGGGCAAAGACCCTCTGAAGAGGCCAAAATATCTTCAGAGAGCAAGCCTATATACAGTCAAATTGAAGTAAAGAGGACATAATAGCAAAGACCCAGAAAGAGAAAACAGAAGATAAGGGTTCCCTAACCAATTCCAGATTGCTCTGCAAATGATTCGAAGAGGACTTGGACCATGAATCTGAGCAAAAGAAAAGGGCAACTAAATAATGGCAAGGATTATGAGGAGCAGGAGGAGGAGGGTGAGGATTCTGATGCCAAATTTGGATGAAGGAATAAGTGCAGTAGGGATTTCCATCATTCTACCGATGAAGATTGAGGATCTATTTTGCGATTGAGCTTACTTAATAAAAGGAAAAGGAGGTTGCAGATAAAGAAAGAAAGAAAGATAGAGAAAAAAAAAATAGAGAGGCTGCTAATTTGTTTTTCTTTGGATTTGGGGTTATAGAAATTGGATAGCTGTCACTGTTGCCGCACAAAAAAGAAGAGAAGATGACTCGGAGCCGAGAGAAAAGGATGGGAAGAGTTTAAAGAAAGAGATGAGGAGAAAAGTGAGTTTGGACAGGGGAGAGGGATGGAGACCAGTGCGTTTTGGTGTGCCGAAAGAAATGGGGAAGATATATATTTTATGATTTTATTTATTTTGCATATTGATTCTGCGGATCTAATGTATTAAATATTAATTGGGTTATGTGAATGCAATACTAATTAAACTGTATTAGTAAAATATTTTTATTCGTATTAAAATATCCAACTCTATGCATTAGGCAGTTGAAATTATTTTGACATTTAGATTAACGGGTTTGACATCATCTTCACTTTCAGATATGTCGAACATACTAGTTGAACATACTAATAATAAGAAATTGGTTATATCTATATTTTTTTATCGCATGCATGTATATTTCAATCCTGTCTCTTTTCTTAAATCAATTTTATATCGGTTTATATTTTTCTATGTTCGTACATATTTTCGCTTAGCTAACTCCTATCCGACTCCAATTTGAGAGATATCGACCACGAGGTTTACTTATAAGAACTCTGTATGTGCGTAATTAGCAAACATATACAGAAATGGTAAGTATCATATCTATTTTGAATTTCATTGCCGTTTGCACTCCTAATCTTGATTGACATACATTCAAGCTACTATAACTCAAATCATCAACATATTCATGTTATACTTAGTGGTTTGAATGTCTGTCACGTTAACTCCGTCGAGGACATAGCAAACCCATTCACTTTTTTTGATATTTGCATACTATCTATCTTTCCAGAAGTAGGGATGACATTAAATACTTTTAAAATATAGTAAATTTACAAGAATAAATACAAAAAAGTGTTAATTCATTATTTATGATTTTTGTAACTGACCATATCTCACTGTATATTGTCCGAACCAAATTTATCTGTCCATTCATCCACCAAAATCCATAAAATTAATTATATTGAAATCTTAATAGATCTATATATCTAAGTTTAATCCTGCTCATACTCTTCCTCTTACCTATCAATATGCTACAGTTGGCCAAAGGTCTCTTAATTATTATTCTTAAAAAATATTGTATTTATCTTCCTATTTGTTCCCACGGTAATTATAAGCAACATATATTTAAATATAGAAATAAATCCTTAATAATCTACATCATCTCTTGTCACGAAGGAAGATTTGACAAGCAAAGTCAGATGATAGAATTGTGCTCTTTTATTCCTTTTGAATTCTTGATTTCATTAGGACAAAAATATAACTAATGCAAATATAAGAAGCATTTATCTTCGGTAGCTACTGTAGTCTCTTACCAAATTGAAATTGGCTGTATAATTTGACTATTGCTCTCTAAACTGATATTATTCTGCCATCACCTCGTCTCAAAAGGGTTAACAGAAAAACCCGGCCCTATTAGCCTTTAATTGGGTTGATACAGGAAAATAAAACAATCATTAGTCTTACATACTAATGATTAGCGTCTCAAATCTCTCAATCCCCGGTGATAAATTACACTTAACCTCCAAGAACCTTCAGCGTTTTGGAGTAAACCACACCCCCAATAACTTTCAAAATCGCACTAAACCCCCAATAACTTTTGCAACCCCTAATATCTTTTGGGTAAATTATGCTAAACCCCTAATAACGTTCAGATGCATTTTTATGTTGTTTTTTGGTTCTAATTTATTCGGGTTATATGTAAAATACGGAAACTTATTGGGAGTTTCTGCAATTCCAAAAAGTTAACTGTGATTAGTGTGATTTTCAAAGTTGTTGGGGTTTACATTAAAAAACTAAAAGTTTTTGGGGGTTTAGCGTAATTTACCCAAAACTTTTAGTTGCGATGCAAAAACTTGAAATTCCGAAGCTTATGATGCGATACTCTCCTTTATGATGCATGAGCATACTATACAGGCAGCTTATTATGAGCAATTAGTAATGATTCTCCCCTTTTCAAGCCGCAAATATTTTTCTTCATGCGAACTTCGTTTACCTAATTATTCATAGGACAAAAAGAGATATTTTAGGATCGATATTATGTAGGTCTGACTAGATTTACACCAGCTGGTTGGATATACGTAATAACAGTGGATGCGGATCCTCTCCAATTAGGTGGTAATTGGAGGGTCTAATTCCTCTAATCTCCACCATTTATTTCTAATTTAATGGACAATATAATACCACATAGGATTACCATAATTAAACTAGTGATTTTGAAAACTACCATTGTGGATTTGATAGATATTAATTAATTGTTAACAAAATCATGGTCCCAAGTGTCTTTTTGTTCTAATCAGAAGTTAATTATATGTGCTGGAGGCTTTGTTTGAGCCTCCATCTTTTGTTCTAAAAAATAAGTTAATTATATACATTGCTCATTTTTAATTGAATAATTTTTTCAGCAATTCATATTCATGCAAAGTCAATAGCCAACAAATAGAAAGTTTAAGAAATTAAAATTGGATGTGTGATGAAAAATAATTATAAAAAAATACGTTTAAAAAAATCTGATGAGTGTTCCTATACACACATTAATAAATGGTTCAGATCATGTTCCCAAGTGTTCCTGAGCATTACATTGACAACAAAAATAAGACGATGAATATAAGAATTATAAATAAATAAATAATAATTATAATAATTCAAATTTGAGGGAGAGAGTTGTTTAGTTAACATCTAATTGGAGAGGTTAATTAAAAGTTATTTGTAGAAATATTTGAATTTATTAACAATTAAGTAATATTACCAAATTCACCATGGTGGTTTTCAAAACCACTAGTTTAATTGTAGTAATCCTATGTGGCGTCATCTCGTCTTTTGATTTATAAAGATATATGGTAGGGATTAGAGGAATTGGACCATTTCCAATTACCACATAATTGGAGAGGACCGAATCCTAAAAGTTTAGAGATAAAATCAGATTAGGATCTAAAATTGTAGATAAAAGTAATTTCCTTATTGAATCCTACGTAAAAGTAGTATATTATTGTCATAAAAATATAGTTGTATACCTCCTTTATATATAAAGAGAAATTGGTGAACTCTTGTTTAAATGCATAATGATATGTGTTAAAAAATCGTCATGTGTCTATTTATCCTATTAGAAACCGACATCTGGACATCAAATCATATCTTCATCTAAGAATTATCATCAAACTGAAATTATTCATAATTAGAACATTCTAATAATCAAACTCCTTTTAATCATATCTTCACCTAAGAATCCTCATCAAACTAAAATTATATATATAATTTAAAAATAATCTAATAATCAAAGATATTATTTACATAAAACGAGTTCTTAGAGCTTAGCAAATTATCAACTGTGCCCTTCACAATAAAAAACTACCAACTGTTCGCGGTAAAAGTCATTTTGATTGTCATTGATTTGAACTGTTACAAACATCAGTCGCCTGAAACAGATTCAAAGAAAAATATCGCCTTTTATTTTAAGGCTTACAATGAAAATCAAAAAAAAAAGATTACAACTTTTTCCTTTATGAACAAACACGAGGATCTCTGTTATATCGAGGTCCTCGCTTGCGTGGGTTCTTTGCCTGTGCCGGGGACTTTTTGTGTCCGTGGACCACCGCGCAATTCCGATCCTGGTGGAAACCCGGGTTCTGGAACTACAGACGTGAAGGGGCTCGTTTCACGAAGGAAACGAAGCGCTGAGGATCACACTCCGCGAAGGAGAGGATCGCTATGGGATCGCGACTCACGAAGGAGAGGATCACGGAGCGGTGAGATCTACTAGGAGAAATCACGCTATCCACGAGATTAAGGCGAAGCTTAATCTAGAGGGTATCTGTAGTTCGACCCGAATTCGTTACCTTGGCTTGTAGATCGGCGTTGGTGGGTTCGTGCTCGCTGGTGCTCTAAACTGTGCAAAAGATCCGCCCAAAGTCCAAGCTCTCCCAAAGTCCAAGCCCAAGCTCTCCAAAATCCGCTGGAAGCCTTCAGAAATTCCAGCCAAAATCCGTCCTCTGGAAGCCCCCGCCAACCTCCCAAAATCCAAGCAGACCCCTCCCTATTTATACAAGTCGGGGGGGGTCTTGTGCTGTCCGCGTCGGTGCCTCGGCCAAAGTGGCCGAGGTGCCTCGGCTAACTAGGCCGAGGTGCCTCGGCCAAAGTGGCCGAGGTGCCTCGGCTAACTAGGCCGAGGTGCCTCGGCTAAGTTGGCCGAGGTTCGCAAAAAACCGAGGTTCGCCAAGTGAACACAAGGTTCGACAGAAGGCGAGGTTCGCCGAAATGAACTGAGGCTTTGCCAAGTGAACATGAGGCTCGCCAAATGACGAGGTTCGCGAAATGAACATGGGGCTCGCCAAATGACGAGGTTCGCCAAACGAACACAAGGCTCGCCAAACGGCGAGGTTCGCCAAACCGAGAGGTTCGCCGAAATGAACTGAGGCTTTGCCAAATGAACATGAGGCTCGCCAAATGACGAGGTTCGCCAAACGAACACGAAGCTCGCCAAACGGCGAGGTTCGCCAAACCGCGAAGTTCGCCGAAATGAACTGAGGCTTTGCCAAATGAACATGAGGCTTTGCCAAATGAACATGAGGCTCGCCAAATGACGAGGTTCGCCAAACGAACACGAAGCTCGCCAAACGGCGAGGTTCGCCAAACCGCGAGGTTCGCCGAAATGAACTGAGGCTTTGCCAAGTGAACATGAGGCTCGCCAAATGGCGAGGTTCGCCAAAAGGCGAGGTTCGTCAAAAGGAACCGAGGTTGGCCAAACGGCGAGGTTCGCCAAAATGAACTAAGGCGAGGTTCGCCAAACGAACACGGCTCGCCAACGGCGAGGTTCGCCAAATGACGAGGTTCGCCAAAATGAACTAAGGCGAGGTTCATCAGAAGGCGAGGTTCGCCTCTTAACGATTCGGCGTCCGTATCATTCGATGGGTTGTCATTCGCCGACTCCCATCACGAGTTGGTTTCGGGGATCTTGTAAGTATTTTTCAACGCCTACACCAACAACCCCTTGAAAATTTAAAAATTACCAACAACCCTTTGAGATCTAAAAAAAATACAAACAGTTTCCTAAAAAATTTAAAAATCTAAATAAACCTGTGAAAAATCAGAAAACTAAAAAACAACCCATTATGATTTAAAAGTTATAAATAAACTCCTAAAAATATAACAATTACAAATAGCAGAAAAACTCGAAATTATAAACTGTCACTTTAAAATTTTAAAATTTTACAAACAATAACTAAAGCAAAAATTACAAACTGTCTTTTAAAAAGTTCAACAATTATAAATAGCCCCTTGAAATTTACAAACAATCCCTCTAAAGTTTTATAACCGGTCCCACGAAAGTTACAAAATTATAAATACCCCATTGAAACTTTTAGAAATAACCCTTAAAAATTTTACAAATAGCACCATAAAAGTTTCTAAAATAACAAACACACTATTTAAAATTTTAAAATATTACAAACAACTCCCTAAAATTTTATAAAAGTCCTTGAGAGTTTCAAAATTTACAAATATCCCTAAAAATCTCAATATTATAAATTGCCCCATGAAGTTACAAAATAACCCTTAAGATTAAAAATTATAAATAAACCTTGAATAATCAAAATATTACAAACAACACATAAAATTCAAAAATTATAAACTGCCCTTTTAAAAGTAAAAATTATAAATAATTCCTAAAAATCTAAAATTATAAAGAATCCTCTAAAAGTTTACAAAAAAACAAGTATCCCGCTGAAATTTTATAAACAACTCCATAAAAATTTTACAACCGGACTCTTGAAAGTTTTAAAATATATAAATATTCACAGTAAAATTTTATAAAAATGATTTAAAAATTTTACATCTAGCCAATGAAAATTGCAAAATAACAAACATCTTGCTGAAATTTTTAAAATATTATAAACAACTCCATAAAAATTTTACAAATAATCCCATGAAAGTTTTAAAATTACTTAACACCTCTCAAGAACTCATAAAAAGCCCCTAAAAGGTTTTAAAAATTACAAATTACCCTAAGAAAATTTACAAACAACCCGTAAAAGCTTTTCAGCCATTCCCTTTAAAGTTTTAGAAATTACAAACAGCTCTCAAAACTTTAGAAAACAACTAGCTGCCCCTTAACAGTTTGAAAGACCATAAAGAGCCCTCTGAAGCATTACAACAAAATTTTTTAAAATTGCGAAAGGCCCCCTAATTTAATATATTATATTATCCTTCCTCTCTATATAATGAGAAATTGGTGGTACTCCTAAAGACATAAAAAATTGACATGTGTCATTTTTAAAGGCATAAAAAACTGACATGTGTCATAACATAAATAGTTGCATGTCCCTCGATCCTATCGGAAGATAACATGTGGGCATCAATCTTAAGAATTATCATCAAATTAAAACTTTCCATAATTAAAAATTCTAACAATTAAATATTTGGATCAAAATATAACTATTTATGATATATGCAGGTGTGGAAATTAAAGAAAAAACTCATGTAAAGAGTATAAGAAAAAAATTACAAAGATCTTCCTAAAAAATCCATAAATTACAAATAGCTCTCTATAAATAACTGCCAACGACCCCCCAAAAAGTCTTAAAATTTTAAAGCTCCTTGAAACTAAAAAATTACAAACAACCCCCCCCCCCCTCCTCCCCCCCAAAAAAATAAAAGATAATAATATAAACCCCTTAAAAATTATGAAAATTGCAAAGCTCTCCTAGAAAAATTTGAAAGTTAAAATAGCCAAAAAAAATTTAAAAATTGCAAAAGCTTCCTAATACATCTAAAGTTTTATAACACCCAAAAATTATAGATAGACACCTAAAAATATAAAAATTACAAACAACTCCATAAAAGGTAAACTCCAAAAAGATCAAAAAATTACAAACAAATTCTAAAAGTCTTGAAATTGTAAAAAAAATTTAAAATTTGTAAATAAACTCTTAAAATTTAGTAACTACAAATAACCTCCTAAAACACTAACATCCCTTGAGGAATCCAAAAATAGCAAACAACCCCTTTTGACCCAATATTACCAAAAACCACGAAAAATCAAAATAATTCCAATGGACCCCTAAAGAATATGAAAACTACAAACATCCATGCAAAAACTTGAAAACTACAAGCAACCCCATAAAATCTAAAGCTTACAAACAATCCTTTTAAAAATTCTAAAATTGCAAATAACCCCTGAATAATCTAAAAATTATAAAAGGCCCTTACAAGTTTAAAATTACAAACAACTCTTTGAGAAATTTGAAAAGTATAAATAACCCCTGAGAAATTCAAAATTACCAATAACCTCCTAAAAGTTTGAAAATTACAAACAAACCTCTAAAAGAACTAAAAATAACAAGCAACCATTATTGGGATCTTCTGTCAAAATTTATTGAGGGTTAAGACAAAACTTAAATCTTATTTGGGGTTTCTGCCAAAATTAAGTAAAAGGACAATTATCAAATTATTTAAGAGATTTGAGGGACTAATTCAAACTATTGAAGATTTCGAGAAATAATTTTAAAACACTAAAAGATTTGGGGACTAATTGCAAAATATCAAGCAAATGAAACCAAAAAGTAATTTTTTTTCCACCCAACTACCACCAGGCTCCTTTCTTACCCTTTTTTCTTTCATACTTCTCCTAACATTAGAAACATTACTCCATCAGGCTATTGCAACAACTACGCAGCTGCTAAAGAAAATAGCAGTTATAAGGTAAGATGTAGTTAGTAAAACATAAAGCAATTTTTACGATAAGTATTTACATTGTTTGCCATGAGTATTCAAAAAAGTAATTTCCAGAGCACTGATCTTTCAGTTTGTGAGTTAAATAGCCTCAATTAATTCCTCCTTTTTTTTTATTTTGCACCGACTATCCACATTTTTTGTGGCTAAAAAAACTCTCTCTTTTTACATTTAGGGGTATTGAGTCCTTCAGGCGGTGTTGTATTAATTTTGATATCCAGAAGTGAAAAATACAATGATATTATATTCTAGTCACGATGCTTTTAGTTCTTGATTGTTGGCATAAGCCATTTGTCTAGTCATATTCATAAGAAAAGTGAAATAAGTACAAAAGAAAATATACGTGAGACAGACATATTAGACCCATCCATGCGAGCATGGGCATAATACTTGTATTACTGAAGTTCAAACAGAAATTGGAGCGCACCCCTTCTAATTTAATTCTATCTTATTGGTTAACTTGCATCAGAGTGATCTTAGTACATAATTATTAATACGTCCCACATATGAACTCTATTTGTCACGATTTTGAGTTAGATTTCAATCAGAAAAAACTTAATTCTCACTAGTAGTAGGTTGTCACCTAGTTAGCCGTAGTTTCATTTTCTCACCTATTTATGTTAGCATTATTCTTTTTCCTTCTTTTGAGTCTTTTTGGTTGCCCAAAAAACTAAAAACCCCATTATAGGAAACACATTTCGTATAAAAATTTTCTTCTGTTTAGTTTTGATTCCCACTTTGAAATCAAGACGAAGGGTGAGGTGTCATCATCTCATTGGTTGATTTGAATCCTTCCTAGAAAACTCATTGAGAAGTTTTTTTTAAAAACCACTTGACACCTATTTAGGTGATTTCTTTGTCAGGTTTACTTTACCAAAACTCAGAAATTATGGTTAGGGTTGAGGTTTATAATTTTATATTCTAAAATACCCCCGCAGATTAAGCGTCTTTTTAATGGGTTGATTCCCACTTTGAAATCAAAAGGAAGGGTGAGGTGTCATCATCTCATTAGTTGATTTGAATCCTTCCTAGAAAACTCATTTAACAGTTTTTTTAAAAACCACTTGACACCTATTTAGGTGATTTCTTTGTCAGATTTACTTTACCAAAACTCCGAAATTATGGTGAGGGTTGAGGTTTATAATTTTATATTCTAAAATACCCCCGCAGGTTAAGCGCCTTTTTTTAATGGGCTAAAAATTGCTTTAAATTCATGGTCGGTGGGATTTGAATCAGGGTTGCTTTGATACCATCTTAAAGTCAGTCTCTCTAACCTTATACCAAAAGTCCGAAGTTATAATGAGGATTGAGCTTTATAGTTTTATATTCTAACAGATTTGAGCCTAGACATGTCTAGTTATACTAGTTTTAACTAAAACTCAACTCTCTTGCTCCCTCGAACCTCTCACTCATCTCGTACCCTTAGGGGGTGTTTGTTTGCATGCAAGTGAAAGATGAAAGTGAGAAAGTCATTTTCGTTTAACAATTTAGGTGTTTATTTGCATGCAAGTGATTATGAAAGTGAAATGCAAGAAAGTTAACACATATAATTTAATACAATTTTGACTTCTCCTAAAAAAGTGGTGAAGTCACATGAAAGTGGTCTAAAAAGTAATTAATTTTAATTAAATAATTTTAATTTTATTTTCTAATTAATCTTATTTTGCCACATCATCCTCACATTGCACTTTCAACGGTAATTTAATTTTTCAAACAAACACTGTATTTCACTTGCATGCTAACATGGATGTAAAAGTTATTTGCCAAAAAAAAGTAACTTACATATTTTAAATTCACTTTTAAATTGCCAAACACCCGGGCCTGTTTGTTTGTACAAAAATAATTATTAAGTAGCTGAAGTAAAGAAAGTAGATGCTACTTCTGCTACTTCCAAGCAAAAAAAAAATTGTTTGGTCCAATACTTACTTAAATGTTGATGTGGCGCTTACGTGTCATCCTTACTTTTAAAATATTTTTCCACCAGTCAAGGTTTGGAAGTAGCTTGGAAGTAGGTGAAATACATATTAATTAGGAAATAAATAGTTTTACTTATTAATATTTACTTTATTAGTTACTTCCTAACAACTTTTTATTGCTATCCAAACAAAAAAAAGAGAATGAAGAATAAGAAGTGCTATTTCCACTTCGTCAAAAAATATGTGAAACAAATAAAAAAAGTACTACTTTCACTGTTTCCTAATTCATAAATTTAGAAGTTACTTCTTTAATCTATTTTCTACTTCCGGTACTTCTGTCAAACCAAACGGGCCCTAAGTTGAAGAGCAAACTCGTCAAATCAACTACTTTTACTAACTAAAATTAAATTTTTATCAATAAAGATACATAAAAATATTAGGTAAACGTTACTTTGCACCTAGAAAAAAGAGTGAGTTTTATGAGAACGGTCGGTTCAGTTATTTCAGTTTCAAATATTCTAAAACCGAACGGAACCAAATTTATTAAAAAATCAATCCTAACCACCAAACTTCAAAAAGATCGGTCAGCTTAATCGGTTTGCATAGATATATGCTCACCCCGACCAATAATAGCATCCAAAATAAATTTTACTTCTATAAATAAATTTATTACTTAAGCAACCAAATTTCTAGGCGGCGTCAAAACAAAAGATTCGGAATATCAATGCACTTTTTGCAGTCCAAATTTCAACGGACTCAAGGTTAATCTTGACTCAGTTGCCATAGTTACATCAGGATTAAAGTCTATTAGGCTAATTAAACTCTAAACTCCATCTAAAGTTCTTCTTAAATAAAAGGTCCAAAGTTGACTGGTCGAGTAAAAACAACTATCACTTGAAAGGGACTCAAAGTACACCATTTGATTGCATATTCGCATTAGTGGAAACAACGTTGGACCTTTGCTTTTGAGGCTGTAAAGTATCAAATTACTGGATTTATTAATTTCTACGAGTATTTGGTTAAAGGTTATTGGAAGTTAGTTACTGTATATATCTACGTCAACTCCTTTGACAATTTAAAGATGAAGTTGGCTGGATGAAATTAATAAATTGTCATTGATTCTTATAATTTCTTCTTGAATATTTGAGTCTTCGAGACTGCAATTTTTAAATTAGAAATGTAGTCTTGTTTTTCCCCTCTCTCGTTACACAACCTTTTCGATGCAATAGTATTCGGATGGGATTTTCGATTATGAGATCATATCTCTCTCTCAAAAAATAAAAATAAAAATAAAAATAAAAATAAATAATAAATAATTATCCTCAAATACAAATTAAAATTTATGGATAAAGGAAACATTTCGGATTTTATTAAAAATAATGTCTCCAATTTGGTCGTTCACTTATCTATTAATTTTTTAAAGGATGAAAATAGGATGAGGAGCCCTATATATATATATATATATATATATATATATATATATATATATATATATATATATATATATATATATATATTGTAACCAAAAACTCATAATGTAACTGAGACATGACCTAAGTCGAAAACAATGAGCAAGAAAGCCAAAATCCTGGCTAACAACCCTTTGCACTTAAGTACACAGACAAATTAATGTAAGATAGTTAGACAAAAAACAACAAAAGATTAGTGAGAGACCGAAGATCCACAGAATTTCAAATAGTAGGTTGGAAGTAATGTCCTCCATCTGGCCTCATGCAGCCTCAAATCTTCCAAGCCATGCTCCTAAGCAATCTTTTTTATTTCAACTTCTCTCTTGCCTGCCGATCGATCACCCTGCCTAGAACATCACAAAATGAGCAATATTAGCAGCAGTCTTTTGTGATTCGGGCTTTACATATCATCGAAAATCAAGTTGTTGCGCTCTCTCCAAATGCACCAGCAGATCACAGGGAAAAGGATTTTCCAAAGAGAGCTTAATTTACTGTCCTGAACAAAACCTGCCATTTGATTCCAATAGGTAAGAGGAAGAAGATGACCACTTATCTAGATGCAATAGAAAACTCACAATGTTGGAACAAGTGGGAGTCAGTTTTAAAATCAGTCTTAGTTGCATGTTGTTACCTTCTATAGGTGCGACAACCATGGCGAAATGGATTCATATATCCAGCAAGTTTTATAACTTGGCTTTCTAGACTTTCTATGAGACCCAAACCAAATCAAAATTTTGGACTCTTCAGTCTACACACTAATATTGTTTATGAAATTTTCTAACAATTTAGGTGGGTTTAGTGTAAATTTGAAAGTTCAGAGGACTTCTTCTTGTCTATAAGATTTAGGGGGTTTTCTATAAACCCCCAAAGTTCATGGGATTTTTGTGAAATATATCCTATATTTAGGGCTTGTTTGGCAACTCACTCACTAACTTGAATAAGTCTATTAAATTGGATAAGAGTCTAAAGTATAGGCCTGTTTAGTAGGTGCTTGTAATTGATCGTAACGAGAATATTCTATCTCAATTATTTTTTCCTCAATAATTGTCTTGCTGACTTAAGCATCATCACGTATCTGAGACATTAATCAGTTGATATAAAACTAGAAAATTGAAATAAGGAAAAGAAAAAAGATCAAAAAAGAAGAAGTAAGCTCAACAAGATAAACACAAGAGCTCAAGGTGGCCAACAAAACATGCTAATCTCCTTGTCAGTTTGTCATTGGCCACCCTAAAATTTTCAAAGATGGTTAGATTACATAAACTCCTGCATAATCGTCATCCTCTCATCCATTAAGTTGTCTCTTTAGAGATTTTTATTACATTTAGCCCTCAAATATCCCATCACAACCCCACTAAGGTAAAAGGTGTTTGGCCAAATACCGCCATTAATTAGCCATCACTTATCAGCCATCCATGGCCATGGCCATGTCCTTTGGCTTTATGTTAAAGTGAGAAGGTGATTTGGCGCCGCCCAAATGATTTGGAAAGAAGAAACAAAGTATGTTCTATATAACTTGCTATGATTGATTTGAGAAAAAGAAAGAAAGAAAATATGTCCCGGTAATATCTCTATATAACTTGCCATGAATATGATTGATTTGAAATCCATATCAATAATTTTATAATTTTATCTTGCTTAGTGTCATCCTACTCTAATTCTAGTGGTTTAGTAAACATTAAATATGAGTAAAAAATCTATAAAGTAGTCACTTCAAGAATATCCTTGACGCTATTGGACATTATATAGATCCCACTACTACATATAGGAGTTTCTCTATAGAAAATCATACAGGAAGAAAATAGAAACTTGAAAATGCTCAAGTATCAATTTTAAAATTGATGACTATACTGATTTTATATTGTTTACGTTGATTCAACACTTTGTTTGCATTGATTTTAACTATTGTACATATTTAAAATTGATACTTTTGACATTTATATTACCGTCTTTCTCCTATATGATTTTCTATTAGAGTCTTTATTACTAATTTTTGGAAAAAATACTGTAAAAGGTCATCCCTTGAAAACGATCATAAAGCGACACGAATTAAATTTTGGCATGCACATCATTATAAGTGTAGTCGTTCTTTCTATCTATCATAGCAGATTGCACATACATATTGCGCATGCACAAATAAATTAAACACGAGTGCTAATAATGATATGTACATCAATAATATTTCCATAAGATCGGAAATCTTCATTCTTTGTTTTCTCTATAAGATTCTCCATAAAAGCTCCTTCTCAATAAGAATTTCTTTTGTGAAGGTTTGCATTTGAGTCACCACCACGTGAAGTGGGGGCGGAGGGAGACATCTCCTTTTCATTCTCTAATGATGCTACGTCATTTGTTCTTGATTGCAGTTTCAAGCCCCTGGCTACTACTGCTGCTATGACTAGGTAAATGTGTTGGCTTTTGTTTAAGCTGACTCATAATTTAATATATTAATAATGAAACTAGTCACAGGATCTGAAAGTAACTGTGAATTATATATTCCGTTCCTATTAATTAAGTTTAGGTTTTGTTTTGGAGTACATACATCTTGTAAAGTAAAGATTACACACGTGGAGGACGGTGATGAATCTTGGTTAAATAAGTCATTATCAACGATCCTGATAGAAAAAGAAACTGGGTGCGCTTTGTTTGGCAAACCCTTGAAACTAGGCCAGTTCTAAATCTGATCCAGTTTTTCTTAGGCCGAAAAGAGACCTTAGAACCAATTCCTTGTTGAATCAATCACCTTCTTGGTTTAATTAAGAAGAATTAGTTTAGGATAAAACTGGACCACAGCTGATCGTGGCCCAATTTTGAGTGGCTTGACAATCACGCCCCAAATTATGTGAGTAGTTTAAAGATAACATTTATGATAAATTTCACGGAACCCCTTAAGTTCGGCAGATTTTGAGATGACCCCCAACCTTTTATGTCAATTAACTAGAGACATGCAGTGAAAAGAGAGTTATTAGCAGAGTGAGTTCATAATCAGTGGATTATTGGAATTTTTTTAAGAGATACTTAATTCAAGATCTAGGGTCTTGTTCTCTGAAAAATACTAAAGGGAGGGGGAAAAAAAGCAAGTTCCTATAGTTCTTCCTACCTAGAACAGAATAAGGATCTCCCACCAACTCCCATGTGTTTATACAATCACATGTCCGTCATTATCTTCAATTTCACTCATGATCCTAAGTTCCTCTACCTTAGTGAACTAACGTCGAGCAATAAGATCCAATCCTCATGATACACATATAATTCCTTTTGTAAGCAAACTCCATTAAATTAAATTTATTGAGAATGACAGTTTAAGAAACAATTAAGAAAATGAAAGATACCAAACTCGTCATGATTCAACTTTAACAAAATCAGAAAGCTACCTTTTGAACTAGACATAGGTTACTTCAATGAGTCACCCTGACAAATTAATGATTTATAGTTTATTAATAGCTTATTAAACAGTCAACTAACTCGTGCAGCATTTGTAGGGCAAAGGAAGTTTCCCCTTAATTGTTTTGTAATTGAGAACAGGATCAAGGATTGCTCCCTAAGACGGGAATTTTCCATGGTGGTGTGCAAAATATTTCGAATTTTCATGTAGTTAACATCCTAGTATTTTCAAATATTGTTAGATTAGCGTTTAAATTGTTTAAGATTATTAAAAGGTGGAAAAAATTTCTCTTCTTTTTGTATATATACATATATAGGTTATCTATATAAACCTTAGAAAAAATTATAAAGAAGAAAACACTATATTTAACATCATTGTAAAAAGATGAGTATAAGAAAGGAAAGTTTAAACAACAATAAGAACAAAATATTATATTTAATAAATATTTGATGAAAACTAAGGTGATTTGGCATATTTTATGACGTACGACACTGAGGAATTCTTATTGTAGCCTTGGAGTTTTGGTATAATAGCAGGGTCTTTTTACAAGATCAAACCAATTAATGACTAACATTCTCAAGGTATATAGTTTCTACTCATACTGTTAGAACGCTCTTCAACCGTAATATAGCAACGATTCTCCCTTAAACACTACTTAATTTTCCTACATATGTAACTCCTCCACTTCAAAGAGATTTCGCTTTAAGAATAACATTTTGAAGTTGCAACAATATCCAACCAAATAAAATTCAGTTGTAGTTAGAACAACATGAGACTCCTACTATTTTAACCAAACACGCCAAATCATTTGAGACATTCGATTCAAAAATATCAAAATTTCAGATGTCAGAGATTGATATGAGAAAAGCATCATAAAAGAATAGAAATAAGAAGTTCATGTTTATCCTGTTCTGAGAAAAAGAAATTAATGAAAAGGATTTTGGAGAGTTATATTCCATTTTATATAATTTTATTGTAGCAAAATTAAGTTCCTGTTGGAAAGCATCATAATAAGCAAAAGACTCTCGGCAAAGGAAGCTGCTGAAGATTATCCTCTCATCAAATTGCTCCACTGATCATTTTTCAGTTGGGGAATCACTTATGCGGGAATTTTAGAGCAAAATGCTTTCGAGCATGTTTGGCTACTACTTATTTTTGAGTCCTTATAAATGACTTATTGTTTATTCTTAAAACTTTTAAAAGTATGTAAGAAAATAAGAAAGTTGTTTGGTAAATCCCTTAACTTATAAGGAGATATAAGTAGTTATATGTTTGGTAAACCAATAACTTATAAGGTTGTGTTAAATGTCAAAATGACAAAAAAGACATATTGTTGTAACTCCATAATGCGACTTATTAATTTATTTTATATTAACTAGATAATTAATAATAATAAATTTATTAATTATTTAAAAGTAAATAATTTATAATTAATTATTTTCAAATTAATTATGATTATTAATTAATAATATTGAGATTAATTAATTAATTTCATTGTAATGAAATATTATTATTAATAAAATTAATTAATAAAAATTAGTTATTTCATATAAAAATTATTTATCTTATATAAAAATATATATTTGATTAGTTATTTCATATAAAAATTATTTATCTTATATAAAAATATATTTGATTAAAATATTTTTATATATTGTATTATATTGTGATTATTAATTACTAATGTTGAGATTAACTAATTAAATTCATATTAGTAAAATATTATTATTAATAAAATATTTATTTAACTAATTAAAATTAGTTATTTCATAGTAAGAAATATATTTGATTAAAATATATATTACATTATTTGTGATTACTAATTACTAATACTGTGATTAATTAATTACTGTCATATTAATAAAATATTATTAATAATAAAATAATTTATATATATATATAATATTATATATATCATAATTTTATATATTATAATAATATTATATTATTATAATATTATTATAACACATATATTTATTATATATTATAATATTATCATGATATTATATATATTATAATATATATAATATTATTATAATATTATAATATATTATAATATTATATATTATTAATAAAATAACAATTATTAATAAATTAATTAACTAACTAGTTAATAATATCAATCACTTTATAATAATAAAATATTTTAACTAAGTAAAAGTAATAGGAGAGTATTTATGTCTTTTGGCCGAATAAGGAAAGTTCCTTATAAGTAGCCAAAAATAAGTTGGAAAAGCCCAACTTATTTTTGGCTACTTATAAGTAACTAAGTAACATAAGTGACTCTTACCAAACACAATGTTGCTAAGCTTATAGTAAAAATTACTTATTTGTAGAAATAAGTAAATTGCTAAACATGCACAATCTCATCCTCTTTGTTCAGTGTGTGTTTCCTTCTAAGTAGTCAAAGATGACCAACCTGTTAAATTATTATGGTAATTTTCATTTATATTGTTTTGGATGGTGGGTTAGCATAGGGTTGGAGAACGGAAATAGACACTTCTACTCTATCTCGAAATTTTTGAGGGAGTAATGCAGGGCAAGGAAGGAGGAAGTTCTAATGTATGGAGACGATTTTTCTCTCGAGAATCAACGAGATTTGATTTTAAAACTCTTCTATTCTCTTTCCTTTCTTTTTATTAAAACTCTTACATTGGATGAAATAAATTTCCTCCATTTTACTTACCAAACTTTTGAAAAAGATAATGTATTTTTCCTTTACTTTTTTGGCCTTCTCACTTCTCCTATCGTATCTTTCCTCTCCTTTCCCTAACAAACTCTTTGTTCGCTACCAATAAATTTGGGCCTTTGTTTATTCGGCTCTGAATAAACTTGGAATAATTCTATCAAGACCCCAAAATCCAAATCCCATGTGATTTAGCCCTTGCGTATTTGGGCCACGTGACACAGCCTAAATACAAGGTCTTTTTGTGTTTCAGCTCCAAATACATGACCAACGCAGCAGAGAGGGAGATGACACCCAAAATTATCCCAAGAAAACTCCTAAAAAGTTTCAAGTCGGTTCTCCCTTTTATTCGGTAACCGCGCCCAATTTTCAATCACCCCCTTTCATTTCTAACCTTTCAGGGGGTTGGTTGCAAAATTTTCTGGGGTTATTTTCAATTTTAAAACTTGTAGGGCGTATTTTTCCAAAAATCTCAATTCTTTTGTGTTGGGTATTGGCAAGAATCTCAGCTCTTTTGAGTTCCATCTCTGCTTTCTTTACTTCTAACTCTGCTCCTACTTTCTCCACCTCCCTTATGACACCTATTCTTGTTTGCTTCGCTCTTAAGATAGCTTCAACGAGACATGCTCTCTACACAGTCCCCCTACAGTCCACAACCCATTCGACGAAATTCTCAACCCAAACATTTACTCCTCCAACCATAGCCCTGCACAACCACTAGCCTGCACACCCCCTTTGGACCCCTACAAGCCCAAATATCCAAATTCCTTATACCCATCAACCTGCATCGTCCCCAACACCCCCACAAAGGCAATGCCCGCAGCCCTTTCATCAGAAAACTCCTCTGTCACCGTCTCAAGTTCTCGGAGCGTGTACCAATAGCCCCATCCAAAATGCGAGACCTCTGATGGCCGCCCAATCGACTTCGTCATTAATGCCGCCTTGCCGTCTCCACCGCTCGCCAGCAGCGGCGGCAGCAGCGGGAAGTGATACTGCTCAAGGAAGACAACGACGGGTGGAGGTGGGATGGCGAGGATTTCTTTGATGAGCGGAGATTTGCCAGATCCGTAAAAGGAGGGGTAATTTAGGGATTTGGAGGAAATACATTATACGTAATGTATACTGCTGAATTGAAAGGGCCGAAACACATTAAATTTGTGTTTTTCAGGCTTTTGCACATGGCCCAAAAGTGCAAGGGCATAGGGTCCGGCTGGTATTGCAGGAGCGTATAATAAGTTGCTTACAAAAGAAGTTTATAGAAGCAACTTATACAAGCTGCTGAAAATAGTTGTTTGGTAATCAAATATCAAAAACTGCTTAAAAATAGTTATGTTGTTTGGTAGAACTATGCTTAATGATTATTGTTAAAAGATAAAAGGTATATATAGTATACAAACTAAAAAAACAGAGCTGCTTTTAAAAGCATCCTTAGGTTGTTTCTAAAAGCACCCTCTTAAAAGCAGAGATAGTTTAAATAAGCATGCCAATAAAGTTTTCACTAAACATTATTATTGGTTGTTTCTTGGAAAAAAAAACTAAATTGACCGTTAGTCGCATGAGGTTTTAGATTTTGGGGTCTAAGCACAATTTTTTCAAAAAACTTTGAAAATATCACTTAAGCCCCCAATGAATTCGGGAATTTAAGAGTTTTTCACTCAATCCCAATGAACTTTGAAAATATCATTTAACTCCTCAACGTTTGATTTTTTTTCACCGAACCCCCACAAATTGTGTTGTTAGATGAACTAATAAATAGACCAAAAGACTCTTTCTAAAGTAGCACTCTGATTTTAAAGTAATAACTCTAACTAAATTATTTAATCATAAATAAATTTAAATTAGAAAGTAGAGAGAGGGGCTATAAAATATTTTATAACTGAGGTATAATTAAAATAGGTATTATGGTGGTTCAGAGGATAATTTAAATTTTTAATAATTTGTAGGATATATATATATATATATATATATATATATATATATATATATATATATATATAGAATGATGTATATGAGGTGGCTCATTTTGCTAAATGAGCTATCAGAGATAGAGTGGTGATGTCCACACTTTTGATGTGACTAACAAGGTGGATCTCACCACATGGCTATCTCTTGGTAGCTCATTTAACAAAATGAGCCGCCACCTCATATACATTATTTCCATATATATATATATATATATGGGCCGGTTCTAATGATAATTCAAATAAGTGTGAGAACTAAGAACTCAATATCAACCATCCATAATAAAAAAAAATAAAGGCTGAGATTCTGCTAAAATTAAGGTGGCAGAATTGTAATTAAATAGACATTAGAAACTGAAATAAGGGTAAAAGGGTAAAAAGGACAGAGATATAATGGAAAATCTATAATCACGAAACCGCCAATCAATTATAACGCAGTTTTCATAATTAAAAAATATATAATTAAGAAAGGTAAGAAGATAAGTTAGTTTTGATTTGAGATATTTAAGGAGGAGAGAGAAACTAAGATATGTCATGATTTTGTGCACCCCACAAACTTGGTCTAAAATATCTTAATTTTATCCTTTATCATGTTTATCATTTTTATCCCAAAACCCTAGTTCTATTTCGCGATAGAATTAGAGAATCAGAACAATATGCATTCGTAAGTTGATAAATGAGATTCTATTTTGTAAACTTAGAGATTCTGAACAATAGATTCAATAAGTTTTAATATACGATTCGTAAGTTGATAGTGAAGATTCGATTTTATACTAGGTGATCCCGTAACAATGATTACGTGATTACGTAAGTTATAATATGCATTCGTAAGTTGATAAAGGAGATTCCAGTTGGTGATTCTAGTTTGTAAACTTAGAACACACTAGACGATTCTCTAACAATTATTCTATGATTCTCAGAAATTATTTGGCATGTATTCGTTAGATCAATAATTTGATTCATTATTTGTACTAAGAGATTCGTAACAATATATTGAGATTCGTAACCAATATATTGAGATTCCGTAGTTATAACATGCGATTCTCAGAAATTATTAAAATGGATTCTATAAATTGATAATTGAGATTTTGTAATCAATATGTTGAGATTCTATAAGTTATAACATGCGATTCTCAGAAATTATTGAAAGAGATTCTCAGAAATTGATAATTGAGATTCAGAACCAATATATTGAGATTCCGTAGTTATAACATGCGATTCTCAGAAATTATTAAAATGGATTCTATAAATTGATAATTGAGATTTTGTAATCAATATGTTGAGATTCGTAGTTATAACATGCGATTCTCAGAAATTATTAAAATGGATTCTATAAATTGATAATTGAGATTCAGAACCAATATGTTGAGATTCTATAAGTTATAACATGCATTCTCAGAATTGTTGAAAGGGATCTATAAGTTAATAAATGAGATCCTAATTTTATGTAACGAGATTCGTAGTTAAGTGTTGTGATTCTTTAAGTTGGTACCGAGATTTAGTTATTTATTTTAAGAGATTATGTAGCAATGAAAAAGAGATTCTCAATGGAATAATATGCGATTCTGTTAAATATTAAAGGAAATTATGACTTATCAACTTTTCCTCAATTCTTACTATTAAAAAATCCTTTCGATTACTACAATATGTATATGCATTCTAAATTATTAAAATGGATTCTATAAATTGATAATTGAGATTCAGAACCAATATGTTGAGATTCGTAGTTATAACATGCGATTCTCAGAATTGTTGAAAGGGATCTATAAGTTAATAAATGAGATCCTAATTTTATGTAACGAGATTCGTAGTTATAACATGCGATTCTCAGAAATTATTAAAATGGATTCTATAAATTGATAATTGAGATTCAGAACCAATATGTTGAGATTCTATAAGTTATAACATGCGATTCTCAGAAATTATTAAAATGGATTCTATAAATTGATAATTGAGATTCAGAACCAATATGTTGAGATTCTATAAGTTATAACATGCGATTCTCAGAAATTATTAAAATGGATTCTATAAATTGATAATTGAGATTCTCAGAACCAATATGTTGAGATTCTATAAGTTAATAAATGAGATCCTGCTTTTATGTAACGAGATTCGTAGTTAAGTGTTGTGATTCTTTAAGTTGGTACCGAGATTTAGTTATTTATTTTAAGAGATTATGTAGCAATGAGAAAGGAGATTCTCAATGGAATAATATGCGATTCTCAGAAATTATTAAAATGGATTCTATAAATTGATAATTGAGATTCAGAACCAATATGTTGAGATTCCGTAGTTATAACATGCGATTCTCAGAAATTATTAAAATGGATTCTATAAATTGATAATTGAGATTCAGAACCAATATGTTGAGATTCTATAAGTTATAACATGCGATTCTCAGAAATTATTAAAATGGATTCTATAAATTGATAATTGAGATTCAGAACCAATATGTTGAGATTCTATAAGTTATAACATGCGATTCTCAGAAATTATTAAAATGGATTCTATAAATTGATAATTGAGATTCAGAACCAATATGTTGAGATTCGTAGTTATAACATGCGATTCTCAGAATTGTTGAAAGGGATTCTATAAGTTATAACATGCGATTCTCAGAATTGTTGAAAGGGATTCTATAAGTTATAACATGCGATTCTCAGAATTGTTGAAAGGGATTCTATAAGTTATAACATGCGATTCTCAGAAATTATTAAAATGGATTCTATAAATTGATAATTGAGATTCAGAACCAATATGTTGAGATTCCGTAGTTATAACATGCGATTCTCAGAATTGTTGAAAGGGATTCTATAAGTTAATAAATGAGATCCTGCTTTTATGTAACGAGATTCGTAGTTATAACATGCGATTCTCAGAAATTATTAAAATGGATTCTATAAATTGATAATTGAGATTCAGAACCAATATGTTGAGATTCTATAAGTTATAACATGCGATTCTCAGAAATTATTAAAATGGATTCTATAAATTGATAATTGAGATTCAGAACCAATATGTTGAGATTCTATAAGTTAATAAATGAGATCCTAATTTTATGTAACGAGATTCGTAGTTATAACATGCGATTCTCAGAATTGTTGAAAGGGATTCTATAAGTTAATAAATGAGATCCTGCTTTTATGTAACGAGATTCGTAGTTATAACATGCGATTCTCAGAAATTATTAAAATGGATTCTATAAATTGATAATTGAGATTCTCAGAACCAATATGTTGAGATTCGTAGTTATAACATGCGATTCTCAGAAATTATTAAAATGGATTCTATAAATTGATAATTGAGATTCGTAGTTATAACATGCGATTCTCAGAATTGTTGAAAGGGATTCTATAAGTTATAACATGCGATTCTCAGAATTGTTGAAAGGGATCTATAAGTTAATAAATGAGATCCTGCTTTTATGTAACGAGATTCGTAGTTAAGTGTTGTGATTCTTTAAGTTGGTACCGAGATTTAGTTATTTATTTTAAGATATTATGTAGCAATGAGAAAGGAGATTCTCAATGGAATAATATGCATTCTAATTCTTTTAATTTAAAATTTACAAACCGATGAAAACCATTTCAAAGGAGTTTTAATGGAAACTCCTTTGGAGAGCTCTAGCTTGTAAAAGAGACTAATCATTGTAGATGACTTGGTCGGCGTTGAGGACGAGGAAGCGGGTTTATTAATACAAACGGAGAATGGCGCCTACCAAGAATCGGTCAAAGTGGGAAAATTCGAGATTGAAAAATTCAATGGGAAGAATGATTTTTCCTATTGGAGGATGCGATGAAAACTCACCGATTTGCAAAAATTGCACAAGGCTTTGGTGGAAAAGAGAAGAAGTACAAGGATATGTCCGATGAGGATTGGGAGGAGTCGGATTTGGAAGCACGTCGATTATCCTATGCCTTGAAAGGGATGTAGCTTTCTTGGTAGATGGAGAGGAAAGAGCTGGGTGTGAAGAAGTTAGAAAGTACCTTCATGACGAAGAGTCTAACGAACCGGATCTATTTAAAATCCAAATTGTATACTTGCAAGATGGAGGAGGGCTCATCAATCCGGGAATACATCAACAAGTTTGATAGGATCATATCAGACTTGAAAGACATAGATGTGAAAGTTGTAGATGAGGATCAGGCGCTTCTACTACTTCTGTCTCTACCGAAGTCTTATGAGAACCTGGTGCAAACACTGATGCTTGTAGGAGACAATTTGAAGATGGATGAGACTAGAACGGCGCTTCTAGCGGATGACCTTCGGAAGATTACAACCAGTGACATGACTACTGGTGGTAACAAAGAACAAGCGCATGGATTGTTTGCTAGAGGAAGGAGCAATGAGCGAGGAAAAGGCAAGGGAGGAAAGTCTAGATCTAAATCGAGACCTCTTGCGGGAAAATCGTGTTTCAAATGCGGTGAAGTTGGGCATTTCAAGGTCGACTGTTCAAATAAGAGAGTAGGTGGAAAGAAGAAGAACAACAACAAGACTGAGAGAAGAGAGAGCAAGGAAGAGGCGAGCTACGTTTCAGAGGAAGGGAGCGATAAGGAGTGCTATGTCGTCACGGGTGGCGAGGATATCTCCGGAAAGTGGATACTTGATTCTGGTTGCTCTTACCACATGTGTCCAAATAGGAAGTGGTTTACTACCTACAGAGGCATTGATGGTGGAACCGTATTGATGGGGAACAACCATGCTTGTAAAACAGTTGGGCTAGGTAATATCAAAATCAAGATGCATGATGGAGTGGTTCGAACCTTGACGGATGTGAGGCATGTTCCCGACTTGCGGAAGAATCTTATCTCGGTTGGTGCATTGGACTCGGCGGTTGCAAAATTGTTACGAGAACGGAGTAAAGAAGGTTGTTCGTTCCCTTATAGTGATGAAGGGTATTCGTCCGCGGTAATTTATATACTCTCTCGAATACTGACGGTGGCGGGAGATGTAGCGGTTGGAACTGAAGGAAGTGGTGGAGACCCATGTGAGCACACACGTTATGGCATAGGCGCTTGGGCATATGTCGAGAAGGGTCTAGTTCGCTTGGTAAAGAGGTGCATTAAAGAATCAAGGAACCTAGCATGGATTTTTGCGAGGATTGTGTGTATGGAAAGTCACACAGGGGTTCGGTTTGAAGCAAGTCTAAGAGCGAGGGATACTAGATTATGTGCACGGATGTTGAGTCCGGCTCGAGACCACTTCTAAGGGTGGTTCCAGATATTATGTCTCGTTCATAGATGACTATTCGAGATATGCTTGGATTTATTTTCAAGCATAAGAATGAGGTGTTCAGACATTCAAGAAGTGGAAAACAATGGTTGAGAACAGACGGAAAGAAATTGAAGACACCGAGATCGATACGCAGTCTGAGTATCTGAGATGGTGCTTTCAAGGAGTTCGCGGATCGAGGGAATTGTTCGACCTTGGGCGGTCAGTCAACACCACGCAGAATGGGGTCGCAGAGATCGAACCGAACATTGCGGGAGAAGCAATGAGTATGCGATCATACCGGATTGGGCAACGAATGGTGGGGCGAGAATCGGTAGCTCTGACTTGTTACATTGTGAACCGCTCACCACATTCGACATTGGATGGTAATACACCCATAGGGTGTGGTCGAGAACATCAGATTATGATAGGCTCGTAATTTTCGGATGTACCGCCTACTATCACGCCAACGAGGGAAAGCTTGACGCGAGGGCCAAGAAGGCAATATTCTTGGGATATGCGAAGAAGTAAAAGGCTATCGCCTTTGGTGTACGGAAGATTCAAAGTTCGTGATCGCGGGGATGTTACCTTTGATGAGAAATCCATGATTGCTAGGGCCAAGGATGATGGTGTTAGGGCGATGAGACTTCTAAGTCTCGGGTTATTGAAATAGAACCTAAAGACCAACCGGGTTCTAGTCATGTTCAAGTGGGAAGTCGGATAGATGATGAGCTTGAGCAGGAGGAGGTTCAAGAAGAGAATACACAGTACTACAACAACAGCGGCTCGAGGATAGTTTGGCTTCCACTAGGCCAAGGCGAGCATACAAGCAGTCTGAGGCGGGGGCTGATCAACCCACGAAACACTATGGGCGAGGTTAATTTGGTTGAATCGCTCTGGTGGAGGAGGGCGAGCGGTCTGCTTGTATGCTCGCCTTGGCCTAGTGGAAGCCAAACTATCCTCATTGCTTTGTTGTTGTAGTACACATGTATTCTCTTCTTGAACCTCCTCGCTCAAGCTCATCATCTATCGACTTCTTGAACATGACTAGAACACGGTTTGGTCTTTAGGTTCTATTTCAATAACACGAGACTTAGAAGTCTCATCGGTCCTAACACCATCATCCTTGAGCCCTAGCAATCATGGATTTCTCATCAAAGGTAACATCCTGGCGATCCGCGAACTTTGAATCTTCCGTACACCAAAGGCGATAGCCTTTCAGCCGCATCCAGAATATTGCCTTCTTGGCCCTCGCGTCAAGCTTTCCCTGGTTGGCGTGATAGTAGGCGGTACATCCGAAAATTCGAGCCTATCATAATGCATGCTCTGACCACACCTGGGTGTATTACCATCAATGTCGAATGTGGTGGCGGTTCACAATGTAACAAAGGCAGCTACGATTACGCCCACCATTAGTTGCCCGATCAGTATGATGCATACTCATTGCTTCTCACGCAATGTTGGTTCGATCTCTGCGACCCCATTACCGTGGTGTTGACTGTTGTCGGTCGAACAATTCCTCTCGATCCGCGAACTCCTTGAAAGCACCATCGTATACTGCTAGCCGTTATCGGATCTCGGTGTCTTCAATTTCTTTCCGTCTGTTCTCAACCATTGTTTTCCACTTCTTGAATGTCTCGAACACCTCATTCTTATGCTTGAGAAAATAAATCCAAGCATATCTCGAATAGTCATCTATGAGCGAGACATAATATGGAACCACCCTTAGAAATTAGTGCGTAGGACCAGAACATCCGTGTGCACATAATCTAGTATCCCTCTGCTCTTAGACTTGCTTCTCGGCTGAACCAGTGTGACTTTCCATACACACATCCGCAAAAATCCATGCTAGGTTCCTTCCAGATTCTTTATGAGACCTCTTTACCAGCGGAACTAGACCCTTCTCGACATATGCCCAAGCGCCTATGCGTAACCGTGTGTGCTCACATGGGTCTCCACCACTTCGCCGGTTCAACGCTACATCTCCGTCACCGTCGTGCGAGAGAGTATATAAATTACCGTGTGACGAATACCCTTCATCACTATAAGGGAACCACGAACAACCTTCTTTACTCCGTTCTCATTAACAATTTTGCAACCGCCCAGTCAATGCACCAAGCGAGATAAGATTCTTCCGCCAAGTCGGAACATGCCTCACATCCGTCAAGGTTGAACCACTCCATCATGCATCTTGATTTTGATATTACCTAGCCATTTGTTTTACAAGCATGGTTGTTCCCCATCAATCGGTTCCACCATCAATGCCTCTGAGGTAGTAAACCACTTCCTATTTGGACACATGTGGTAAGAGCAACGGAATCAAGTATCCACTTTCAGGAGATATCCTGCGCACCCGTGGCGACATAGCACTCCTTATCGCTCCCTTCCTGAAGCGTGCTTCGCCTCTTCCTTGCTCTCTCTTCTCTCAGTCTTGTTGTTGTTCTTCTTCTTTCCACCTACTCTCTTATTTGAGCAGTCGACCTTGAAATGCCCACTTCACGCATTTGAAACCGATTTTCCCGCAAAGGGTCTCGATTTAGATCTAGACTTTCCTCCTTGCCTTTTCCTCGCTCATTGCTCCTTCCTCTAGCAAACAATCCATCGCTTGTTCTTTGTTACCACCATAGTCATGTCACTGGTTGTAATCTTCGAGTCATCCTTCGGCGTTTCTAGTCTCATCCATCTTCAAATTGTCTCCTACAAGCATCGGTGTTTGCACGGTTCTCATAAGACTTGTGAGATAGAAGTAGTAGAAGCGCTGATCCTCATCTACAACTTTCACATCTATGTCTTTCAAGTCGATATGATCCTATCAAACTTGTTGATGTATTCGGATTGATGAGCCCTCCTCCATCTTGCAAGTATACAATTTGGATTTTAAATAGATCCGGTTCGTTAGACTCTTAGTCATGAAGGTACTTTCTAACTTCTTCCACACACATGGCCGTTTCCTCTCCATCTACCAAGAAGCTACATCCCTTTCAAGGCATAGGATAATCGGCCCGTGCTTCCAAATCGGCTCCTCCCGATCCTCATCGGACATATCCTTGTACTTCTTCTCTTTTCGGTAAAGCCTTGTGCAATTTTTCTTGAGAAATCATTGAGTTTTCATCGCATCCTCCAATAGGAAAATCATTCTTCCCATTGAATTTTCAATCTCGAATTTTCCACTGACCGATTCTTGGTAGGCGCCATTCTCCGTTTGTATTAATAAACCAGCTTCTCTCGGAAGTTCACAGAGCACCGCCTCAAACCGGAGCTACACCACTTCAATCTGAATAAGCTCTATACAATTGTTGGGATGCGGGATCCGCCATGCCTTGTGAAGCGATATCACTGAGACTTTGAATATTCGTTTCACGAAAGGAAACAAGAATAGAAAGTAAAATATCAACAAAGTGAGATATTTTACTTTCTATTCTTGTTTCCTTCGTGAAGCGAGAATATTCAAAGTCTTCTCTCAGGTGATATCGCTTCGCGATTCGTGATTATCAACAATTGGTATTAGAGGTGTTATTCAGATTGGAAGTGGTGTAACCGGTTTGAGTGGTGCTCGGTAACTTGTGAAGAAGCGGGTTTATTAATACAAGCGGAAATTACCTGTAAATCGGTCAAAGTGGGAAAATTCGAGATTGAAAAATTCAATGGGAAGAATGATTTTTCTATTGGAGGATGCGAGATGAAAAACTCGATTTATAAAAATTGCACAAGGCTTTGGTGGAAAAGAAGAGTACAAGGATATGTCGATGAGGTTGGGAGGGCTGGATTTGGAAACAGGCGTCGATTATCCGCCTTGAAAGGGATGTAGCTTTCTTGGTAGATGGAGAGAAACGGCTGCGGGTGTGTGGAAGAAGTTAGATACCTTCATGGCGAAGAAGAGTCTAACGAACGGATCTATTTAAAATCCAAATTGTATACTTGCAAGATGGAGGAGGGCTCATCAATCAGGGAATACATCAACAAGTTTGATAGGATCATATCGGACTTGAAAGACATAGATGTGAAAGTTGTAGATGAGGATCGGCGCTTCTACTACTTCTATCTGCCGAAGTCTTATGAGAACCAGTGCAAACACGATGCTATGGGAACATTTGAAGATGGATGAGACTAGAACGGCGCTTCGCGGATGACCTTCGGAAGATTACAACCGGTGCATGACTACTGGTGGTAACAAAGAACAAGCGCATGGATTGTTTGCTAGAGGAAGAACAATGGCGAGGAAAAGGCAAAGGAGGAAAGTCTAGATCATCGAGACCTCTTGCGGGAAAATCGTGTTTCAAATGCGGTGGTTGGGCATTTCAAGGTCATTGTTCAAATAAGAGTAGGTGGAAGAAGAAGAACAACAACAAGGCTGAGAGAAGAGGCAAGGAAGAAGCTACGTTTGAGAGGAAGGGGCGATAAGGAGTGCTATGTCGTCGCGGGTGTGGCTCGGAAAGTGGATACTTGATCTGGTTGCTCTTACACATGTGTCCAAATAGGAAGTGGTTTACTACCTCAGAGGCATTGATGGTGGAACCGTATTGATGGGGAACAACCATGCTTGTAAGCAGTTGGGCTAGGTAATATCAAAATCAAGATGCATGATGGAGTGGTTCGAACCTTGGCGGATGTGAGGCATGTTCCCGACTTGCGGAAGAATCTTTGGTGCATTGGACTCCGGCGGTTGCAAAGTATTCTGAGAACGGGTAAAGAAAGGTTGTTCGGGGTTCCCTTATAGTGATGAGGGTATTCGTCACGGTAATTTATATACTCTCGAGGTACGACGGTGGCGGGAGATGTGGTTGGAACTGAAGGAAGTGGTGAGACATGTGAGCACACGGTTATGGCATGGCGGCTTGGGCATATGTCGAAGAAGGTCTAGTTACGCTTGGTAAAGAGAGTGCGTTAAAGAATCTGAAGGAACCTAGCATGGATTTTTATGCGGATTGTGTGTATGGAAAGTCACCGAGGTTGAGTTTCTGAGAAGCAAGTCTAAAGCGAGAGGATACTAGATTATGTGCACACGGATGTTGAGTCGCTCGAGACCACTTCTAAGGGTGGTTCAGGATATTATGTCGTTCATAGATGACTATTGAGATATGCTTGGATTTATTTTACGAAGCATAAGAATGAGGTGTTGAGAGACATTCAAGAAGTGGAAAACAATGGTTGAAACGGGGCGGGGAAAAGTGAAGACGAGATCGATAGCAGTGCTGAGTATCTGAGATGGTGCTTTCAAGGAGTTACGTGATCAGGAGGATTGTTCGACCGCTGGGCGGTCAGTCAACACCGCAACGAGAATGGGGTCCTGAAGGCTGGCCGAACATTGCGGGAGAAGCAATGGTATCGATCATCATTTGGATTGAACAGCGAATGGTGGCGAAATCGGTGCTTCTGACTTGTTACATTGTGAACCGCTCACCACATTCGACATTGGATGGTAATACACCTATAGGGTGTGGTCGAGAAATGCAGATTATGATAGGCTCGGAATTTGGATGTATACTATCCGTCAGCGAGCTTGGCAGCGGGCCAAGAAGGCAATATTCTTGGGATATCGCGAAGGCGTAAAGGCTATCGCCTTTGGTGTCTGCGGAAGATTCAAAGTTAAGTGATCGGCGAGTGTTACCTTTGATGAAAATCCATGATTGCTAGAAGCAAGGATGATGGTGTTAGGGTGATGAGACTTCTAGTCTCGGGTTATTGAAATAGAACCTAAAGACCAGCAGGTTCTAGTCATGTTCAAGTGGGAAGTCGAGATAGATGATGAGCTTGGCGGAGGAGGTTGACAAGAGAATACGAGTACTACAACATTCGAGGATAGTTTGGCTTCCACTAGGCCAGGCGAGCATACAAGCGTCTGAGAAGGCTGGGGTGATCAACCTGAAACACTATGGGCGGGTTAATTTGGTTGAATCACGCACTCGGTGGAGGAGGGCGAGCGGTCTCCTTCAAGGAAGCTATTCGGGACAAGGATAGTGAGAGTTGGTTGGCTGCGATGGAGGAAGATGGAATCTCTTGGAAGAACAAACATGGGAGGTGGTCCCATTGCCCTTAGGAAGAAAAGCTATTGGTTGTAAGTGGGTATATAAAAGAAAGGAGATCTTTCCGAGCTTCGGTGGTACAAGGTACAAAGCGAGGCTAGTGGCTAAGGGTTTTGCACAAAGAGGGTGTGGATTACAATGAGATATTTTCTCGGTGGTGAAACACACTTCTATTGGTGCTATTGAGTATTGTTGCTCACGGTGATCTTGGTGGAACAACTTCGATGTTAAAGCGGCTTTCTTCCACCAGAGGGGAGATTGTTTACCGTAAAGCCTAAAGTGTGGAGCCAATGGAGTCACTAATGACTTAGCACTTTGCATTCAACCTCAATCACCCATTTATGTAGCCCTTCCGACTCAAGAACAATCGCCGCCCGGCCTTTCTAATCTCCATACCCAAGATTTTTCTAGCAATACCATGTCCTTCATCTCAAACTCTTCACCAAGTTGAGATTTCAATTTATCTATCTCCACCCGCTAGAAGCAATAAGCATGTCATCCACATACAAAAGGAGATAGATATAATTACCTTCACTTAAGCTTCCGAATGTAAACGAACAATCATAGTAGCTTCAGAAAACCCATGCTTCAAAGATGAAGGAGTCAAATCGCTAGTACCACCGTCGGGAGATTGTTTCCAACCATGACTTCTTCAAACGACACACATGATGCTCCTTGTCCTCAACCTTGTAGCCCTCAAAGCATGTAGATCTCTTCATCCAAGTCTCCGCAAGAAGGCCGCTTTAACATCGAAGTTGTTCCACCAAGATCACCGTGAGCAACAATACTCAATAGCACCAATAGAAGTGTGTTTCACCACCGAGAAAATATCTCATTGTAATCCACACCCTCTTTGTGCAAAACCCTTAGCCACTAGCCTCGCTTTGTACCTTGTACCACCGAAGCTCGGAAAGATCTCCTTTCTTTTATATACCCACTTACAACCAATAGCTTTTCTTCCTAAGGGCAATGGGACCACCTCCCATGTTTGTTCTTCCAAGAGATTCCATCTTCCTCCATCGCAGCCAACCAACTCTCACTATCCTTGTCCCGAATAGCTTCCTTGAAGGAGACCGCTCGCCCTCCTCCACCGAGTGCGTGATTCAACCAAATTAACCCGCCCATAGTGTTTCAGGTTGATCACCCCAGCCTTCTCAGACGCTTGTATGCTCGCCTGGCCTAGTGGAAGCCAAACTATCCTCGAATGTTGTAGTACTCGTATTCTCTTGTCAACCTCCTCCGCCAAGCTCATCATCTATCTCGACTTCCCACTTGAACATGACTAGAACCTGCTGGTCTTTAGGTTCTATTTCAATAACCCGAGACTAGAAGTCTCATCACCCTAACACCATCATCCTTGCTTCTAGCAATCATGGATTTCATCAAAGGTAACACTCGCCGATCACTTAACTTTGAATCTTCCGCAGACACCAAAGGCGATAGCCTTTACGCCTTCGCGATATCCCAAGAATATTGCCTTCTTGGCCCGCTGCCAAGCTCGCTGACGGATAGTATACATCCAAATTCCGAGCCTATCATAATCTGCATTTCTCGACCACACCCTATAGGTGTATTACCATCCAATGTCGAATGTGGTGAGCGGTTCACAATGTAACAAGTCAGAAGCACCGATTTCGCCACCATTCGCTGTTCAATCCAAATGATGATCGATACCATTGCTTCTCCCGCAATGTTCGGCCAGCCTTCAGGACCCCATTCTCGTTGCGGTGTTGACTGACCGCCCAGCGGTCGAACAATCCTCCTGATCACGTAACTCCTTGAAAGCACCATCTCAGATACTCAGCACTGCTATCGATCTCGTCTTCACTTTTCCCCGCCCCGTTTCAACCATTGTTTTCCACTTCTTGAATGTCTCTCAACACCTCATTCTTATGCTTCGTAAAATAAATCCAAGCATATCTCAATAGTCATCTATGAACGACATAATATCCTGAACCACCCTTAGAAGTGGTCTCGAGCGACTCAACATCCGTGTGCACATAATCTAGTATCCTCTCGCTTTTAGACTTGCTTCTCAGAAACTCAACCTCGGTGACTTTCCATACACACAACCGAAAAATCCATGCTAGGTTCCTTCAGATTCTTTAACGCACTCTCTTTACCAAGCGTAACTAGACCTTCTTCGACATATGCCCAAGCCGCCATGCCATAACCGTGTGCTCACATGTCTCACCACTTCCTTCAGTTCCAACCACATCTCCCGCCACCGTCGTACCTCGAGAGTATATAAATTACCGTGACGAATACCCTCATCACTATAAGGGAACCCCGAACAACCTTTCTTTACCCGTTCTCAGAATACTTTGCAACCGCCGGAGTCCAATGCACCAAAGATTCTTCCGCAAGTCGGGAACATGCCTCACATCCGCCAAGGTTCGAACCACTCCATCATGCATCTTGATTTTGATATTACCTAGCCCAACTGCTTACAAGCATGGTTGTTCCCCATCAATACGGTTCCACCATCAATGCCTCTGAGGTAGTAAACCACTTCCTATTTGGACACATGTGTAAGAGCAACCAGATCAAGTATCCACTTTCCGAGCCACACCCGCGACGACATAGCACTCCTTATCGCCCCTTCCTCTCAAACGTAGCTTCTTCCTTGCCTCTTCTCTCAGCCTTGTTGTTGTTCTTCTTCTTCCACCTACTCTTATTTGAACAATGACCTTGAAATGCCCAACCACCGCATTTGAAACACGATTTTCCCGCAAGAGGTCTCGATGATCTAGACTTTCCTCCTTTGCCTTTTCCTCGCCATTGTTCTTCCTCTAGCAAACAATCCATGCGCTTGTTCTTTGTTACCACCAGTAGTCATGCACCGGTTGTAATCTTCCGAAGGTCATCCGCGAAGCGCCGTTCTAGTCTCATCCATCTTCAAATGTTCCCATAGCATCGTGTTTGCACTGGTTCTCATAAGACTTCGGCAGATAGAAGTAGTAGAAGCGCCGATCCTCATCTACAACTTTCACATCTATGTCTTTCAAGTCCGATATGATCCTATCAAACTTGTTGATGTATTCCCTGATTGATGAGCCCTCCTCCATCTTGCAAGTATACAATTTGGATTTTAAATAGATCCGTTCGTTAGACTCTTCTTCGCCATGAAGGTATCTAACTTCTTCCACACACCCGCAGCCGTTTCTCTCCATCTACCAAGAAAGCTACATCCCTTTCAAGGCGGATAATCGACGCCTGTTTCCAAATCCAGCCCTCCCAACCTCATCGACATATCCTTGTACTCTTCTTTTCCACCAAAGCCTTGTGCAATTTTTATAAATCGAGTTTTTCATCTCGCATCCTCCAATAGAAAAATCATTCTTCCCATTGAATTTTTCAATCTCGAATTTTCCCACTTTGACCGATTTACAGGTAATTTCCGCTTGTATTAATAAACCCGCTTCTTCACAAGTTACCGAGCACCACTCAAACCGGTTACACCACTTCCAATCTGAATAACACCTCTAATACCAATTGTTGATAATCACGAATCGCGAAGCGATATCACCTGAGAGAAGACTTTGAATATTCTCGCTTCACGAAGGAAACAAGAATAGAAAGTAAAATATCTCACTTTGTTGGGATATTTTACTTTCTATTCTTGTTTCCTTTCGTGAAACGAGAATATTCAAAGTCTTCTCTCGGTGATATCGCTTCACAAGGCATGGCGGATCCCGCATCCCAACAATTGTATAGAGCTTATTCAGATTGAAGTGGTGTAGCTTCGGTTTGAGGTGGTGCTCGGTAACTTCCGAGAGAAGCGGGTTTATTAATACAAACGGAGAATGGCGCCTACCAAGAATCGGTCAGTGGAAAATTCGAGATTGAAAAATTCAATGGGAAGAATGATTTTCCTATTGGAGGATGCAGATGAAAACTCACCGATTTCGCAAAAATTGCACAAGGCTTTACCGAAAAGAGAAGAAGTACAAGGATATGTCCGATGAGGATTGGGAGGAGCTGGATTTGGAAGCACGCCGATTATCCTATGCCTTGAAAGGGATGTAGCTTTGGTAGATGGAGAGGAAACGGCCATGTGTGTGGAAGAAGTTAGAAAGTACCTTCATGACGAAGAGTCTAACGAACCGGATCTATTTAAAATCCAAATTGTATACTTGCAAGATGGAGGAGGGCTCATCAATCCTGAATACATCAACAAGTTTGATAGGATCATATCGGACTTGAAAGACATAGATGTGAAAGTTGTAGATGAGGATCAGCTTCTACTACTTCTATCTCACAAGTCTTATGAGAACCGTGCAAACACCGATGCTTGTAGGAGACAATTTGAAGATGGATGAGACTAGAAACGCCGAAGGATGACTCGAAGATTACAACCAGTGACATGACTACTGGTGGTAACAAAGAACAAGCGCATGGATTGTTTGCTAGAGGAAGGAGCAATGAGCGAGGAAAAGGCAAGGAGGAAAGTCTAGATCTAAATCGAGACCCTTTGCGGGAAAATCGTGTTTCAAATGCGTGAAGTTGGGCATTTCAAGGTCGACTGCTCAAATAAGAGAGTAGGTGGAAAGAAGAAGAACAACAACAAGACTGAGAGAAGAGAGAGCAAGGAAGAGGCGAAGCACGCTTCAGGAAGGAGCGATAAGGAGTGCTATGTCGCCACGGGTGGCGAGGATATCTCCGAAAGTGGATACTTGATTCTGGTTGCTCTTACCACATGTGTCCAAATAGGAAGTGGTTTACTACCTCAGAGGCATTGATGGTGGAACCGATTGATGGGGAACAACCATGCTTGTAAAACAAATGGCTAGGTAATATCAAAATCAAGATGCATGATGGAGTGGTTCAACCTTGACGGATGTGAGGCATGTTCCGACTTGGCGGAAGAATCTTATCTCGCTTGGTGCATTGACTGGGCGGTTGCAAAATTGTTACTGAGAACGGAGTAAAGAAGGTTGTTCGGGTTCCCTTATAGTGATGAAGGGTATTCGCCACGGTAATTTATATACTCTCTCGCACGACGGTGACGGAGATGTAGCGGTTGAACCGGCGAAGTGGTGGAGACCCATGTGAGCACACACGGTTACGCATAGGCGCTTGGGCATATGTCGAGAAGGGTCTAGTTCGCTTGGTAAAGAGGGTCTCATAAAGAATCTGGAAGGAACCTAGCATGGATTTTTGCAGGATTGTGTGTATGGAAAGTCACACTGGTTCAGCCGAGAAGCAAGTCTAAGAGCAGAGGATACTAGATTATGTGCACACGGATGTTCTGGTCCTACGCACTAATTTCTAAGGGTGGTTCCAGATATTATGTCTCGCTCATAGATGACTATTCGAGATATGCTTGGATTTATTTTCTCAAGCATAAGAATGAGGTGTTCGAGACATTCAAGAAGTGGAAAACAATGGTTGAGAACAGACGGAAAGAAATTGAAGACACCGAGATCCGATAACGGCTAGCAGTATACGATGGTGCTTTCAAGGAGTTCCGTGATCGAGGGAATTGTTCGACCGACAACAGTCAACACCACGGTAATGGGGTCGCAGAGATCGAACCGAACATTGCGGGAGAAGCAATGAGTATGCATCATACTGATCGGGCAACTAATGGTGGGCGTAATCGTAGCTGCCTTTGTTACATTGTGAACCGCCACCACATTCGACATTGATGGTAATACACCCAGTGTGGTCAGGAGCATGCGATTATGATAGGCTCGAATTTTCGGATGTACCGCCTACTATCACGCCAACGAGGGAAAGCTTGACGCGAGGGCCAAGAAGGCAATATTCTGGATGCGGCTGAAAGGCTATCGCCTTTGGTGTACGGAAGATTCAAAGTTCGCGGATCGCCAGGATGTTACCTTTGATGAGAAATCCATGATTGCTAGGGCTCAAGGATGATGGTGTTAGGACCGATGAGACTTCTAAGTCTCGTGTTATTGAAATAGAACCTAAAGACCAACCGTGTTCTAGTCATGTTCAAGTGGGAAGTCGATAGATGATGAGCTTGAGCGAGGAGGTTCAAGAAGAGAATACATGTGTACTACAACAACAAAGAACTGAGGATAGTTTGGCTTCCACTAGGCCAAGGCGAGCATACAAGCAGTACGGTCAAGATCAACCCCTCAAACACTATGGGCAAGTTAATTTGGTTGAATACGACTCTGGGTGGAGGAGGACGAGCCGCCTCCTCTCAAGGAAGCTATTCGGACAAGGATAGTGAGAGTTGGTTGTCATGATGGAGGAAGAGATGGAATCTCTTCGAAGAACCAAACATGGGAGGTGGTCCCATTGCCCTTAGGAAGAAAAGCTATTGGTTGTAAGTGGGTATATAAAAGAAAGGAAGATCTTCCGAGCTCGGTGGTACAAGGTACAAGGCGAGGCTAGTGGCTAAGGGTTTTGCACAAAGAGAGGGTGTGGATTACAATGAGATATTTTCTCCGTGAAACACACTTCTATTCGGTGCTATTGAGTATTGTTGCTCACGGTGATCTTGAGTGGAACAACTCGATGTTAAAACGGCCTTCTTGCACCGGAGACTTGGATGAAGAGATCTACATGCATCAACCCGAGGGCTACAAGGTTGAGGACAAGGAGCATCATGTGTGTCGCTTGAAGAAGTCACCGTATGGATTGAAACAATCTCCCGACAGTGGTACTAGCGATTTGACTCCTTCATGCCGGCATGGGTTTTCTCGGCTACTATGATTGTTGCGCTACATCTCGGCTTGGAAGGTAATTATATCTATCTCCTTTGTATGTGGATGACATGCTTATTGCTTCTAAGAGCGTGGTGGAGATAGATAGGTCAAATCTCAACTTGGTGAAGAGTTTGAGATGAAGGACATGGGCCGCAGAAAAATACCGGTATGGAGATTAGAAGAGAGCCGCTAACCGACGATTGTTCTTGAGTCAAGGGCTACATAGAGCGGGTGATCGCGAGGTTCGAATGCAAAGTGCTAAGTCAAGAGTGACTCCATTGGCTCCACACTTTAGGCTTCGGTAAACAATCTCCACTACAGCCGAAGAGAAGGCGATATGGAGCGTGTTCCCTATGCTAGTGCAATGGCGCCTTAATGCACGCGAATGGTGCGTACATGCCCGCATATTTCACAAAGCGGCCTGTGGTCAGATTCATGGCTTAACCGAAAGGCGCAGGGGAAGCAAAGGAAGTGGATCCCGAGGTACTTAAAGGGTACCGCTGATACCTGGCCCGGTTTTGGTGGTGAAACGGTCGATTGATGGGTTTATGGACTCGATTATGCGGGCGATCTAGATAGACGGCGACTACACCGTTATGTATTCGTGGATACATGGGCTCCTAGCTTGGCATCGATGTTGCGCCACAGGCACTTTCTACTACGAGGCCGAGTACATGGCCATGACAGAGGGAGTGAAGGAAGCATTGTGGTTGTGGGGTCTTCTAGATGATTTGGGGATTGAGCAGAGAACGGAACTTGTAGTGCGACGATCGAGTGCAATTCACTTGGCGAAGAATCAAGTTCATCATGCTCATTACCAAGCATATCGATGTCGGTATCATTTCGTGCGAGATGTCATAGAGGAAGGCGATATTTCTCTCATGAAGGTACACACGAATGAGAATCCCGACATGTTAACTAAGGTGGTCACAGTAGCAAGTTTAAGCATTGCTTGGACTTGCTTCATATCAACTCGTGTTGATCCGCCTAAGAGGGCATGGCCCTTGGCGGTGATGGGGTGAGGTGGAGACAATTATATGAAGAACAATTACGTAACTACGGTTAGCTTGATCCGTGGAGGTAGTAGGCAACAGCGGTATAGTGTAGCTTTGGATTAGCGGTTTGGTGATGGAGATCTCTCTAGTAATGTTCGCGGTGTTCTTCGTGTTCGGTCCAAAATTTGAGGTTTATCAAATGATGTACGAGGTGGAGAATTATGAAATGGGTCCCCGTTGCTCCCAGAACCTCGGGGTTTGCTGTGGTAACCTTCAGAACAGTTCTGCAACAATATAAAAATAAAAATAAAAACAAAACAAGTTTTAGTCCCACATCGGCTAGGTTGAAGGAAAATTCTTAATTAATTCCCTTTAAATAGGAGTTAAACCTAGGATTTGTGGTGTGGAGAAAAGTGAAGAAAAGGGAGAAACGCTAGGCTTTTTGGCGGCTAGAGAGAGAAAAAGAGAAAGCTTGGAGAGATTCTACAAGAGAGAGGTCAATTTCTCTTGGGTAAAAATCAAAGTTTTTTCTTTGGGACGAGCTTGTGGATTGTACAAGTCGTCGGTGTTCTTTATAGTCAAATCTCCCCTCACCCCCTCCCGTGAAAGTAGGCAATTTTCTTAGAACCACGTAAATCTCGTGTCTTTCTTGTTTTCTTTGTGAATTTGCTATTTTGTAGGTTCCTTGATTCAGTCCTAGAACTGTTGAGAGAAAGAGTAGATATCTCACTTTGTTGGGATATTTTACTTTCTATTCTTGTTTCCTTCGTGAAACGGGAATATTCAAAGTCTTCTCTCGGGGTGATCGCTTCAGGCGTCTTGATGATCCGCATCCCAACAGTTCTCATTTGAATCGCCCATATATATATTGAGTTCTTAGTTCTCAAATTTATAAGGGGTTCTCATTTGAACCGCCCACACACACACACACACACATATATATATATATATATATATATATATATATAGAGAGAGAGAGAGAGAGAGAGAGAGAGAGAGAGCTCCTATGAACTTAAGTTCACAATGAATAGTGATACACCAACTTTTTATCCACTCATCTTGTCTTGAGATTTGTGATGCACAAATCTCAAAATGAACTTCATATCTTTCATGATCCCAAAGCAAGATGAGTGGTTAACGTCGATGTCTGCGTATTCATTATAAACTTAAGTTAAATAAACTTCTATACTATATATATATATATATATATATATATATATATATATATATATATATATATATATATATATATATATATACCCTGTAGATATTAATTTAATATATATATATATATATAGACACACCCTGTGGATATTAATTTATTGATATTAACCTTTCTATTCTCTTTGTTGTGTACGATCTTTTTAATACCACTGCCGCTACCACTCGCACTTCTTTATCCAGAATACACCAGTATACAATAAAAAATTAGAAAAATTAGAAGGCTTCCCTTGCTCATAATTTATTTATTGAATGAATTGTCCATAATAGCGCGGCAAATATCAGATTTTATGAAACGTCCCTATCGGTATCTGCTGCGTGCGGTTGGTTGTGGCGTTGATGTGAGTCATAGTCTCCAAAATTCTAAAACAAGTGGAGGCGTGCTTCTTTCAATTAAAAAAAATAAAACTTGGAGATGTGCCTTTCTGATTGAAAACTGAAACAAGTTGATATTGTCTATTTACTATGATAGCCCATCTGATATACGACATTCGTTCAACCGTCACTGTTAGTATCTGACCTAATCTTCATATTAGTATATGTTGTAACATGTGCTTGATGACACATATCTTTGTCTGTTAGATGGATTGATATTTAGTGGCGGAGCAAGAATTTTATCCCCTCGTGGCGTTCTCATATAACTTATGGGTTCATTGAAGTAGATAATCTTCAGAGTTATCATTCTTAGGAGTGTCATGCATTTATTCTCGTTGTGTCCTAAGTATTAAATACACGTAGACATAAGAAAAAAAATCTATATAGTAGATAATCCAGTGATATCCTATGACACCACCGAATTCCATGTAGCTCCGCCACTGTTGATATTTATGTCTTCTTATTAAACACAAGCACGAGTATAACAAAATAGTGTTTCATAAAGTAAAGTCCCCTG
This sequence comes from Asparagus setaceus, assembly GCA_012295165.1. Lineage (NCBI taxonomy): Eukaryota > Viridiplantae > Streptophyta > Magnoliopsida > Asparagales > Asparagaceae > Asparagus > Asparagus setaceus. The sequence goes on along the minus strand of CM022709.1, from coordinate 3,741,785 downwards.
ACCGTGCAAGAGAATATCAAGCACAAGGATATTACGGTAAAAACCAAATATCTTTATTAACTGAGAAATTTTACATCTTCAATCTTGTTCAAGCCCCATTGGTCCAAACTTCCTTATTTGAATAGGATACAAACTTTCTATCATGATGAGCCTTGACCTCCTAATCATGGTAAAACTCTGATCTTATTGAATATGGATCCAAATGAAGAAGGAAACAATATATATACAAATAGAAAGCAAATGCTGGAAACCAGATACGATTGAAAAATATATATAAACTACACATCAAAGACACAAATAAGCTTATTTACCATAACATTACCATATAAATTGTAAATTTAAATTTTAGGCCGGGGAACATCCAGCTGAGACCTCCGCCAGGGGTGCTGCCCCCTGAACTGCTGTAAACCAGACGCTACTAATGATTTTCATGCTTTCAGGGATAATCATGATGAAATGCTAAAAAATTATTTTCAGATCCTTTGTCTGCCTTAAAAGTTATGGACAATCAATAGGAATTCCTGTTTTTGATATGGTAGAGTTGACATGGGAAGTGCATCGACCATATTCTCTGGCTGAAAAAAGAGTTTATGTTTCTTAATCTTTCCATTTTTGTTGTATCAATGACTGAAATAAAGCCATCCCACTACTTTTATAAAAAAAAGCACAAATGCAACTTTCTGGAATATATTAAACTTTAAGAAAAAGAATTTTGCTGGTCCAAGTGAAGATAGATAGTCGTATTCAAATATTTGTGATACTAAAGAGTTGAGAGCCTTGATGCGAAGTACCTTTAGTTTTATGAGCAACCGAGCTTAATAATTAAAGTTAAATCGTGACTAGATTCCTGCTATTTCAGTTAAAAATGAGCTTCAAACAAGTATATGATCAAGGCTCAAAATTAAGGCTACTATGTCCTATCTAATATCAATCTATAGATTAGATGTAAAATCAATAGATTTATCATGTACAATCTTGCAAACAAAGGCAGGGTCTTTTATCAAGATAATTCAGAAGGTGGGCATCACATTTCCTTTCTTATAATTGCGTATAGTTATAATTGCGTATAGATATGGGAATAATGAAAGACATCATCTCAATATCTTTTCTTTTAATACCAAACAAAATTTTGAAAATTTGATTTCTCTTAAGCATGTATTCTTTGAATCAGTGTGTTTTTCTATAGAGATTTAAATGTCTCTACTGCACCAGCTACAAGAGAATTAATACAAACTCCAATTAATATTTTCCTAAATGCTAGAATTTTAGACACGTGAATTGCAAATGAGATATTAGCATATTGTTATATGCTGATTACCTGTTCTACTTAAATGAAATTCTACATGATTTTTAAAAGGAGAATTTTTTGAAAGAGACCGATTTTGAAAAATAATTAGAAAAAATGATCATTTTGCTAAATAATTAACAAAATCGACCTCTTTTTTGTCACGTCATCAAGGCTGGCAAAAAAAATCGATTTTGCAAAAAATAGTCTTTGAAACACATGAAACTAGTAGTCCCGTGTAATCAGTGAACGCTAATTTGTTAGAACTGAGATGCAAGCCTAGAGGTGGGGAGGGGTGAATAGATTTGCTACAGATTTTCGCTAAAACACAGATTTTGCAGCAGAAATAAAATTAAAATAAAAGCAAAAAACCAAACCAATAGCAAACCAAAGAACACTCAAGATTTTATAGTGGTTCAAATAGAAATCCTACGTTCATTCTTTCTTCTCATAAAGGGGCTTGCTCACTATGACCAGAGTTCACCTGAATCACAATCCGATTCAATAGGCTTACAAAGATTGCACCCTGAAATCTACTCAAAGTCAGGCGTCTAACCTAACTCCTCACAGATGAGCAACATCTAGCTCTTGCTAGTCCCAACCCTCAATTATCACCGGCTTGAGTACGCCGTAAAAACAAGATAAAAAAATCAACCAACACAATTTAAGAGCAAATTAAAAAGATCTTACAGTTCTTTTTTAAGCAAACTGTTCTTCAAAAGAATTGAAGCGAAGCTCGATAAAGAACTGGTGATGATGTTGAATCCAAGGGCAACTCTCCTCGCTGAAACGATCCGAAGATGCTGAGCACGACGAGAAAGACTTTGAGGAGGCTCCAGGGATTGAATCACAAATCAACTCTTCACACAAACCCTCGAATAAAATCTCTCTCTTTTTCTCAACGCAAGAACCTCTCCAAAATATGATCTTTTCCTATCTTATATAGTCTTTGATTTAAAAGGATAGATATATAGGAATCATAGTAAAAATTGGAGATGAAAGGGATCGACGAACGGTTGAGATTAAAACTTCAAATCTGCCAAAATACGTCGCCACCATTAATGGTGAAACACGACCATCGATGGTCCCCTATGCACCATCGATGGTACCATGTAATCCATCGATGAGCTAAAATCTGGTTCCTGGGATTCATCGAATGTGCCCTGTAGTCCATTGATGATAAAGCTTGACCATCGATGGTCTCCCGTAGTCCATCGATGGTTCTGAATCATGTTTCTATTATTCTCCGATTGTGAACTATAATCCATTGATTGTATCATGACCATCAATTGTGTCCTCGTGACCATCGATGGTGTGATGGCTGAAATCAACATGAATGTTAATTTTTACATCGTTTCGCCTCGTCTCTTTGGTATACCTGCTTATACGTGAAATATATCATCTCAAATAATTATCAGTAACAAATGAGAGTTTGTTATTACCTAAACAAGAGATATTGTATGAATAACATTCTAACATAATTAAGAGATTACACTACTTCATTTAAATACACGGGACTAATAGTCCTATGTAAGTAAAGAAACTTAAAATGACAAAAACTCCGGTGTCCAATTCTAACCTGAACCTTCCACCTCACTGATAAACTCCCTCGTTCTCTCACCATAGACCAAAACCAAACTCCAATTACCACAAATGGCTGCTACGCTCAACTCCCCTCCCCCTTCCCTCTCTCTCTCCTCCGCTCAAATCCCCATGCAAACCCCATGCATCTCCCTTGTCTCTCCATTCCCGTCCTCCCCCGCACCACCACAGCCTCCTTTCTGTCGTCGCCGCCGTCCACCAAGACCTAACCACTTGGACCTCGACCCTACTCTCCTGCGTCTCCCCCACCTCTGGCGACTCTCTCTCTTCCACGTCGCCGTTGACCTCTCCTCAGTCCCCAACCTCGCGGCCAGTATGTCCAGATTCGGATCCCGTCAGCTGAGAAACCCTCGTTTCTTACGATCGCATTGACGCTGGAGGACACGCTGAATAGAGGGGACCGCATGTATATTCTACTCGTAATTAGCAATTGCTAATTACACAGGACTACTAGTCCCGTGTATTTTAAACATGATGTTTTGTAAAATCAATCTCTTTTTAGCCAACCTTGATGACATGGCAAAAAAGAGATCGATGCTAAATATTTAGCAAAATGGTTGATTTTGCTAATTATTTAAAGGGTCGATTTTGCTAATTATTTTTCAAAATAATCTTTTTCAAAAATTCTCCTTTTCAAAATATTTTTGCTTACTTAAACACCTAATATAATTTCTTTTGGAGTAAGTACTTATCCCATTAAAAGAGAAAAATCCAATAAAAGAGAGATATTTGCAAATATCAGAAGATAGACCCAAAGCGAACATGCTCATATAATACAAGGATATATTACAAGAAATTTCATTTTGTCTATGCCCTGTTTTTCAAGAACCTCATAATCTAAAAGTTAAACAAAAGACTTCCTTATTTATCACCGTTTATAAAATCATTTTAAAAAAGGTTTGAGCCAACTTACATGTTGTATTCAGAAAGTCTCACAACTAACTCTGTGCAAGGAACTCAGTGAGTCTCACAACTAATTCAAGTGACTCTCACACCAAAAAGTTAGTCCCACATCACTCACTTAGTATTGTGTGGGTGAGTTTAAATAATTAGTGAAGGAATTAACGTTGCGACAATGTCTTAGCTATTTTTGGCTATAGTTTAAGCCAAATTTATATGTTGTACTCAGTGAGTCTCATAACTAACTCTGTATGAACAGAAAAGTTATTTGGATAAGCATGCACTAGTCCGGTAAGAGGAGGCCATGTAGCACATACCACATATAAATGAGAATGTGATGAGATTAAATGTTTTTTATTGTGCTACAAGACCCCCTCCTAATAGACTGGTATATACCACTTGGTGCTCATGGAGTACCTAAAACTTATTTGAAACGGGGTTGTGGGCTAGAGATGTGACAATTTAGCTTTTCAAACATTTGGCAGACATTTGTGCTCGAGTAGCATCTACAAATAAATATGCACTTAAAATTCTGGGAATTTAAGGAAAGAAAACAGAGGAAATTAGCTTTTCAATCAAACATAAATAATCTTATTTTTATTAATCTAAAATAGTTCATCCAGAGGTTTGCCCAAACATCTGAACAATTAAATGCTAAGGCGAGACTAACAGTTTCAATAATGATCACAAATGAGGGTATTTTGTTGAACATTTTAGGTGAAGGGGTTTTTGAATAAATACATTAGGTTGATTGTAATTTACTCTTAAGTATAATGAAATCTTTTTATTATTATTATTTATAGAAACCAGGATGAGGCCTCACGAAGATGACCCCAGCCTGATTATAATGGATTCAATTATAATATAGCCCATTATGAAATTTCTCATCTTTTCCATTTCTTACCATTTTTTTTAATGAAATTTTCTATTTGCCTTCCACATTAATGTTCAGAGATAGCACTTGACAGAAGAAATTGTTAGAACATTGTTCGAGAGTAGCGATGTTCGTGCAATATCTCTTGTTTGATCAATAACAAACTCTCAATTGCTACTGATTAGTTTTGTGAGATGATATATTTCAGGTATAAACAGGTACGAACAAGTTACGGTTCAAAATGAAGCAAAAATCAACACGAAAAGTTAATTTCAGCCTTTGAACCATCGATGGTCGCGAGGAACCATCGATGGTCAAGTCAAGTCATCGATGGGTTACAGGAAATAATCGAAGAAACAGAAACAAGATTACGAACCATCGATGGTCTACAGTCGACCATCGACCATCGATGGACTACAGTGAACAATAGCAAAAATTCAGAAACCAGAATTTACACAATCTATAGACTACAGTCAACCATCGATGATCTTCAATGGACCATCGATGATCGTGATCAACCATTGATAGTTATAACATGTTTTGGCAGATTTCAAGGATTAAAATCATGCTTGTCATATGGGAGTGTCCGTATCGTTGTTACGAATCCACAAGAATAAACGAAACTCAATTCGGAGATGTATAGCTCGAGATATGAATATTTTAATTAAACAATGCCGAAAGAGTCAGCAGCGGGATTGAAACATGCACAGAGGGTGAAACTTGCACGGACCATAACTTTTGACTCGGTTATCCAAATTGCTATTATAATAGCTTTTTGGAAAGCTCTCGATCTGATTTATCTAAGAATTAATGGTAAGTTGCAATTATCGATCATCTACAGTGAACCATTGATGGACTACAGTCAACAATTGATGTTTTTCCGAAAGATGAATAGTAGCCATTGATGGATGAGCAGTACCATCGATGGTTAAGTCCGACCATCGATGGTTGAGTGCCAGATTCACGATTTTCTATCTTTTTCAGACTCAATCTCAACCGTTCGTCAATCTCTATCATCTCCAACTTGTACTATGATTCCTATATCTCTTGCCTTTGTTATCAAAGTCTATATAAGAGAGAAGAGGTCATATTTTGGAGATGACTCATGCATTGAAAAATTGGAATATCTATTATAGGGTTTGAGAGAGTTTGAGTTTGAGTTTGAGAATTTGATTCCATGAGCTTCATTCAACTTCTTCTTGTTGCGCTCAACATCGAAAGATCGTTTCAGCGAGGAGGAGTGCCCTTGGTTCAACTTCAACATCGCTTCTTCATGGATCATCATCGACATCGGTTTGAAGGACAATTTTTATTTTAAAAGGGCTGTAAGATCTTTTTAATTGTGCTTTAACTATTTTAGGGTTGGTTTTATATTTCAAACTTGCAAGTTGGACGGCGTATTCAAGTGGGGGTAATTGAGGTTGGCGTGCTCAAGTTAGAGTAATTGAGTGTGGCTAGCTAGGACTAGGTTTCTTCTGGTCATTGTGAGGAGTTGAGTATCTCGACTGGTTTCAAGTAGATTCCAGGGTCCTGTTAATAAAAACTATTGAATCGGGTTGTGATTCAGGGATAACTCCAGTTATAGTGAAGAAGGCCTTTCGCGAGAAGGAAGAGTGGACGTAGGATTTTGATCTGAACCACTATAAAAATCTCGTGTGTTCCTGTGTTGGTTGCTCTTAGTTTTTTATTTTTTATTTATTTTGTGTTTATCCGAAAATTTGTAACAATCCTATTCACCCCCTCTAGGCTTGCATTCCGTTTCTAACATAAATAGCATTACGATCTTATTGCTCGAAGAGTCAGTTAAAAGTCAAGACATATCTTTCCTGTTCACTTCAATGCAACAAGAAATTTAAATATTTTTTTCCTAGAATATTTTCTCCAAATATCAAGCTTTAACTTAGTTTTTGACCAATGGTTAAGTGGTCTTTCATCATGATTCAGTGTTCCTCTAACCTTGCGCAACACATTTCGCATTGACCACATGCCTCATTTAGTAGATTTCACCCAACAAATGTATATCCATATATATACATTGTTTAATAGCTAGGGCACAATGGTCAACAATGAACCTTGGAAGAGTACAAATTAGCTTTCAATCATGAGAGTATTAAAGGAAGGGTTAATCGCAAATAGATTCCCAGTAGTATAACTTAATTGTCAGGGCTTAATATTGGCCCAAAGTGTGGAATACATTCTTTTAGTGAACTTTTTTGACTCTTTTAATAATAAAAAAATTTAGCAATGAGGTGTATATTCTCACCAATAGAACTATCGAGAATCTATTCTTCTCTTCAACGCTTTGTTTTAACTATTTTAAGAGTAAAAAAATTTTCGCCCAAGGGTTTATATGCACAAATAGAACTGCGGGGTATCTATCTTCAATTGGGTGAGGGTTTTTTTTTGTGTGTGTGTGGGTGGGGGTTGTTCTATTCCCAATTAACCCTTAAAAGAATATGGAGTCATGAATCATGTATCGTGCTTAGAGATTTTAGCATTACACAATCTTATCATTAGCTCAAGCCAATTTCACAAATTTAAGTAGCCGTCTTTTCCCATTGGCCAGCCTGACCCAAATCCAAATATGCTTTACCAGCTCTCAATTTGATACAAAGAATAAATAACCATTATATTTTGGATCTTGAAATTATTTGGAAATTGAAGCAATCTCCCTAAACAATTTCGATGCACCTATAGGATGTTGAATACTTTCCGATAAAAGTTTGATTTAACAAAACTTTGAGCTGTTTAATGTTGAATGATAGTTCTCTGCAGAATCTAAGGTAGTGCACGAATTTTCTAGCAGATATTACATTCTAGAGCAAAGCGAGATTTACTTAAATGTTAACAATGAAATCAGTACAAGTTCTCAATGAGTTAGGTTTAAGTAATAAAAGCATTTTACTTAATTAATTAAGATTTTTAACAAGGGTGATGTTTGTCTACTATATTAATAGGGTGTTACGAGATTTGGATCGTCCCACCCCCTAACATCTAAATTATAATTTAGGATTTTTTTTCCACTTGAAAACCAACTTATATTTAGAGTCAATTTATGTAAAACATCCTATATTTTCAATTTATACTTAGAGGATCCTCCAAAGACTGGCGGAAACCACGACATTAATCAACTAAATCAGCATTAACCAAAAAAAAAAAAAAAATAGAGAACTCCTTAGGTAACTCTTCAAGCTAAACACTTATAGTATTTAAATGTCACCCAAATCTTGATAGCTAATGTGCCACTTTATTTGCTAAAATTTCCCATGTTGAAATTTCAAGGAAATTTTAGCGCGGGGGGGGAGAAGGGGGTTCAGGTGGTTGATTTTGGTAATAAAACTAACTTTGTAGATAATTTAAATATAAATTGAAAATATAAGCTGGTTTATGAAATTGATCCTAAATATAATATGGTTTCTAGGGGAAACTCATTATTTTACTCTCTTACTTGATTCTTCAATAGTAAGTTAATGCAACATTTACCAACACACAAAAAAAAAATTGTTAATGCAACATTTGTTTTCGTATTCAGTTATTATTACTTAACGGAAATTAAGAAGACGATTTACTTGCCTAATGATTAATCGAAGGAAAGACTTCGTAGACTTTTTAACGTTATCAAGACCTAAACGTAATTGCTTTTGATACAACTTCATCAATGAATTTAAGAAGAATTCCACATCCAAAATAGAGTCATTAATCTACTGTAAAAGGTCTCATCAACGTCACTTAATGTAAAAGATGACAAAGTGAAGCTCAATTATGCAAGTAAAACGGATCAACACGAGAAATCAAGGTGCCTTATAGAACACTCAAATCTCATTTTCAGTTTGATATTAGGGGCTATTTGGTTGGATGGAAATAGAGTTGTAAGTGTAAATAGAGACTGGATTTGTAAATAGATTGTTTGGGTTACAATTTTATAATTAGGAAAGGTAAATGGACTTGCATTTTATAGAAAAAACTTGCAACAAATACTACGGCCAATTTGATGGGATGAAAAACTGCATGATTCAAAAAAGGAAACTAAAAAATATATATAAATTCCACCTCATCGAAATAATCTTTTTAAATCCAAATAGAAAACTATCTTCACAAAAGTTTCATTATATGGAAAAATTATATAGCTTTTGCATGAATTATTTTGAACCAAACACTGAATTTGCATTGAAAATATATTTCCTAGAATATAATTGCAAACATTAAAATGATCAATTTAAAATTGATTTCCTATAGCAAATGATGCATGCAACAGTTGTTGCTACAACGTTTGCAATTTATTTTTGCAACAAACCAAAACAGACCCTAACCTTAAATTTTCATAACTATAATGATCGAGTTACATGATGATCACCTACATGATCGCCATTTTGTTCATCTATAAAAATTTCTCTTTAGAGAGTTTTACTATCCGTCGCCCCTACTATAAATTATAAATATAAAGACTCAAGGGTCTAATTCTTCCTACATAGCAAAGAAAAAGGATTTCCACCAACATCCATTTGTTTCCGCGTGGCCATCATAATCTTCATCCCCACTCAAGATCCTAAAGTCCCTACTCATACATCAAAGAGCCAACGTGGAGCAAAAAGATCTCGTCTCATGATCTCCTTATAATTATTTTTGTTGGCTAATTAAACTATACTTAATGACAATTTAAAAGCTAATTAAGAAAATGAAAGATACCAAATTCTCATGATTCAACTTTAACAAATTCATAAAGCTACTTTTTAGTGCTCAACTTTCACAAATTCAACCGTGAACTAACTTGTGCAGCATTTGGAGGTTTCCTACCTTGCTGTTTGCAATTCAGAGCCATGTTCAAGATTTGCACCCTATAACTAGAAAGGGCTTTTCCATATTGACCTACTAGACATTTCATATTTTCATATTCGCATTAAAATTTCCTTGTTAGATAAAAAAGCCCAATTATGTAGCTACTCATTAAAACTAAAATACTAAAGCTTTGTTTAGCCCAGTCAATAACAAATAATTCTTCTCTTCCTAAAAGAGCAATACAGAAAAAAAATTAAAAATTGATTTTTCTTTTCATGATTCAATATTCATCTAACTGTAACAAATTCAACCGAAGGTGCAGAATATATATGAAGAGAAAAGAAGAGAAGGAGAAGAAGTACAGTAGGAGAAGATAAAATAAAGGGTTAAAAAAAACTATTAAAAAAAAGTTAACCAAAAATTAAATTAGGAAGTCGCGCTGCTCTGATTCGGTCGCCAACTGCTCTTTAGAATGAAAGTATATACATCCAATATTAAATCATGGGCTATTCCCAAAACATATACTGAATAATAAGCATGTATTATGTGAAAATTATAAGCTTTACACAACCTTGACATGCCCTAAAGCTAATTTTTTACAAATTTAAGTAATTTATGTTCCCCATTGGCCAGACTGACCCAAACCCAAACATTCTTGCCTTTCAATTTATGTTCCCTAAGTTTGAGACTTGTGCAACAACTCCATACAAAATGGATAAGAAATCCCTTTTTTTTTTTTTTTTTGGGGATCTGTTGACAATATTTGGAACCTTGAAGCCATCTCCCTAAACAAATTCCATGCACCTATAGGATATTGAATGCATTCATTTAAGCAGATATATTGATAGAACTTTGACTTTAGATGAAAATATTTATGGTCGTAGTTATTTGTCCGATATCGTACTATGTAGGTAGACACCGACTCATTATTTTTTTTCTTACATAATCAACGGCGGTTCAAGAATTTTCCCGGAGACCAAAGGAACAAGTATATGCTTTTTTGGCTTTTGGAGTATCGGAAATCTTAAGCTAAACTTCGATACTACAAGTTATTTTCAATCTACCCCTTTTGCCTCCTCCTCCTCCATGGACCAGAAGAATTGATGCCCGAATTCTTTTGAAGGAACGGAGTGATGGATAATTTTCATTTTTAGATATGTGGAAAAACTATTGAGACATGTGACTTGTGAAATTAAAATGCATCACGAATAGGGATTTGAGGTTAATTTTGATGATCAAGAGATATAAGTCTTAGATTTTTAGATATGACGGACATATTAATAAACTCTCTGTATCATATGAACTATATATATATATATATATATTTCAATATTATCTAGTTTTCATATTAGTTTCCAGCTTTGCTGTTGTCTACCAAATCTACCATCTACCAAGAGATAGGAGGGCTGTGGGTTATGGTTTACCGGGATCTCTTGGTAGATGGTAGATGATGAACAAATAACTTTTTTATTCGTTTTGTACCAAGATGTATATCTGTTACTATATTTACATGTATATCTATATATGTATCCAATTTTAACGGATGTGGTTACTTTTTCTTTGAGGTATATTTGTATTTGTATCGTTGATTGGTAATCGATACGGATATAATACATATCATATCTGAGCCATATCTAAACCATTTGCAACCCTAGTCATGAAAAAAAATATGTGATCGCAAATATCAAGATACCAAGTAATATTATATTTTTTAGATAAAGAAATCATACTATCTTTAATAAAATTAAAATAATTAACAAAAGGATCCTGGATCTTTGATCTCAACCAATAAGGTAACAAAATTATTAGCAATAACGCCTTACTATTAATACAATGTAATTAAGGCGAGTGACAGGTTACCTACGCTCCCACTAACAACAATTTTATGTGGGCTGCATTTGGGCTACATTAGGCTAGTTAACCATTAAGAATAAGTGTTGGTATTTGGCCCAAGTGTAAATAGGCGGCCAGCAAAGTCCATTTTGTACTTGATTCATTAAATAAAATAAAACCAATGTGATATAATCTATGGCATCATATTTTTGCCCACTTGGACAAATTCGTGTCCTAATCCCTAAACCCCAACTTAGAATGGATTGATTCCTTTCACAACAATAAAGAGTTCGTTTTCAATTATAGTTATTTATTTATTATTATGGAAAAGCTTTTTTCGGTCGTGTTCCTTTTCAGTGTTAAGTAGTCTAATATTTTTAGAAAAATTAAATAATAACTACTAGAAAAATGATCACATACTAATCTAATCTTTTAAAGTTTCTACCAGTGAATAATCATAGTATTCTTTTAGTGAAAATTTGACCAAAAAAAATCTTTTTAACATGCTGTTGATCCAGAGATGGCTTACCAGAGAGCTGATGAAGCGATGAACCTATGTCTATATATCCAACTGAGAGGGGTACAAATGTAACTTTGGTCGAGTCTAGGCAGGCAGCTGAATCGGCAGATAGTCTGCAGGTGTCGGCTGCAGATGAGATGAGTCACCACTGAGCTTGATGATATGGCGACTGAGGAGGTGCTGAGTTGATGGAAGGTGATGAGTCATGGAGATTCGTGGCATGAGCAATGATGATGATGATTGGCTGTTGTTCGCGAGGAAAATTTGAGAACATGTAAGATTGATCTATTCTATTTGAAGAATAATGAATACAAACTCTCGAATGCAATCTCTCTCTCTAACTGACTTAGATAAAAATAAATTACAAATTCCTCGATCGGTCTCCCGATTTACAAAAGAGAGAAAGATCAACGGAAATCTTTCCCTTTATTTAATCTGGGTTCTTCACGGTGGCGGTGGGAGCTTGAATCTTGTATCCCGTTGACGATCCGACCGTCTTGACTCGTGGGACGAGGTTGAAAACAAGCTCGCAGAAGCAAGTTTAGGAACCCGCAAAGCAAGTTTATAACTCTAACGAGTTTGATAACTCAAGAGATGAGTTTTGTAACTCGATGAGTTTGTAGGCCTAGCTGCCAAGGGAAAGCCAATCCAAAGAAGCCTCCTCTAAGCCAACCCAACTTCCTCAAAAGCTGGCCAGGAGAGAAAGCCTTCCACCGGCCGAGCTTTTGGCTATTTATAGGAGTTTTAAGGGTGTAGCGACCCTATAATCGCTCCTAAATGAGGGTTAATGGCCCTCGGATCGTGCAAAGCAGATTTGGAGCTGTTAAGATGCGTGAAGGTCAGCAGCGAGTTCGCGTTCGGAGCAAGCCTAGCGTCACGTGTTTTGAGCTTGAGCGGGCCATGTGCTCCGCATTTTGAATTGAAACGCGGGCCATGTGCTCCGCATTTTGAATTGAAACGCGGGCCATGTGCTCCGCGTTTGGGGCTTGACGCGGGCCATGTGCTCCGCATTTTGAATTGAAACGCGGGCCATGTGCTCCGCATTTTGAATTGAAACGCGGCCATGTGCTCCGCATTTTGAATTGAAACGCGGGCCATGTGCTCGCGTTTGGGCTAGCGGGTGCGGTATGTGCTCGCATTTGGGGCCGAGCAGCGGGCCATGTGCTCCGCGTTTTGAAGCGAAGCGGGGGGATAAGTCCGCGCTTTGCTTTGAAGAGATCAATACTTGTGATCTCTTTCACAAGGATTGTCAACTTGTAATCCTTTACTCTGGAGACATTAACCGATTCTCCTTTGTTATCGTGAAAGTCGCCGACTTGTAACCTTCATCGATAGTGTTTAGCGGATATTGGTTGTCTTCGATAATTTTTCTGACTGAGAACCCCCTCAAAGTTTTTGAAAGTTCGGTTGGTAGGGACGAGCTTTGAATACTTTGATATCTTCTTTGCTTGATCCCGAAGGTATTGCTCCTCATTACGTCTTCAAAGAAGTCATGTTACGCTTTTGTCCATGCTAGTCATTCATCTTGCATGGGTGAACTCCGACATTTTTGCTTTTTTTTTTTGAAATGCGGGGAGTGGCCAGTGGCGTCTTGAACTTTGCTACATGGGACTGATCCTCGCTTTTGAGGTTGAAAATGGAGCTGGCCATCGTTACGTGTTTAAAAGCAGCGGTAGCGACCCTCAGCGTTTTGTGTTAGCGGGGATGAACCACATTTCAACTAAGTCTTTTAGATCGTTCTTTAAGGTGCCAAAAGTATAGTGTTAACTTGGCATGCCTTTCATACTTGTTGTTTGAACAAGCTTTTGGAGACTTATCACTCTATTGCAAAGAGTTGATAAATTGGTTTTATCATGAGGTGGAATTTTAACTTGATGATGATTTTTGAGGACTTATCGCTCTATTGAAGAGAGTCGATAAGTTGATTTTATCAGAGGTGTGGGGTTAACTTGATAAAGTTGAGTATTTGTGATTTGAACAAGATTTTGAGGACCTATCGCTCTATTGATGAGAGTCGATAAGTTTATTTTATCAGAGGTGGGGAGTTAACTTGATAAAATTGGGTACTTGTGGTTTGAACAAGATTTTGAGGACCTATCGCTCTATTGATGAGAGTCGATAAGTTTAGGTTTTGTCGGGGGACAAAATATGAAATCTGTGATTTGAACAAGGTTTAAGGCCTGTGATGTGAACAAGGCTTGCATGGCTTGTGGTGTGAACAAGGCTTTGGGCTTGTGGTTTGAACAAGGCTTTGGGCTTGTAGTGTTAACAAGGCTTCGGGCTTGTAGTGTTAACAAGGCTTCAGGCTTGTGGTGTTAACAAGGCTTTGGGCTTGTGGTTTAAACAAGGCTTTGGGCTTGTGGTTTGAACAAGGCTTCGGGCTTGTGGTGTTAACAAGGCTTTGGGCTTGTGGTTTGAACAAGGCTTTGGGGCTTATCATCCTATTGAGGAGGATTGATAAGTTGACTGTCAGAGGTGTGAGGTTAACATGACAAGATTGTGTTGCGATGTGAGTAACTTTGTGGACTTATCATCCTATTGATGAGGATTGATAAGTTGGTTATCAAACTCTGCTGAGGATGTGTACAGATTTTGATAGGATTGTGTTGTAATTTGAACAACTTTGTGGATCTATCATTCTATTGGAAAGGAATGATGAGTTGATTGACGGGGTTTAGTTGTGATTTGAACAATTTTGAGGAACTTATCTGGCCGGGAGGATTGATAAGTTGATTATATCATCGAGGTATAGTGTTGACTTGATGAAGATACGTTGCATCGAGCAACTTTGAGGACCTATCATCCTGTTGAGGAGGATTGATAAGTTAATTGCGATTTAAGCAAATTTGAGGAGTTAAGCCTCCATGCGTGGCGTTGTGCTACGATGTTGAATACGTAGACTTTGTCGGTCTTTTAGGGCAGAGACTAGCAGCGTTGGCGTTGACTTTAGGGTTATTGGCCAACCCCCACCATCAACGGACTTGATGAGCCTTTACCGATTACCGCTTGAATCGCTAGCATGCGATTATCTAAATCCGTTACGCATGTGGCGTTGTGCTAAAAGAATAAAACTCTTTAGGCTTAATGCTACGATGTTGAATCGTGGGCTTAGTCTTTCTCAGGGAATAGACTACCCTACCGCATGTATTAGATGCGAGGCTTATCTCTACTTAGGTTTGAGATAAAATTCCCGGATTTAAATCGGTGTCTTCTTCGACGGTAGAAGACTAAGCGGAAACGTGTGTTAAGTTGACTTACCTACTTAGGATTCGGATAAAATTCCCCACACGTGAGGCGTGGATTGTGGTGTTATTAATAACAACCTTGAGAACTTATCGCCTATTGAAGAGAGTCGATAAGTTGATTGTCGAGGTGTGAGGTTAACATGACAAGGATACATGCGATGGAGCAACTTTGAAGACTTATCGCCTATTGAAGAGAGTCGATAAGTTGATTGTCGAAGAAGGTAAGCCTTGCTAATAACAAGACGAGCTAATCTTAACTTTGTGGGGATTGCGTTGCGATGTGAGCAACTTTGTGGGCTTATCATCCTATTGGAGAGGATTGATAAGTTGATTGTCAGAGGTGTGAGGTTAACATGACAAGGATACGTTGCGATTGGAGCAACTTTGTGGACTTATCATCCTATTGGGGAGGATTGATAAGTTGGTTTTGGTGGTGCTGCTGCACGTTAAAGTGCTTACATTGTCAAAAGTATTTTGTTAACTTGACAATATTTGGAATTTATTATTCTACTCGGAAAATAACAAAAAATCAACCCCCAGTCTTTGGGATACATGACGTCTTTTGACAAAATCGACGACGTCTGTAATTATCCTAGGTTGATACTAACCGGTCTTGACCTCGCGATTTAGAAGCGGGTCATCAATAGCCGTGTCTTGGAGTCAGTCTCCTCTTCTTGACTTCAATCCTAGCAATAATACTTGACTGTTACGCAGGAGACTAGTTGTTTCAGAACGACATTTTGCAACCCCATTCGAAGCTAGGAGATTAATTTGTAAATTGTGCCGACAGTGTCAATTAGAGCGATCAGGTCATACCTGCCGAGCATCGAAGAGCCGGAACCGTTCGGCGAAGACTTTGATAGGCTCTCCTCCTTTTGCTTAAGGGCAAGGAGAGAAGTGATAATTTCGTGTCATCTTCAAAGAATCGACAGAAGAGTCTCTCTAAATCGCCCATTTGGGAATACATCCACAGGCGGTTTCATGAACCATTCAAAGGCAACCCCTTGAGGGTGCCAATGAACAAACGAGATGTTATGGCATCGTTTGACATCCCATTCAATCGTGACTTAAAATGGTAGATATGTTGGTTCGGTGATCCGTGCGTCGAAAGCTTGTAGCGTAGGGACTTTGAATTTTGAGGATAAGGAACAGTATCCCATTAGGGATCTGGTCGACAACCGATCTTGGAGCTCGCACCTATTAACCATGGCATTGAGGCGGGCTTCCGGTTCTGCATATTTTGCCGATTGAGGACTTTGCTCGTTTTGGCCTCTCCTTCTTGGAGGAGGATTCTACGTGATGAGCTTCTTGATCGGAGCTTCATTCATTTTTCTTCTCGCTTTGAGGATTCACTCCTCCTCCGTGTTGATTTTGGTGAAGTGTTGAGTGGCTATCGAAGTTGAGCTCTATCCGCAACAAGTTGGTTTATCATATCTCAAGTTGATCGATGGACTCTTGTTGTGATCGTGAGGCCTCTTGCATCATAGCCCGATACTCTTCGAGCCTCTTCTTGAAATCTTGGTCTCCGTCGTGTAGGCAGGCTCACATGCTCTATGAAAGAACTAGAGGATTGAGATTAGCGATGGTGAATGCTCATCATCGGACTCAATTCCTTTAGCCAACTTGTGATAATTGACGGGTATGACCCTGTTGGTCCAGTATGTCGGTAAACTCCGCCGAGTCATTCAAAGCCTCTTCCAAGTCGGGGACCGGTTTGCCTCGCCTCATTAGAGCTAGAGATTGTGATCCTACTCGATCATGTTAGAAGTGACTCCAAGGTATTGACCTCTGAAGCCTCCTTCTGAGGAATGCGATGGATTCGGACCAAATGATATTTGTCAATTGGTCAAACAAGCTGACGGCATGTGGCGGCGTCGATATGCCGATGATTTGGCACTTAGGCGAAGATCGGCGTTTGAGCATTGAGCGAGTTCGGACGCGTTTTAGATTGTGAACGCCAGGTCCGCGTTTGAATGCTTGGGCCGGGGTTGAGACCGCGTCTCGGGATAGAGGCGTGGTGCAGCCTAGCAGAGCGAGTTAGCGTTTGAAAAATTGAACGCCGGGTTGTGACCCGCTTTATAGTGGGGATCACGAGGATCGCGTGCAACCCAATGAACGAGAGTTCTCGTTTGAGCAATTGAACGCGGGTTGTGACCCGCTTTATAGTGGGGACCGAGATCGCGTGCAACTGATTTGACGAGGTTGGCGTTTGAGCAATTGAGCGCGGGGTTGGGACGCGTTTGGCTTGAAGCAGCGCCATTGAGGGTTGCGTTGATCGGCTTTGCGAGGCTCGTGTCCGGGCACATAAGCGAAGGCTTCGTTACGTAAAAGCGCGGCTCAAAATCGGCGTTTTGGCTCATAGCGAAGTTAGCGTTGGTTGGTCGATTGGCCATCTCGGTCGTGTTCTTTGGCGGCGGCGCTCCTTTTACGCTGATTTGAGGCTTTGCGGCGACATCACCATCTTCACCATCGGGTTAGCCACGACAAACGAATGGGCTTTGGCCTCCTTAGAGGCTTTGTGGATCTTGCGCCTTGGGGCTAAGGGATCCGGAGGAGAGTGCCTCCTCGAACTTGGCTTGATCGAACTCTACGGTCGAGTTTCATGGTCGTCCCGATAGCTTGGCGTCGGATTAGCGCCACCACCTCTTCATCGGTGAAAGAAGTTGTCCCCAGTGAGTCGCCATCTTTGTTAGCGAGGAAAATTTGAGAAAATGTAAGATTGATCTATTCTATTTGAAGAATAATGAATACAAACTCGAATGCAATCTCTCTAACCGACTTAGATAAAAATAAATTACAAATTCCTCGATCGGTCGCCCGATTTACAAAAGAGAGAAAGATCAACGGAAATCTTTCCCTTTATTTAACTGGTTCTTCACGGTGGCGGTGGGAGCTTGAATCTTGTATCCCGTTGACGATCCGACCGTCTTGACTCGTGGGACGAGGTTGAAAACTTCAGCGAGAAGCAAGTTTAGGAACCCATAAAGCAAGTTTATAACTCTAACGAGTTTGATAACTCAAGAGATGAGTTTTGTAACTCGATGAGTTTGTAGGCCTAGCCAAGGAAAGCCAATCCAAAGAAGCCTCCTCTAAGCCAACCCAACTTCCCTCCAAAAAGCCGCGCCAATCGAGAGAGAAAAGCCAGCCCCTTCACCAGCCGAGCTTTTGGCTATTTATAGGAGTTTAAAGGGTGTAACCGACCCTATAATCGCCCTAAATGAGGGTTAATGGCCCTCGGTCGTGCAAAAGCAGTTTTGGAAGCTGTTAAGATGCGTGTTTGAGCGAGTCAAAAGCGCGGAGTTCGCGTTACGGAGCAAGCCGCGTCTGTGTTTGAGCCGAGCAGCGGGCCATGTGCTCCGCATTTTGAATTGAAACGCGGGCCATGTGTGCCGCTGCTTTGAGCTTCAACGCGGGCCATGTGCTCCGCATTTTGAATTGAAACGCGGGCCATGTGCTCCGCATTTTGAATTGAAACGCGGGCCATGTGCTCCGCATTTTGAATTGAAACGCGGGCCATGTGCTCCGCGTTTTAGGCTCCGAGCGCGGGCCATGTGCTCCGCTTTTGGCTTCAACGCGGGCCATGTGCTCCGCATTTTGAATTGAAACGCGGGCCATGTGCTCCGTTTTGAAGCAACAGAGGATAAGTCCAGCGTTTTGCTTTGAAGAGATCAATACTTGTGATCTCTTTTCACAAGGATTGTCAACTTGTAATCCTTGTACTCTGGAACATTAACCGATTCTCCTTTGTTATCGTGAAAGTCGTCGACGTAACCTTCATCGATAGTGTTTAGCGGATATTGCGTCTTCGGTAATTTTTCACTGACCTACGGTTGTTGGTGAGGATTCGAGGACAAACTACCTCGACTTCGGCCTGCGGCGGACGACAAGGAAATCTTTTTTTGACCTCGCAAAGTTGTGGACTTCGGCCTTGAGTGAATGAGCGGGGTCGAGTCGAATGACGATGTCGAGTGAGAGCTTGTCTCGACTCGGCCCTCCTCTGAAAGGGACGAGTGCCCACGCTATCCGAGTCATCCCTAGCTCGGGTGAACTGATCTGATGATTAGTGCTGACATGGGACACGTGTTGACTCCAGGAGGAGGATTAGCACTTATGTTAATTGATGACATAACACATGCCATGACTGCTTGATTAAGTATACATACTATCAATGATGGAATATAATAAGTAAACCTTAAAACTCTGTTACTCTAAATTCTCTCCAAAGTGAAAAGGGGGTAAATAAATTATCAAATTCAACTTATGGTTGTGTCACAAATTTGAGAATTTGAAAAGACTTAATAAGACTTTACTTTGAAAGCAAATTCTTTCAATGATATGGAGCTGGATTTTTTAATGTACATGCTTACATTTTCCAAGACTACAGAAGATGAACGAGACATGTAACTACTGAGAAGAGATAAGATATTTTCCTTTATGAACATTATCATCCCTTTTCCCATCAGAATGACTATAAAAGAGAAAAAAGCAAGAACCACGCAGAATCCATTATCATTATGCTTCTTTATACTTAGCATGACACTACTCTCGTTCCAAAATAATTATAGCTCCCCAGAACACTTTCAAACATCACTAGTCAAAAATCAAGTTGCACGAATATTCTTTAACCAATAAAGCAAATAAAATCTCGAGCACTTAAAAAAAGACAGAGTCGTGGAATCTAAGTATTTCTTTTCCAAGTAAGAGGACCAATTTCACCAACTTTATCAATATATGCTCATTTCACTTTCCATTCCCATATGCAATATCTCTTTCAGAAATTTCCCCTTGAGTGTAGTATACAACAATCTTATATATATAACTGACTGAAAAAGACCAAGCAAGTTGCAATGGGGATAGGAAGCCCTAATGCAGCTTCTCGCGCTCGCCCTCGTGTTAGCTAGTTGAGGAAGAAGATGAAGAATGAAAGGGATGAGCTCTAAACAAGCTGTCGAAAAAACGCTATGCTATTATCTCTTCAGGCATCGGCAAGAACCTTGTTCTCTTCTGTACATTGAACGAAAGAACGAATAATTAGCGAAAAATATATTAAAAAGTTTAAATATAAGTTTAATTGCGGAGACTCCTGAGTAAATTTTCTTGAATCTTTTAACGCAAGGAGAGGTCTATTTATCCCCAAAAAAAAAAAAAAAAAAAAAAACTCTTTCTTCAAGGGTAAAATAGTTCCAAAAATTTCACTGAAGGAATCTATCTGCAACAATAGAACAACAGATAGTTTATCCACAATTTGTTAATTTAACCGAATAAGAACAAACAATGAGCAAAAAATTTATTATTATTATTATTAAAAGTTTTAAACAAGAAATCCATTTTAATTTGACTTTTGAGTCAATATTTACGTGGAACGTGATCTTCTAATTAAGTACACGAAGAACTTGGTTGTTACGCCTATATATGATAAAGACTTGGTAAGTAGGCTTACCAAACCAAGATAAGTACTTAATAACGAGTCAAAATGTTGAATATTTAGTTATTTTGCGCGGTCGCGTGATTACAACGTAAGAATTGTGCAAGGATTAGTGAGAAACCTAAGAAAAACAGGGTAAGTGCAAGACAAAATTATTGCTTTAAAGTGAGAAAACTTTCGTTCAGCTTTGAAAATATTATGAAAAGAGGTTTAACATAGTTTTATCTTGTTCACATGCATTTTTAAAATGATTTTTCCTACGTGCTATACAATTGTATATATAGTCTAAAACCTAGAAACTTATCTCACGGGTCAATTTCTTTCCTCCTCTCGTTTTCTTTTTTTAAAAAAGAGGGAAACGAGTGAGTCAAATAATTGTACTAATTCTCATAAAAATTACCATCTAATTACTAAATGACGAAGGAAAAGTAGAAGGCATGATGGTTGACTAGCACATGATCCTTAAATTTTATAACTGATTATGTCGTTAAAGAGTTGGACCAAATCTCATTTTAAATTTTGCAAATCTGGACTTTAGTTGCGCACATGGATAGACTTCATGTGATGTTGCATTCCTTCTCCACGTATCACCAACGAAACTTGTTATATAGCTCACTAACATGGCATGTCTCCTTTTATTAATTCTACGCAAGCATGATATGAAAATGATCTATAATGATTAATGAATGAGATTTTTAGGGTTGATTGCAGATATGATTTCTGTACTACGGTGATGTAACTACTTGTATCCCTAAGCTATTTCATTAGCATTTCACAACCTCTTGAATCTATAACAATATTACTTTTGTCCTTGATTTGAATGACTATTTAATCTTTTTATGCTTCACTACTGATTTTCACGTGACATCTCAACTAAATGAAAACACAATATTAATTTGACTTTCAACACTTTTAAGTACTAATAAAATAGTTTAAGAGATATATATAAGTGGCGACACTCTGATATGACAGAGCTACATCTACACGTAACCCTGATTTTTAATTAATGATGAAACATGAGGGGCTTTCGTCTTGTCTTTTTCCTTGGAGAAAACAAAGGGGAGAAAGGTGTGAGAACTTCGAGAAGGATTCTTCAATCTGAGAACTTACAAGTTTGAATGGTGCGAGATAGCATTGAACCTAGGTTCAAGGGTCAGAACAACAGTATTCAATTTATAAATTAGTTTGTAGGTACTTGAATGTACTTCAGCGGTTATATAAGACTAAGAGATTTGATCACAAGGGTTGGTTGAGGAGGCAGGATCAGAGAAGTTGGCTTCATTAATTAATGTTGAAAATATAATAGTACGTTTGACTTTAAAATTCAAGTTCTATAATGGTATGTAAATCAATTTGTCTTATTGTGCACAACTTGAATGCTAAAAGAGATGTTCTCCATTTAATAGTCTAAAAATTTTATTGACGGTAGTTTATAAATTTTCAAAATAAATTATTGTACTCAAAAGAGAATTTTTTGTGGGTGTGTGCAAAACCATCAAAACGAGGTTACAATTGATTCTGACTCAGTTTAATTTGAGAGTTCTTTTTTGAACCAATGGAAGAGTGTTTAAAAAAAGAACCAGTTTTAAGCCTCTTTTGGCCTAAAAGAAACTAGGCGAGCGTCCAGGTTTTGCCAATCGAAAACAAATTCAAAGCTGGTAGGTTTAGTCACGACCGCTCTTGAGCCAGTTCAGTCCTAGCCCGGTTTTAAGGGTTTGCCAAACACACCCTATCTGTATTAAAGTATATCCAGATCCAAAAACCAAAGACAATGACCTGACTGTAAAATTAACAGTGACCCCATTTTGTCCAGACCTAACTAGTCAAGCTTTTATCTTCAGTTTGTAATGAAGCGAGAACCACGCTTTTTGGACCAAAAAAAGAAATATACGCCTGAAAAAAAAACTAAAAAGTAATTACCTCAACCTCCTTCCAATAGAAAACACTCATACTCACATTTCACTCAACATAATTCATAATTAGTAAAAATATGGATCATCTAAGAATATCCAGCATACAGTCTGATTTTTCTAAAAGCCATACACACGAGGCAGTTGTAATTTCAAACTATACCTTCTCTATGTTCAGAACACCCTGTATATAAACATGAATTTTATATATGATTCATACTCAATTTATTAAATAAATGATCTTTAATTAGAAGTAGATTATTAATTAATGTGAAACAAACAATGATCCCCGTTTGTCCAAACCTAACCAATTAAGCTTTATCTTTACTTCGACAACGAAGTGTCGACCATGTCTTTCCAAAACAGAGAAAGAAATAAGCATGAAAACAATTCCACACAGAAAAGATCAAAAGCCAATTTGGATAGAAATACTCTTTTAATCATAATTGTTAATTATTTGATAGACCATTTTGATTCATTTATAAAAGTAAACACTTACTTGGTTATTATTATTTTTCACTCAACAGCCCATGGAGAAATAAACAATTATTAATTAAAGTAAGGGTTTTTTCCAGAGAAACCACATTTAAAATAGTATGAGAATACGAAAATCATCTTTAAAGTTCATTTTATAAAGAATAAAGGGATTCGATAACAATCAACTACATGATATTTTTCTAATAAAATTTTGATTGTAATCTCCAAAATGTCTTTAGAAAGCACATTACCACCGGACACATGTTAATTTATTTTAAAAATATTTTATAGATTTCAATCAGAATTTTATCGAAAAATTAGCAAGCTGTTGATTCCTATGAAAAACCCTTTAAAGATGGTTTCTGTAGAATTGTTGTGAGTACTAATAATTACCTTTACCTCCTTCCTCCTCTTCAACGTCTCGCCCGCTGCGTCTCCTCCTCCTTCTTCACACAAGGTCCATAATCCTCTTCGCGCCTCCGCGGCATCCCTGCTCTCCTCCACCACCTCGCCACCTCCGCCTTCGGCAGCCTCATCCTCACTCTCATACCCTCCTTCCCTCCTCCACCTGCAAGACCTCCCCACCGCCAATCCGACACCGACCGCCTCGACATCATCAGGCTCTCCAGCCTCTCCCTCGCCCCGACATGCAGCGCGCCCGACCACGCCCTGCGTGGCGGAGGGCCGTAACTGTTGTCTTTCTCCGGCAAGCGAGGGAGCTGCACGAGGAAGTAGAGCTTGCCGGAGGCGAGAGGGTGGTCCGGGTGCAGCGGCTGAGCTCGGAGGCCGAGGGACTTTACGTCGTCGGCGTTGAGGAGGTCGTGGCCGGGGTGGTCGAGGAGGACGGCGGACGCTTGGACTGGTGGGCGGAGGCGGAGTGTTGTGCCGTCGATTTTCATAATTTTTGCTGTTTTTTTTCTTTTGGAGGATGCTAGAGCGTTACCCATTTGGAGATTGAGTTGTTTGAGCGTTTTTGTTTTGTTTTGTTTTTTGTTTGGTTTGTAGAGATTTTGGGGGCTGGAGTGAAGAGGGTTGAGAGGTTGAGGAGAGGGGGATAAAAAGGGAGGGGGGGAGGAGACGGGAGGGGATGATGATGTTGGGAAGTTGGGGGAAGTGGGGCCCGGCTTGAGATCTTTGACGATATTTATTTATTTATTTACTTTCTTTTGTTACTAATGGGTTGGTGTAGTTTTTACAGTTACTGTTATGGAGCGCCGGAACGGTCGTGAATGGGGGACGTAAGATGTTACCTTCCCCTGTTGAGTTTTTTTTTTAACGGTTAATTTTAGAAAATCCCCCTCAACTATGGGGGTCGTCTCAGAAAATCCCTCTCAACTATTTTAATTCTAGAAAACCCCCCTCAATTATGGAGTTGTTGTAGATAACTCCCCTCAACTTTTAAAATATTATCTATCCCCCCTCAACTTTTCTCACTTAACCCTCTTAACTAATATAATTTAAATCTAAATGAATAAATGATTGAAAATGACCGTACTATCCCTAAGACATTAAATTTTTTTTTTTACCATAGTGTTCCTTTTTAACTTTTTTAGTTAAATATAACTTTCATTTTATTTACCCCTCTTCTTATTCCTCCATCTTTATTGCTAGGTTTACGTGCAAATCTAATTTTTCCTTTCTTTTTGAAACACTAAACTTTTTTTATTTTCTGTTTATCTATGCTTGTAATATTTAAAACAATTGAAACTTTTAAATTTTTTTAAAGATTAGTTTCCTCATCAAAACCCATCGAACCTAAGTCCAATATTTTAATTGGGTTGGGTTTTAAGCTCACATGAATTTTTTCAACCAAGGGTATTTTAGTCATTGCATTCTTCAAATTAATAATATTAAGGGGTTATTTAAAAAAATAGAAAGATAAAGGGTTTTGTGAGACACCCCATAGTTAAGGGGTTTAGTCATACTTTGAAAGTTGAGGTTATCTACAACACCCTCAAATTTGAGGGGGTTTTCTAAAGATAAAAAAGCTAATAGGGTTTTCGAGACAAGCTCCATAGTTGAGAGAGGTTTTCTAAAATTAATCCTTTTTTAACATTGAGAGGAGCGTATGGCAAGGGAGAGATAAATGTAAAGTAAAGATTCAAATGAAATATTTGTTTTACTTTCATATTTTTATTTGCTAATCTAGTTATCACGATAGAAAGTTCAAATATTGAAAGTTAGGTGTGATGTGTCATTTATTTTATATTTGTTTCCTTTGACACTAAACATTGTCGCCTATCCAAATCAGGATGATGGAGGAATAGAATGAGGAATGCTTGCTCTGTATCCTCTCTTTAGAAAGATATGCTTAATAATGAAGCAGCTATCTTTTGCATGTTCTTTTAGCAACACAGGAGATGGTACCACACAAGTTCTGGTTGGATAAATGGTGTGAGTCGGCACATCTATATATCTATCTGTTTTACCTTGGTTTATTCTGCTACTGATAATCCGACCGGTTTTTTTTTGCTAGCCACCGAGGTGCGGTCGGTGCAAATCTTGGTCTACTTCTCTTCGCATTGTTGGCAGTTTTCAGTGCACGGAACTAACAAATTACTCAACTAGGATGACAGTCTTTCCAAAGGAAGGACCTGACTATAAGACCTACAGCTGGAGTCAGAATGAACAATTCTCGATTAAGTACTTGCGTTATTTTGATGGAGGAATTCGATGTCCTATGGCAATATTTTATTAGAAAGTCGAGGTGGCTTTTAAAGTTAGAGCATTTATCAGGTTAGTGCCTATTTGGGTTGACTGAAGTATTGAAAGTAAGGAGTAGTTTAAAGGAGTAACTTTCAAAATTGTGAAGTACGAAGTAGTGAAACTGATCCTTTTTTTTATTTGTTTCAAATTTTGAAAGTAATAGAAATGATACTTCTTTCTCTTCATTTACGTTTTTGCTTGGATATCAAGTGAAAATATTCTTAGGAAGTAACTAATACACTAATTAAAAATATTATTACTATTGATATATACACCATGATAAAATTACCTCCCTTTCTCATAATGGTGACCATTTTAATAATTACTTTCAAAAAAAAAACGATGCACACAAGGATAAATTTGGCCCATATCAAAAATCAAAATCATATGAATCATGTACTACTGGTGGAGTCAATGAGAACATTTTACAAACTTATGTCAATGAACACCATTTTGTGTAAAGACTAACCCAATAATATGCATAAGAGGACAAATGTTTAAACATGCCCGATATCTAATGTTTTCATTATCTAGTAATTAAGATAGACATAAATTATTGTTCCATAAACCATACACCTTTGTGACCAGTTCATACTTTTTTGGGTGTAGTGACCATTTCATACTTGGATTTATCTTTATGTAATTATCTGTATTCAAGCAAGACATAGATTGGGATATTGATAGAGATCCAAGATCATTATCTAGTAATTAAGATAGACATAAATTATTGATCCATAAACCATACATCTTTGTGACCAGTTCATACTTTTTTTGGTGTAGTGACCATTTCATTCTTGGATTTATCTTTATGTAATTATCTGTATTCAAGCAAGACATAGATTGGGATATTGATAGAGATCCAAGATCCCTATTTTCGAGATTCCTATTTTCCGGTACCTAATCTTTCACGTGGACCCCGCCACATATTTCCTTATTTCTGAACTGCTGGGGACCTTATGAGGAAAAACTTTTAGGAAGTAGGGGCCATGTAGACTCCACATTATCAATTAAAGTAGGGCAAGTAGATTTTCCAAAGAAACAAACATCTTTTTTAGCTTGGAAATAGCGAAAGTAGCTTTTTATTTCCTCTACTTCATGACTACTTCCGTATAAACAAACAGTTTCTTAGCTACGAAAAATGCTATGCTTATTTGGAATAATCTAAGAAAATGTAATTGGCAAAGCCCTAACCTATGCTCATTATGTACATGTGACAAGGAATCAGTAGATCATCTTCAACTAACATACGTTTTCACTTTACCAAGGATTATTTGGAAACCATTTTTATCAATCTGCGGAATTATTTATCATCCTTCTTCGTATTTGGAAGTTTGGTCTAATTGGCATTGCATTATGTGCATAGAGATCGTGAATTTTGCGGGTGTTTTGTTGCGCTTCTAAATCTTGGTCTCCGAGGAATTAGCGCAACAAAGGAATTTTTAACAACGTGTCAACTACTTATACTTAAGTGCTTCATAGGTGTATTTGTGATATTCAACTATGATCGATGCAGAAGTTGGAAGTTAATCACGATCTTAGATGATGGTTTTGAAACTGTTCTTGACACATTTAGAAGATAGGAGGAAGATTCTGAGTTGGATTAGGAGACTAATTTTGTGCCAAAAGAGCAGATAGCGGGATTAGTAGATAGAGGTGTTCTGTCCAGTTCCCTATTACGGTTTATGTTTTGCTCTTTTATTTTTTTATTTTATTTGTGGGTTTTGTTTCCCCTTGCATTGCCATGATTGGCTTTGGCTTTTGTTGTGCGTGTCTTTTGTTACTCATGTACGCTTGGATTGTTTTGTTAAACTCTTTTTAATGGGACTCAAAGGATTGTTTCCCTCTTACTCAAAAGAAAAAAAAAAAAGATTATCATTATGCTTCTTTATACTTAGCATGACACTTCTCTCGTTCCAAAATAATTATAGCTCCCCAGAACACTTTCAAACATCACTAGTCAAAAATCAAGTTGCACGAATATTCTTTAACCAATAAAGCAAATAAAATCTCGAGCACTTAAAAAAAGACAGAGTCGTGGAATCTAAGTATTTCTTTTCCAAGTAAGAGGACCAATTTCACCAACTTTATCAATATATGCTCATTTCACTTTCCATTCCCATAAGCAATATCTCTTTCAGAAATTTCCCCTTGAGTGTAGTATACAACAATCTTATATATATAACTGACTGAAAAAGACCAAGCAAGTTGCAATGGGGATAGGAAGCCCTAATGCAGCTTCTCGCGCTCGCCCTCGTGTTAGCTAGTTGAGGAAGAAGATGAGGAATGAAAGGGATGAGCTCGCTCCTTTTTCTAAACAAGCTGTCGAAAAAACGCTATGCTATTATCTCTTCAGGCATCGGCAAGAACCTTGTTCTCTTCTGTACATTGAACGAAAAGAACGAATAGTTAGCTAAAAATATATTAAAAGTTTAAATATAAGTTTAATTCGGAGACTCCTTAGTAAATTTTCTTGAATCTTTTAACGCAAGGAGAGGTCTATTTATCCCAAAAAAAAAAAAGAAAAACTCTTTCTTCAAGGGTAAAATAGTTCCAAAATTTCACTGAAGGAATCTATCTCAACAATAACAACAGATAGTTTATCCACAATTTGTTAATTTAATCGAATAAGAACAAACAATGAGCAAAAAAATTTATTATTATTATTATTAAAAGTTTTAAACAAGAAATCCATTTTAATTTGACTTTTGAGTCAATATTTACGTGGAACGTGATCTTCTAATTAAGTACACGAAGAACTTGGTTGTTACGCCTATATATGATAAAGACTTGGTAAGTAGGCTTACCAAACCAAGATAAGTACTTAATAACGAGTCAAAATGTTGAATATTTAGTTATTTTGCGCGGTCGCGTGATTACAACGTAAGAATTGTGCAAGGATTAGTGAGAAACCTAAGAAAAACAGGGTAAGTGCAAGACAAAATTATTGCTTTAAAGTGAGAAAACTTTCGTTCAGCTTTGAAAATATTATGAAAAGAGGTTTAACATAGTTTTATCTTGTTCACATGCATTTTTAAAATGATTTTTCCTACGTGCTATACAATTGTATATATAGTCTAAAACCTAGAAACTTATCTCACGGGTCAATTTCCTCCTCTCGTTTTCTTTTAAAAAAAAGGGGAAACGAGTGAGTCAAATAATTGTACTAATTCTCATAAAAATTACCATCTAATTACTAAATGACGAAGGAAAAGTAGAAGTCGTGATGGTTGACTAGCACATGGTCCTTAAATTTTATAACTGATTATGTCGTTAAAGAGTTGGACCAAATCTCATTTTTAAATTTTGCAAATCTGGACTTTAGTTGCGCACATGGATAGACTTTATGTGATGTTGCATTCCTTCTCCACGTATCACCAACGAAACTTGTTATATAGCTCACTAACATGGCATGTCTCCTTTTATTAATTCTACGCAAGCATGATATGAAAATGATCTATAATGATTAATGAATGAGATTTTTAGGGTTGATTGCAGATATGATTTCTGTACTACGGTGATGTAACTACTTATATCCCTAAGCTATTTCATTAGCATTTCACAACCTCTTGAATCTATAACAATATTACTTTTTGTCCTTGATTTGAATGACTATTTAATCTTTTTATGCTTCACTACTGATTTTCATGTGACATCTCAACTAAATGAAAAACAAATATTTTGACTTCCACTTTTTAAGCTAATAAAATAGTTTAAGAGATATATATAAGTAGCGACACTCTGATATGACCGAGCTACATCTACACGTAACCCTGATTTTTAATTAATGATGAAACATGAGGGGCTTTCTTGTCTTGTCTTTCCTTGGAGAAAACAAAGGGCAGAAAGGTGTGAGAACTTCGAGAAGGATTCTTCAATCTGAGAACTTACAAGTTTGAATGGTGAGATAGCATTGAACCTAGGTTCAAGGGTCAGAACAACAGTATTCAATTTATAAATTAGTTTGTAGGTACTTGAATGTACTTCAGCGGTTATATAAGACTAACAGATTTGATCACAAGGGTTGGTTGAGGAGGCAGGATCAGAGAAGTTGGCTTCATTAATTAATGTTGAAAATATAATAGTACGTTTGACTTTAAAATTCAAGTTCTATAATGGTATGTAAATCAATTTGTCTTATTGTGCACAACTTGAATGCTAAAAGAGATGTTCTCCATTTAATAGTCTAAAAATTTTATTGACGGTAGTTTATAAATTTTCAAAATAAATTATTGTACTCAAAAGAGAATTTTTGTGGTGTGTGCAAAACCATCAAAACGAGGTTACAATTGATCCCGACTCGAATTTGAGAGTTCTTTTGAACCAATGGAAGAAAAAGAACCTTAAGCCTCTTTTGGCCTAAAAAAACTAGGTAATCCATCCAGCTTTTGCCAATCAAGAAACAAATTAAAACGGCCATTAGTCCCGACCCAACACTTGTACCTGCCTCAGCCCTAACTTTTAAGGGTTTGCCAAACACACCCTATCTGTATTAAAGTATATCCAGATCCAAAACCAAAGACAATGACCTAACTGTAAAATTAACAGTGACCCCATTTTGTCCAGACCTAACTAGTCAAGCTTTTATCTTCAGTTTGTAATGAAGCGAGAACCACACTTTTTGGACCAAAAAAAGAAATATAAGCATGAAAAAAAAACTAAAAAGTAATTACCTCAATCTCCTTCCAATAGAAAACACTCATACTCACATTTCACTCAACATAATTCATAATTAGTAAAATATGGATCATCTAAGAATATCCAGCATACAGTCTGATTTTTCTAAAAGCCATACACACGAGGCAGTTGTAATTTCAAACTATACCTTCTCTATGTTCAGAACACCCTGTATGTAAACATGAATTTTATATATGATTCATACTCAATTTATTAAATAAATGATCTTTAATTAGAAGTAGATTATTAATTAATGTGAAACAAACAATGATCCCCGTTTGTCCAAACCTAACCAAATAAGCTTTATCTTTACTTCGACAACGAAGTGTCGACCATGTCTTGCCAAAAAGAGAAAGAGATAAGCATGAAAACAATTCCACACAGAAAAGATCAAAAAGCCAATTTGGATAGAAATACTCTTTTTAATCATAATTGTTAATTATTTGATAGACCATTTTGATTCATTTATAAAAGTAAACACTTACTTGCTTATTATTATTTTTCACTCAACAGCCCAGGAGAAATAAACAATTATTAATTAAAGTAAGGTTTTTCCCGAGAAACCACATTTAAAATAGTATGAGAATACGAAAATCATCTTTAAAGTTCATTTTATAAAGAATAAAGGGGTTTCGATAACAATCAACTACATGATATTTTTCTCATAAAATTTTGATTGTAATCCCCAAAATGTCTTTAGAAAGCACACTTACCACGACCCGACACATGTTAATTTATTTTAAAAATATTTTATAGATTTCAATCGAATTTTATCGAAAAATTAAACGAAGCTGTTGATTCCTATGAAAACCCTTTAAAGATGGTTTCTGTAGAATTGTTGTGAGTACTAATAATTACATTTACCTCCTTCCTCCTCTTCAACGTCCCCCGCCGCCGCCTCCTCCTCCTTCTTCACACAAAGGTCCATAATCCTCCTTCGCCGCTCGCGGCATCCTGCTCTCCTCCACCACCCTCGCCACCTCCGCCTTCGGCAGCCTCATCCTCACCCTCATACCCTCCTTCCCTCCTCCACCTGCAAGACCTCCCCACCGCCAAATCCGACACCGACCGCCTCGACATCATCAGGCTCTCCAGCCTCTCCCTCGCCCGACATGCAGCGCGCCCGACCACGCCCTGCGTGGCGGAGGGCCGTAACTGTTGTCTTTCTCCGGCAAGCGAGGGAGCTGCACGAGGAAGTAGAGCTTGCCGGAGGCGAGAGGGTGGTCGGGGTGCAGCGGCTGAGCGCGGAGGCCGAGGGACTTTACGTCGTCGGCGTTGAGGAGGTCGTGGCCGGGGTGGTCGAGGAGGACGGCGGACGCTTGGACTGGTGGGCGGAGGCGGAGTGTTGTGCCGTCGATTTTCATAATTTTTGCTGTTTTTTCTTTTGGAGGATGCTAGAGCGTTACCCATTTGGAGATTGAGTTGTTTGAGCGTTTTGTTTTTTTTTTTTGTTTGGTTTGTAGAGATTTTGGGGGCTGGAGTGAAGAGGGTTGAGAGGTTGAGGAGAGGGGGATAAAAAGGGAGGGGGGAGGAGACGGGAGGGGATGATGATGTTGGGAAGTTGGGGGAAGTGGGGCCCGGCTTGAGATCTTTGACGATATTTATTTATTTATTTACTTTCTTTTGTTACTAGTGGGTTGGTGTAGTTTTTACAGTTACTGTTATGGAGCGCCGGAACGGTCGTGAATGGGGGACGTAAGATGTTACCTTCCCCTGTTGAGTTTTTTTTTTAACGGTTAATTTTAGAAAATCCCCCTCAACTATGGGGGTCGTTCAAAAATCCCTCTCAACTATTTTAATTCTAAAAACCCCTCAATTATGGAGTTGTTGTAGATAACTCCCCTCAACTTTTAAAATATTATCTATCCCCCCTCAACTTTTCTCACTTAACCCTCTTAACTAATATAATTTAAATCTAAATGAATAAATGATTGAAAATGACCGTACTATCCCTAAGACATTAAATTTTTTACCATAGTGTTCCTTTTAACTTTTTAGTTAAATATAACTTTCATTTTATTTACCCTCTTCTTATTCCTCCATCTTTATTGCTAGGTTTACGTGCAAATCTAATTTTTCCTTTCTTTTTGAAACACTAAACTTTTTTATTTTCTGTTTATCTATGCTTGTAATATTTAAAACAATTGAAACTTTTAAATTTTTTTAAAGATTAGTTTCCTCATCAAAACCCATCGAACCGAAGTCCAATATTTTAATTGGGTTGGGTTTTAAGCTCACATGAATTTTTTCAACCAAGGGTATTTTAGTCATTGCATTCTTCAAATTAATAATATTAAGGGGTTATTTAAAAAAATAGAAAGATAAAGGGTTTTGTGAGACACCCCATAGTTAAGGGGTTTAGTCATACTTTGAAAGTTGAGGTTATCTACAACACCCTCAAATTTGAGGGGGGTTTTCTAAAGATAAAAAAGCTAATAGGGGTTTTCTGAGACAAGCTCCATAGTTGAGAGAGGTTTTCTAAAATTAATCCTTTTTTTAACATTGAGAGGAGCGTATGGCAAGGGAGAGATAAATGTAAAGTAAAGATTCAAATGAAATATTTGTTTTTACTTTCATATTTTTTTATTTGCTAATCTAGTTATCGCGATAGAAAGTTAGGGTGTGATGTGTCATTTATTTTATATTTGTTTCCTTTGACACTAAACATTGTCGCCTATCCAAATCAGGATGATGGAGGAATAGAATGAGGAATGCTTGCTCTGTATCCTCTCTTTAGAAAGATATGCTTAATAATGAAGCAGCTATCTTTTGCATGTTCTTTTAGCAACACAGGAGATGGTACCACACAAGTTCTGGTTGGATAAATGGTGTGAGTCGGCACATCTATATATCTATCTGTTTTACCTTGGTTTATTCTGCTACTGATAATCCGACCGGTTTTTGCTAGCCACCGAGGTGCGGTCGGTGCAAATCTTGGTCTACTTCTCTTAGCATTGTTGGCAGTTTTCAGTGCACGGAACTAACAAATTACTCAACTAGGATGACAGTCTTTCCAAAGGAAGGACCTGACTATAAGACCTACAGCTGGAGTCAGAATGAACAATTCTCGATTAAGTACTTGCGTTATTTTGATGGAGGAATTCGATGTCCTATGGCAATATTTTATTAGAAAGTCGAGGTGGCTTTTAAAGTTAGAGCATTTATCAGGTTAGTGCCTATTTGGGTTGACTGAAGTATTGAAAGTAAGGAGTAGTTTAAAGGAGTAACTTTCAAAATTGTGAAGTACAAGTAGTGAACTGATCCTTTTTTATTTGTTTCAAATTTTGAAAGTAATAGAAATGATACTTCTTTCTCTTCATTTACGTTTTTGCTTGGATATCAAGTGAAAATATTCTTAGGAAGTAACTAATACACTAATTAAAAATATTATTACTATTGATATATACACCATGATAAAATTACCTCCCTTTCTCATAATGGTGACCATTTTAATAATTACTTTCAAAAAAACGATGCACACAAGGATAAATTTGGCCCATATCAAAATCAAAATCATATGAATCATGTACTACTGGTGGAGTCAATGAGAACATTTTACAAACTTATGTCAATAAACACCATTTTGTGTAAAGACTAACCCAATAATATGCATAAGAGGACAAATGTTTAAACATGCCCGATATCTAATGTTTTCATTATCTAGTAATTAAGATAGACATAAATTATTGTTCCATAAACCATACACCTTTGTGACCAGTTCATACTTTTTTTGGGTGTAGTGACCATTTCATACTTGGATTTATCTTTATGTAATTATCTGAATTCGCGCAAGACATAGATTGGGATATTGATAGAGATCCAAGATCATTATCTAGTAGTTAAGGTAGACATAAATTATTGATCCATAAACCATACATCTTTGTGACCAGTTCATACTTTTTTTGGTGTAGTGACCATTTCATTCTTGGATTTATCTTTATGTAATTATCTGTATTCAAGCAAGACATAGATTGGGATATTGATAGAGATCCAAGATCCCTATTTTCGAGATTCCTATTTTCCGGTACCTAATCTTTCACGTGGACCCCGCTCACATATTTCCTTATTTCTGAACTGTTTCGGGGACCTTATGAGCGGAAAAACTTTTAGGAAGTAGTGGTGCCATGTAGACTCCACATTATCAATTAAAGTAGGGCAAGTAGATTTTCCAAAGAAACAAACATAGTTTTATCTTGTTCACATGCATTTTTAAAATGATTTTTCCTACGTGCTATACAATTGTATATATAGTCTAAAACCTAGAAACTTATCTCACGGGTCAATTTCTTTCCTCCTCTCGTTTTCTTTTTAAAAAAAGGGGAAACGAGTGAGTCAAATAATTGTACTAATTCTCATAAAAATTACCATCTAATTACTAAATGACGAAGGAAAAGTAGAAGTCGTGATGGTTGACTAGCACATGATCCTTAAATTTTATAACTGATTATGTCGTTAAAGAGTTGGACCAAATCTCATTTTTAAATTTTGCAAATCTGGACTTTAGTTGCGCACATGGATAGACTTTATGTGATGTTGCATTCCTTCTCCACGTATCACCAACGAAACTTGTTATATAGCTCACTAACATGGCATGTCTCCTTTTATTAATTCTACGCAAGCATGATATGAAAATGATCTATAATGATTAATGAATGAGATTTTTAGGGTTGATTGCAGATATGATTTCTGTACTACGGTGATGTAACTACTTATATCCCTAAGCTATTTCATTAGCATTTCACAACCTCTTGAATCTATAACAATATTACTTTTGTCCTTGATTTGAATGACTATTTAATCTTTTTATGCTTCACTACTGATTTTCATGTGACATCTCAACTAAATGAAAAACACAATATTAATTTGACTTTTGAGTCAATATTTACGTGGAACGTGATCTTCTAATTAAGTACACGAAGAACTTGGTTGTTACGCCTATATATGATAAAGACTTGGTAAGTAGGCTTACCAAACCAAGATAAGTACTTAATAACGAGTCAAAATGTTGAATATTTAGTTATTTTGCGCGGTCGCGTGATTACAACGTAAGAATTGTGCAAGGATTAGTGAGAAACCTAAGAAAAACAGGGTAAGTGCAAGACAAAATTATTGCTTTAAAGTGAGAAAACTTTCGTTCAGCTTTGAAAATATTATGAAAAGAGGTTTAACATAGTTTTATCTTGTTCACATGCATTTTTAAAATGATTTTTCCTACGTGCTATACAATTGTATATATAGTCTAAAACCTAGAAACTTATCTCACGGGTCAATTTCTTTCCTCCTCTCGTTTTCTTTTTAAAAAAAGGGGAAACGAGTGAGTCAAATAATTGTACTAATTCTCATAAAAATTACCATCTAATTACTAAATGACGAAGGAAAAGTAGAAGTCGTGATGGTTGACTAGCACATGGTCCTTAAATTTTATAACTGATTATGTCGTTAAAGAGTTGGACCAAATCTCATTTTTAAATTTTGCAAATCTGGACTTTAGTTGCGCACATGGATAGACTTTATGTGATGTTGCATTCCTTCTCCACGTATCACCAACGAAACTTGTTATATAGCTCACTAACATGGCATGTCTCCTTTTATTAATTCTACGCAAGCATGATATGAAAATGATCTATAATGATTAATGAATGAGATTTTTAGGGTTGATTGCAGATATGATTTCTGTACTACGGTGATGTAACTACTTATATCCCTAAGCTATTTCATTAGCATTTCACAACCTCTTGAATCTATAACAATATTACTTTTGTCCTTGATTTGAATGACTATTTAATCTTTTTATGCTTCACTACTGATTTTCATGTGACATCTCAACTAAATGAAAAACACAATATTATTTTGACTTCCGACGCTTTAAGTGCTAATAAAATAGTTTAAGAGATATATATAAGTAGCGACACTCTGATATGACCGAGCTACATCTACACGTAACCCTGATTTTTAATTAATGATGAAACATGAGGGGCTTTCGTCTTGTCTTTTTCCTTGGAGAAAACAAAGGGCAGAAAGGTGTGAGAACTTCGAGAAGGATTCTTCAATCTGAGAACTTACAAGTTTGAATGGTGCGAGATAGCATTGAACCTAGGTTCAAGGGTCAGAACAACAGTATTCAATTTATAAATTAGTTTGTAGGTACTTGAATGTACTTCAGCGGTTATATAAGACTAACAGATTTGATCACAAGGGTTGGTTGAGGAGGCAGGATCAGAGAAGTTGGCTTCATTAATTAATGTTGAAAATATAATAGTACGTTTGACTTTAAAATTCAAGTTCTATAATGGTATGTAAATCAATTTGTCTTATTGTGCACAACTTGAATGCTAAAAGAGATGTTCTCCATTTAATAGTCTAAAAATTTTATTGACGGTAGTTTATAAATTTTCAAAATAAATTATTGTACTCAAAAGAGAATTTTTTGTGGGTGTGTGCAAAACCATCAAAACGAGGTTACAATTGATCCTGACTCAGTTTAATTTGAGAGTTCTTTTTTGAACCAATGGAAGAGTGTTTAAAAAAAGAACCAGTTTTAAGCCTCTTTTTGGCCTAAAAGAAACTAGGCAGAACTGATCCAGTTTTTGCCAATCAAGAAACAAATTCAAAACTGGGCCAGTTTAGTCCTGACCCAACACTGAGCCAGTTCAGTCCTAACCCGGTTTTAAGGGTTTGCCAAACACACCCTATCTGTATTAAAGTATATCCAGATCCAAAAACCAAAGACAATGACCTAACTGTAAAATTAACAGTGACCCCATTTTGTCCAGACCTAACTAGTCAAGCTTTTATCTTCAGTTTGTAATGAAGCGAGAACCACACTTTTTGGACCAAAAAGAAATATAAGCATGAAAAAACTAAAAAGTAATTACCTCAATCTCCTTCCAATAGAAAACACTCATACTCACATTTCACTCAACATAATTCATAATTAGTAAAAATATGGATCATCTAAGAATATCCAGCATACAGTCTGATTTTTCTAAAAGCCATACACACGAGGCAGTTGTAATTTCAAACTATACCTTCTCTATGTTCAGAACACCCTGTATGTAAACATGAATTTTATATATGATTCATACTCAATTTATTAAATAAATGATCTTTAATTAGAAGTAGATTATTAATTAATGTGAAACAAACAATGATCCCCGTTTGTCCAAACCTAACCAAATAAGCTTTATCTTTACTTCGACAACGAAGTGTCGACCATGTCTTGCCAAAAAGAGAAAGAGATAAGCATGAAAACAATTCCACACAGAAAAGATCAAAAAGCCAATTTGGATAGAAATACTCTTTTAATCATAATTGTTAATTATTTGATAGACCATTTTGATTCATTTATAAAAGTAAACACTTACTTGCTTATTATTATTTTTCACTCAACAGCCCGCGGAGAAATAAACAATTATTAATTAAAGTAAGGGTTTTTTCCCAGAGAAACCACATTTAAAATAGTATGAGAATACGAAAATCATCTTTAAAGTTCATTTTATAAAGAATAAAGGGGTTTCTGATAACAATCAACTACATGATATTTTTCTCATAAAATTTTGATTGTAATCCCCAAAATGTCTTTAGAAAGCACATTTACCACGACCCGACACATGTTAATTTATTTTAAAAATATTTTATAGATTTCAATCAGAATTTTATCAGAAAATTAAACGAAGCTGTTGATTCCTATGAAAAAAACCCTTTAAAGATGGTTTCTGTAGAATTGTTGTGAGTACTAATAATTACATTTACCTCCTTCCTCCTCTTCAACGTCTCCGCCGCCGCCGTCTCCTCCTCCTTCTTCACACAAAGGTCCATAATCCTCTTCGCCGCCTCCGCGGCATCCCTGCTCTCCTCCACCACCCTCGCCACCTCCGCCTTCGGCAGCCTCATCCTCACCTCATACCCTCCTTCCCCTCCTCCACCCTGCAAGACCTCCCCACCGCCAAATCCGACACCGACCGCCTCGACATCATCAGGCTCTCCAGCCTCTCCCTCGCCCCGACATGCAGCGCGCCCGACCACGCCCTGCGTGGCGGAGGGCCGTAACTGTTGTCTTTCTCCGGCAAGCGAGGGAGCTGCACGAGGAAGTAGAGCTTGCCGGAGGCGAGAGGGTGGTCGGGGTGCAGCGGCTGAGCGCGGAGGCCGAGGGACTTTACGTCGTCGGCGTTGAGGAGGTCGTGGCCGGGGTGGTCGAGGAGGACGGCGGACGCTTGGACTGGTGGGCGGAGGCGGAGTGTTGTGCCGTCGATTTTCATAATTTTTGCTGTTTTTTTTCTTTTGGAGGATGCTAGAGCGTTACCCATTTGGAGATTGAGTTGTTTGAGCGTTTTTGTTTTGTTTTGTTTTTTGTTTGGTTTGTAGAGATTTTGGGGGCTGGAGTGAAGAGGGTTGAGAGGTTGAGGAGAGGGGATAAAAAGGGAGGGGGAGGAGACGGGAGGGATGATGATGTTGGGAAGTTGGGGAAGTGGGGCCCGGCTTGAGATCTTTGACGATATTTATTTATTTATTTACTTTCTTTGTTACTAGTGGGTTGGTGTAGTTTTACAGTTACTGTTATGGAGCGCCGGAACGGTCGTGAATGGGGACGTAAGATGTTACCTTCCCTGTTGAGTTTTTTTAACGGTTAATTTTAGAAAATCCCCTCAACTATGGGGTCGTTCAAAAATCCCTCTCAACTATTTTAATTCTAAAACCCTCAATTATGGAGTTGTTGTAGATAACTCCTCAACTTTTAAAATATTATCTATCCCCTCAACTTTTCTCACTTAACCCTCTTAACTAATATAATTTAAATCTAAATGAATAAATGATTGAAAATGACCGTACTATCCCTAAGACATTAAATTTTTTTTACCATAGTGTTCCTTTTAACTTTTTAGTTAAATATAACTTTCATTTTATTTACCCCTCTTCTTATTCCTCCATCTTTATTGCTAGGTTTACGTGCAAATCTAATTTTTTCCTTTCTTTTTGAAACACTAAACTTTTTTATTTTCTGTTTATCTATGCTTGTAATATTTAAAACAATTGAAACTTTTAAATTTTTTTAAAGATTAGTTTCCTCATCAAAACCCATCGAACCTAAGTCCAATATTTTAATTGGGTTGGGTTTTAAGCTCACATGAATTTTTTTCAACCAAGGGTATTTTAGTCATTGCATTCTTCAAATTAATAATATTAAGGGGGTTATTTAAAAAAAAATAGAAAGATAAAGGGGTTTTGTGAGACACCCCATAGTTAAGGGGTTTAGTCATACTTTGAAAGTTGAGGTTATCTACAACACCCTCAAATTTGAGGGGTTTTCTAAAGATAAAAAAGCTAATAGGGGTTTTCTGAGACAAGCTCCATAGTTGAGAGAGGTTTTCTAAAATTAATCCTTTTTAACATTGAGAGGAGCGTATGGCAAGGGAGAGATAAATGTAAAGTAAAGATTCAAATGAAATATTTGTTTTACTTTCATATTTTTTATTTGCTAATCTAGTTATCACGATAGAAAGTTCAAATATTGAAAGTTAGGGTGTGATGTGTCATTTATTTTATATTTGTTTCCTTTGATACTAAACATTGTCGCCTATCCAAATCAGGATGATGGAGGAATAGAATGAGGAATGCTTGCTCTGTATCCTCTCTTTAGAAAGATATGCTTAATAATGAAGCAGCTATCTTTTGCATGTTCTTTTAGCAACACTGGAGATGGTACCACACAAGTTCTGGTTGGATAAATGGTGTGAGTCGACACATCTATATATCTATCTGTTTTACCTTGGTTTATTCTGCTACTGATAATCCGACCGGTTTTTTTTTTGCTAGCCACCGAGGTGCGGTCGGTGCAAATCCTTGGTCTACTTCTCTTAGCATTGTTGGCAGTTTTCAGTGCACGGAACTAACAAATTACTCAACTAGGATGACAGTCTTTCCAAAGGAAGGACCTGACTATAAGACCTACAGCTGGAGTCAGAATGAACAATTCTCGATTAAGTACTTGCGTTATTTTGATGGAGGAATTCGATGTCCTATGGCAATATTTTATTAGAAAGTCGAGGTGGCTTTTAAAGTTAGAGCATTTATCAGGTTAGTGCCTATTTGGGTTGACTGAAGTATTGAAAGTAAGGAGTAGTTTAAAGGAGTAACTTTCAAAATTGTGAAGTACGAAGTAGTGAACTGATCCTTTTTTATTTGTTTCAAATTTTGAAAGTAATAGAAATGATACTTCTTTCTCTTCATTTACGTTTTTGCTTGGATATCAAGTGAAAATATTCTTAGGAAGTAACTAATACACTAATTAAAAATATTATTACTATTGATATATACACCATGATAAAATTACCTCCCTTTCTCATAATGGTGACCATTTAAATAATTACTTTCAAAAAAAACGATGCACACAAGGATAAATTTGGCCCATATCAAAATCAAAATCATATGAATCATGTACTACTGGTGGAGTCAATGAGAACATTTTACAAACTTATGTCAATAAACACCATTTTGTGTAAAGACTAACCCAATAATATGCATAAGAGGACAAATGTTTAAACATGCCCGATATCTAATGTTTTCATTATCTAGTAATTAAGATAGACATAAATTATTGTTCCATAAACCATACACCTTTGTGACCAGTTCATACTTTTTTGGTGTAGTGACCATTTCATACTTGGATTTATCTTTATGTAATTATCTGTATTCAAGCAAGACATAGATTGGGATATTGATAGAGATCCAAGATCATTATCTAGTAGTTAAGATAGACATAAATTATTGATCCATAAACCATACATCTTTGTGACCAGTTCATACTTTTTTGGTGTAGTGACCATTTCATTCTTGGATTTATCTTTATGTAATTATCTGTATTCAAGCAAGACATAGATTGGGATATTGATAGAGATCCAAGATCCCTATTTTCGAGATTCCTATTTTCCGGTACCTAATCTTTCACGTGGACCCCGCTCACATATTTCCTTATTTCTGAACTGTTTCGGGGACCTTATGAGCGGAAAAACTTTTAGGAAGTAGTGGTGCCATGTAGACTCCACATTATCAATTAAAGTAGGGCAAGTAGATTTTCCAAAGAAACAAACATCTTTTTTAGCTTGGAAATAGCGAAAGTAGCTTTTTATTTCCTCTACTTCATGACTACTTCCGTATAAACAAACAGTTTCTTAGCTACGAAAAATGCTATGCCTATTTGGGTTGACTGAAGTATTGAAAGTAAGGAGTAGTTTAAAGGAGTAACTTTCAAAATTGTGAAGTACGAAGTAGTGAAACTGATCCTTTTTTATTTGTTTCAAATTTTGAAAGTAATAGAAATGATACTTCTTTCTCTTCATTTACGTTTTTGCTTGGATATCAAGTGAAAATATTCTTAGGAAGTAACTAATACACTAATTAAAAATATTATTACTATTGATATATACACCATGATAAAATTACCTCCCTTTCTCATAATGGTGACCATTTTAATAATTACTTTCAAAAAAAAAACGATGCACACAAGGATAAATTTGGCCCATATCAAAATCAAAATCATATGAATCATGTACTACTGGTGGAGTCAAT
Source organism: Asparagus setaceus (assembly GCA_012295165.1). Lineage (NCBI taxonomy): Eukaryota > Viridiplantae > Streptophyta > Magnoliopsida > Asparagales > Asparagaceae > Asparagus > Asparagus setaceus. Next base: position 3,699,993 of record CM022709.1, on the reverse strand, counting down.
GAGAACATTTTACAAACTTATGTCAATAAACACCATTTTGTGTAAAGACTAACCCAATAATATGCATAAGAGGACAAATGTTTAAACATGCCCGATATCTAATGTTTTCATTATCTAGTAGTTAAGGTAGACATAAATTATTGTTCCATAAACCATACATCTTTGTGACCAGTTCATACTTTTTTGGGTGTAGTGACCATTTCATACTTGGATTTATCTTTATGTAATTATCTGTATTCAAGCAAGACATAGATTGGGATATTGATAGAGATCCAAGATCCCTATTTTCGAGATTCCTATTTTCCGGTACCTAATCTTTCACGTGGACCCCGCTCACATATTTCCTTATTTCTGAACTGTTTCGGGGACCTTATGAGCGGAAAAACTTTTAGGAAGTAGTGGTGCCATGTAGACTCCACATTATCAATTAAAGTAGGGCAAGTAGATTTTCCAAAGAAACAAACATCTTTTTTAGCTTGGAAATAGCGAAAGTAGCTTTTTATTTCCTCTACTTCATGACTACTTCCGTATAAACAAACAGTTTCTTAGCTACGAAAAATGCTATGCTTATTTGGAATAATCTAAGAAAATGTAATTGGCAAAGCCCTAACCTATGCTCATTATGTACATGTGACAAGGAATCAGTAGATCATCTTCAACTAACATACGTTTTCACTTTACCAAGGATTATTTGGAAACCATTTTTATCAATCTGCGGAATTATTTATCATCCTTCTTCGTATTTGGAAGTTTGGTCTAATTGGCATTGCATTATGTGCATAGAGATCGTGAATTTTGCGGGTGTTTTGTTGCGCTTCTAAATCTTGGTCTCCGAGGAATTAGCGCAACAAAGGAATTTTAACAATGTGTCAACTACTTATACTTAAGTGCTTCATAGGTGTATTTGTGATATTCAACTATGATCGATGCAGAAGTTGGAAGTTAATCACGATCTTAGATGATGGTTTTGAAACTGTTCTTGACACATTTAGAAGATAGGAGGAAGATTCTGAGTTGGATTAGGAGACTAATTTTGTGCCAAAAGAGCAGATAGCGGGATTAGTAGATAGAGGTGTTCTGTCCAGTTCCCTATTACGGTTTATGTTTTGCTCTTTTATTTTTTTATTTTATTTGTGGGTTTTGTTTCCCCTTGCATTGCCATGATTGGCTTTGGCTTTTGTTGTGCGTGTCTTTTGTTACTCATGTACGCTTGGATTGTTTTGTTAAACTCTTTTTAATGGGACTCAAAGGATTGTTTCCCTCTTACTCAAAAGAAAAAAAAAAAAAAAAAGATTCAACTTCATGCTAATGATATAAGCTAAATCTGTTCAAAGTTGGTAATTTATTTTTGAAGGTTGTATCGGGATTCAGTTACTTTCTAATTAGGTGGTAATTGAAGAGTGTCTAATTACCCTAATACTATCTCTCTATTCTATTTCAATGGATGAGATTAAGCCACATAAAATTTTCACTATCACAATATCAGTTTTCACATCAGTGATTTTCAAGCTAATATTTAGAGTCCAATGTGGCTTAATCTGAGCACTTGAAATTGGAATAAAATGTAAAGATAAAAGTAATTGGATACTCTCAAATTACCACATTGTACAGGATTATGATCTTAGCAAAAAAAAAAAAGTGTTTATATGATTGTTAATCTAGTCAGCTACGTGACAAAGTCCACTTCACCTGATTTAAGGGGAAACGACAAACTATACGATATTTAGTTTATGTGATTCAAAAGGCACCGCGATGGGTGCCTGTTTCCGCGGTACCTTGCCAATCCATCAGAGAAATGAATGCTGGATAACGGTCTAATCATCCAAAGGATATTTTGGTTAAGACTTGAGGAATACAAATGGCTAATAAAGAGGTTAATTTCAGAAAGCCCCCATAAACTTTAGGCGTGTTGCAGATAACCGCTTGGGCTATTTTAATTTCACTAAGCCCTCCCAACTTTGGGGGCGTGTTGCAGATAACTCCCCCAAATTTTTTTTTTATTTCACTAAATTCCTTTTGAAGTCTTTTAAATTCGAGTCGGTTTTAAATTCTTAGAGTTAATTTTGGAAAGTCTCCCTCAACTATTGGGGGAGGGGAGTCCCAGAAAATCCCAATTGGCTATTTTAATTTGAGCAAACTCCATCAAGTTTGAAAGTTGGCTTAACCGCTTGATATTTTCTCATTTAACCCCATTAACTAATACAGTTAAGTCTCATATGGCACGTGATGAGCACGTGGCTTACAAAGACCAAGATACTCATCAGACATAAACAAATTAATTGAATTTTTACAGGATGAGAAAGACGAGGAGAGTGACAAAGAGGAGAAAGACCAAGATACTCCTCAGACATAAACAAATTAAGTGAGGGGTTTTCTAAATTTAACCCTAAACTATTCGTATTCTTAAGCAAATATTCAGTTATATTTGACGTTGCATATGACCTAGTCTTGTTATAAAAAAAAAATACAAAAAAAATAAAGAAAAAATATGGACCTAATCTTAGGAAATCCCATCTCAATCTTAATAGTTAAATCAATTAACCATAAGTATGCCTCGTTTCCGTGATACTGATGGGGAGACAAAAGCCCTAGAGCCGAGAAATATTGCCCGTGATGTGCGGGGCATAACGACTGCAAGTTTGTAGTCTTTTATTTCTAACATCATCGCTATTTCGTTAGATTAATACATTTTTTTAAGGTGCTACATAAGATTAATACTACTATTTTACAATTATAAGATGGCGATTTGCCGTCACCTTAGACTATCGTGATTTCATATCCCTTATTCAAGGAACGGCACATATATAAATGTCTTTTTCCTAGATTTTGCGATGAGAGCCACCCTGTTTTTGTTTAGTAGCGTTAATTGCGGACAGACCATTATGGTATCACCCATTTGCAAATAGATATTCTCGGTGAACTTTTATGGCTCATTGAAGAGTCAAAGATATTAGCAATTGTGGTCTATTCATACCGATAAAACTACATATGGTTTATCCGCTTCTATAAAACATAGGAAACTAAACAAGCTTGCAGCAAGCCGCACACTCTATATTTACAACTAAGAATGTATGAAGTTGTTAGCTCATATTTTATGCTTATTTTGTTGTCTATCATTTTATCTAGATGGTTGAATCAAGATATAACTAAATATATGTTATGTAAATCATCATGTCCAATTGATCAAATCCAATAAATGTCCAGTTGATTAAATCGAAGTTATCGGATACCACTTGAAGAGAGGAAAAAGACATCACACTTACAAATAATTAATACTCTAGAATGGGAATAAAAGTATCACATAGTAGAAATAATAACTATAACTTTCACAGCCCTATTCCCACTAAAATAAAGGCAGCAAAAGTTCAGAATCTTTTATTAGAGTTAGTATGGAGGAAAATCATCATCCCATGCGTAATCTTATTCTAATCTTTACCAAAAAGTGCGAAAGAGAGAACTTTATGCAACACTTTGGCCACTCGTGGTTGGACTTCGTACCAATAAGAAATTACCTTGGACTTGTAATTGCATGTTATCCATTGGATTCATTTAGAAAAAATTTCTAGGCTTGGGGAGTACAACTATAGATTTTAAAATCAATTTAAGAAGGACATCTCGAGTCAGATGTTGTCCCATGTTACATGTACATATCGATATTAAGTTGTCTTATTGACTTATGATTTTTACTGTAAATCTAGAAACATACACGATTTTTTCGATATTAGTCCTCTAGAGCTTCGATATTTTGAATTAGTCCATCAAATCATTAAAATTTCTAACGGATCCTCTATTCTTATAACTTGTTTCAAAAGTCCTTCAAATCATTGAATTGTTATTAGGTCCCCGATTCTTATAAGTTTTTTCAAATTATCTTCTCCATTGCTAACCCTTAATTTCTTTCATTCAATACAGACACTTGTTTCTGAAATTTTATATATTGATCTTTAGGGGGTGTTTGGTTCATTTTCTTGAAATTATAGAAAATGTTTTCGATCAAATTATAGGAAATGTTTTCCACCCAAATAAAGTTTTGAGAAGTAAAAATTATAAATTTTTCTTTTCTTTTGTTTGGTTCAAAGCAAGAAAATGGGCCTTGGTATTTTATAGAAATGTCAGTTTTCCTTTCTAGGAAGTTGTTTGGTTCAAAACAAGTAAAAATCTGGGTTTATTACTTTTTAATAGTATTGTCGGTTTTCCATGAGATTTCCTCTCAAAATGCTAGGAAGTTATTTTCCCACTATTCTGTACTTTTTAAAAAATATTTTCCATAAATCTAGAGTGAACCAAACACATGAAAACTCAATTATAGGAAAATTTTTATTTATGAAACTGCCATTTCTCAAAAACTTTTCCTAAAACTTGTGAACCAAACACCCCCTTTGGATCTTGATTCCATTTTATGGACCAGTAAAACTGGTAAAAGAGGACTTGCAGTCTATGAAAAATTCCAAAGTTGAACACCGAACTATAACTTTATCTTCAAAAAGTGCTAATACGTTGTACTTAATTCAATCTTAGTTGAAATTAAGTATTAATTCAAAGTTGGGTGTGCATATAGGTCTCTAAAAATCTTGAAACTAATAGGTGATTCCATTCACATGACAGGCAAATTAATTAAGTTAAAAGTTTCCAAAACAGGAAATAAACAAACAAGAAAAGGAAGAAAAATTGGACCCAAACTCTTCAACAACCACATGGATTTAGAGGAAAATTGAAATTTACAACGGTCTTGTCCATTGAATTGCATCCTAGGCTCCAACAACTAAAGCTTGACAAAGTTTCTCCTTAGCTTATGTGAATGCTCTTTGCTCTCTCAGGTCATGGGATCTTTGAAGAGTTTAAGCTAAGTATTGACTTTAATGAAAATGATGGAGAAATATATGGTTACTGGTTTTTCTCTGTTTTGATTGTACCGTCTGAGTTGTCGTTGATTAATTTGACAATTATCTAACTGTACTAGATTAGCAACAGGGCTTTTCCTACTGAAACTAATCCTAGACTTTATTTCAGCATGTGGTGCGTGTCTAATAAAAATTGAATATTATGTTCTAATAGGAACTATAAATTTTATTTGCTAACCTAGTAAGAGAAACTGGTTAAAACAAAACTACTTTTGCTAAAGAGCGTGTACATAAAAAAGAAAAGAGACTATAGTTTTATAGTGCGAAAATCTATCTGGGAGAAGATTTCTATGACGCAATTGATTAATGGGGAACATTGATGAGACACTCTTCGGAGATTAATAAAAAGCTTTATTTACTAAAAAATATTATATGAAATATAATAAAATATTAAGTACTTGGAAACTTGAAGGTCCCTTCTGCCAAAGTTTTAAGGAGGGATTAAGAAAGTTAAGCTTGTTAGTTCATTTAAAATAAAAATAAAAGGATAAATTAGCTAACTTGTTGGCTAAAAGTTTCGTTACCAAAAAAGATGAAAATATTGGTTCAAATGGAGGAATTTAGGGTCGGTTTGACAACTCCATACCTAATTTAGTTACGGTCTAAATCAATTTAGTTCTAAACTAGGAGCGGGTGGAGCGACCCTGACTCGGTTTAAGGTCTTTTTCGCTCTAGCAAAACCAGTTTAAGTCCTTGACCAAACATGTCCGGTCCCCCCCAAACTAAACGGGTCTAAAGAGAGTTGCCAAAAGCCCTGATGATTTTCTGTTCCAACTTTAGCGTAATCAATGCATGAAGTGATGTTGTCACAAGGGTCAACATGATGAATAGCCCCATGCACAATATTTGTAGGGTACTATAACCATAGCGGCTTTTGAAAAGATGCATGTAGACAGTAACGTACACACATAGAGCGGGTAGTTTGAGTAACTAATTTTAAGACCACTCTCTAGAACAGTGAAGAGAGGCAGGCCTATTAAAAATGACCTAAGAAAGTCAATAGCCGTCCTTAGTTGGAGGCTACGAGGTGAATAATAATGGCCCTTGTAGGGGGAGTATTCGCCGCGCTTGCTTATCTTCAAAGGTTCTCTCTTGTTCAAGAAAAGGTAGAAGTAAGTTTTGAATTAACATAGGACTTTTTCTAAGGCTCAATTGTATAAAACATCACTGACGTAATCACTATAATCTAAGTAATCAACATAATCGAAAAGAGTAGTGATAACCGTATATAATAGTTATACTACTCTTGTTATAGTGCAGTTAGCATTTTCCAACCAAAAAGGAATAGTGATAATCTTTATAGGTGATAAATAAATCCCTTGTGACAAAATCAGAGCATAAATATCTAAAAGCCCCAACATGTCTAAACCTTAATAAAACGGACTGGGCCCAGCAAAAATCCCAAAAAACAAAAATTAACATAAAATAGTTCCAAAAAAAAAAGACAAATAACAAAACAGTCCCTCAACAGTCGAAAATGAATAAAATCATGCCAATAAATATGTTATTATGTGACCAATCGACCAAACAATCATACAAAAATAAAAAATAAAAATAAAAATAAAAATAAAAATAAAAATGAATAAATATAACAGTAATGTTATAGTGAAATCATCATAGGCATCGAAGCAAAATATGATTTATAATCCACGAAATCCTATGCACCTTTTACAGAAATTGAACTTTAAAACATCATAAGCAATTCTTCCAGAAATTAAACTCCACACGTCTTGGCATAAAAAATATAACAGTAATCCATGATGAAAGATAATTGACACATTGAAGACTGTTTGCCCATAAATAATCAGAGCAGGAAAAAGAATAATCATGACAAATCTCAAAGTTACACCAAACAGAACGAGCACTGTAACTACATCAGCTTTCATAGAATCAGAATGCAAATAAATAAACACTTCCACAAAGAATGAAACAAATTTCGACACAATACAGTAGATAACATTTGTCATCTACATCATTCAGACACAATGAACACCCAAATTTTCTGTAAACACCAAAGTGAACACCAATAAAACCTTCAGTAGCAAATTCACCTACAGCATCTGCAGCTTGCTCAGATGCTCAAGAAGAGAAGTAGCCTTTCTCTTAGCTCGATCTGTACCACTTTTCGAAAGCTCAGTTAGAGGTATAATAGCACCAAGCCTGCCGATGCAAGCCAAATTCTCGCTATCTTTTTTGCACAAAGCCAATAAAATAGCTGCTGCATTTTCTTTGTTTCGAGGCAGGCCAGTTCTTAAGAGGTCGATAAGTACAGGAATTGTGTTAGCCTTAGCAATAGCAAGTTTTCCCTCTTGATGGCTCACAAGAACTGACAATATCGTCAATGCTTCATCCACCATTCCACTGCTCGAAGAATCCCTCAACATATTAAGCAACGGCTTAAGAATCCCTGTCTTCAAAGCTCGAATTTTATTTCCCTGATAAATGCACAAATTAAAAAGAGCAGTTGCGGCATCTTTTTTCCCCCTTGTGCTTCCACTATGAAGCAATTCAACTAAAGAATCTATTGCTCCATGCGTGCTACCAATTGTTATCTTATTCTCATCAATAAGCGATAGGCTAAAAATCGCAGCTGCAGCATTCTCTCTTGCCTCCATGCTACCCTTTTTTAACACCTTGATTATTGGAACTATAGCACCCGCGAGAATTATTAGTTCCTTGTTGTGATCATAAATCGAGAGGTTTAATAAAGAAGTTACTGCATGTTCTTGAGCTTTAGGGTCATCAACTGATAAGAGACTGACTAAAGCTGGAATAGCTCCTGCCTCTGCTATTAGAATTCGGTTATCTGTGCTTCTTTTTGCTAGGGATCGGATTTCAGCAGCAGCAGATCTTCGTTCATCAAGTGACCTACTTGTGAGATTACGAACAAGTGCATTGATTGCAATGCTGTCACTATTAAGATCTTCAAAGGATCCATCGCTCCTTATTCGTCCACTCGTTGATCTTCGAGGCTGCTCGATTCTGTTAGCTTCACACCACTGCATGATTAGACTTCGAAGCACATAGTTAGGTGTTAGTGTCAGGTTTTGAAGCTTCTGTTGAGTCTTTGGACATGTTCGGTTATCGCAATCTATCCACCGCTGGATGAAGGCTCGCTCATAAGTCTGCAAAATCCATAAACAAATAGTCAATATTCATATTTCTAAGGAAAAGCTTTGCATTTTGGTCAGTGATTAAAAGAGCTTGAATCATTGTTCGGAATGTCTCTCAGAAAAACCTCAATATGTACATAACCTATCTCTTGGATTCAGTAATAGTCTAAAAAATCTTTTTCCAATCCAATTAAATTTAAAACGCACTTGATAGAAACTTAAGATATTGCAGTCAGTTAAAATAGAAAATTAATTACCCCAGCAGTTTACAAATTTCTTTCTCCTTTGTCTCTCTACCCTTTTAATGTTCAAGAACTAAATTTCAAGAATTTGAGAATTTAACGTTCATATTTCATGAACTGGTCATCTGGTGCAGTTCGGAAAAACTACATCCACGAATCATATCATAAAATTCTACATTAATAAGCTACAGGGGAGAGAGAAAATGCTCACTTTAATTGTCACCAGAGAGGTGTGCTTGTACCTTTGAAAGGGGACTAGGTAATGGGGACTTGAGAGGGATAAAAATTTTGACCTAACTCCTTAATTGAGAAGAAACTAATTTTTCCTTTTAACTGAGGGCAAAAAGGACCATTTGGTAATAATGTGCCTTACATGTGATAATCTTGGCTAACAGGCTTTTCTTTTACAGGTGTTGATCAGTCGCTTTGCTACCTGGGTACTTCTAATATGGAGATGTACCCGACACGTGTCATATTCGTACCCGACACGCGTCGTACTCGTACCCATACCCAACACTTCTTGGACACTCCTTACATTTATGCATATATTTATTCAGACCTACACTCAATTATACAATGTATGTTTAGTCTAAATCACTCGTCCTACACTTCTTGGATATATATCCTACACTTCACATCCATTTCTGTAACTCGTTGATAAGGGTTGAGTTTGTTTCTGCCTTAAGAGCTATGATTTAAAAGAGTCGTTTATATATAAAGCTCAAAACTATAAATATATTCCATGAGTTTAAGTCATGTCCCCGTACCCTACCTTTTACAAATTTTCCATATCATATACCTATACCCATACCCACACCTGTACTCGTGCCCATGCAACTTAGATCAGTCAGGATATCTATATGCTAACATCAATAATGGGGGTGATAAATTACTAATTCTTATGAGCCCATAGTTAGGGAGTCTTATCTACAATATCCCTTCTTTATATCGAACAAGGTTTTGGCATAGCAGGCTCATGTTTACTTGCCGAGTTTGGTTGTTACTAAAGGCACAAAGAGAAAGGTTTACATTTAGCAAGGGGTACAAAGAGATGGGTTTACATTTAGCAGGGGCACAAAGAGAAGGGTTTACGTTTAACTATGGGTAAATTGCGGATAGGCTCTCTGTACTATAGCCCAATTGTGGATAGACATCCTATAGTTCTATTGGTGCGGATAGACTTTTTGAGTGATTTTTTTTTCGGACTCATTTTAAGAGTCAAAAGATTCACTCAGAGGGTCTATTCGCACTTGGGCAATAGGACAGGGGTCTATCCGCACCTAGGTTGCCCGGACACTTCATCTAGGCTCCCATATCCATATCCAACATTTCCCATATCCGTCTCCGTGCCGGACACTCCTTGGACACTTCTTGAATATACACATACATTTATTCAAATGTGTACTCAATTTATATAACTCATGCTTTAGTTTCAAAAACTTGTGATACACTTCTTGAACATATATTGTACACTTCACCTCAAATTTATGCAATTCGTTGGACTCGGGACAGGTTTGTTACCTAGTTCATTAGTATGATTTTGAAGGGTCATATGAATATCTAGTTTAAAAATGAGCAGTTTTTCACTTTACAATCTACTTCATAAAAGAAACATAAAAATGGTATAAGGACTTAAGTTCTCATAACAGGGGAATGAAAAACAGATCTCATATAGATTGCTAATGTTAAAATGTATGGCCGTCTCCCCGTATCCTAACTTTTACAATTTTGCCGTGTCCCATATCCACACCCGTGTCCGTGTCCGCACCCGCACCTGTATCCGTGCAACATAGCTCCATACCAATCAACCCTTAGACTATTAACTTTAGTCTGACAAACTACAGAAATTGAAGGGCATATATACGAAGAAATTATGAAAAGTATAGCAATAGTATACCTGTCCAGTGGAAACAATAACAGGGTCTCTCATCAGCTCCAGTGATATTGGGCAACGGAAATCCTCTGGGATCACCGGCGCATCAGGTTTCTTAACTTCCTCAACTGCCAGTGCAGTTTTGGTTGACTCGCTCTCACCTGCATTTGTATCCTTCTTAAGTATTTCCATCAAATTGACAGTCATTTTCTGAGCGTCGCGCTTAGACTTCCCATTCACTTCTGCAACCAGTATAACTATTTCTTCAAATCCACTGTCACTAGCATCATCATTGTCAGTGTCTTCAATCTTTACTGCTTTAGATCTGGTCAATGTTCTTTTGAGTTCCTTAACCTGTTTATGATTCAGTATTCGATAGAGCTCTTGAAAGACTTGCAGGTTTGGTGTTCCACTTTTTTCAGTAGCTCTTCTCAACTGCGTACGCACCAGCTCAACCTAAAACCATTATGTTAGTAATGAATCCTGAAATGGAACTCAAAAGAGAACTCTCAAATCACAGAAGAACATGATCTTCAGCCAATACCTGTTCTTGAACTTCATCGGATATCACAAAATAATCATATGGAATGTCTCCTAGGACCTTCTCTAACTGCCATGTCACATAATGGAACTGCACAGCAACATTTTTGCCTGCAATGTTCTAGATTAAGAAACAAAAAGTTTGAATTAATAATAATACTAACAAGGTCGACATGATGGCGAATGAAGCTTCTTTAACAACAAAGGCCTCAGAGGTCCAAGATTAGCACACTTCGTACAGTTGGTAGCCGGGTAAAATATTTTATTATTATAATTCAACCAGGAAAAGAAGTAAAATATTGATTCCCAAAAGTGATATCGTGTTGGTTTAAATCTTACATGAGAAGAAAAACTATTTCCATGCATAACCCAAATATAGATAAGTGATAAATGCCAAACAGCTGTCAAGTGTTTGCACCACGACCAACAACAACAACAATAACGGTTGTCAAGTGTTGGTGGAGATAATTTGTACTAATATCAAACTTTCTAAGCTATAGAAAAATCAGCAATTTGTATTGGGAGAAAATATAATCAGCCATGACAAAGTTGTGTGAAAATTAGTTTAAAATACCACTGAAATAAGTATAACAAAGCTACTGGAAGCAAGTACAGAGTAAAAGTTAGCTACTACAGCTCTAAATGAATCCACCCAAGAAAAATGTATATCAATGTTATGACTCTTTGGGAAGTTATGAAACTCGCCAAATGCTTGATCAATCTTACGCTTCGTGTTTGAGTCTGCATACTTGCCCTTTGAAGATGCATCTATGCAAGATTAGGAAGATAAGAGTCAAATTGGCATCGGTATCTGTGACAGAGCTGGAGGCATTGAGATTGACATTCATGTCAATGAGTGAGGAGGAGAGGGATAGAGAGAAGTAGGAGGGTGAAGGAGAATGAGGGAATGAATTAAGGATTTAGAGTCAAGAGCGTTTCGGTGAACAAGTCAAAATGTTGATTAGAAGTAGTGAATAGTTCATTGTATGTATTGGCCAAATATCATCTAGGTCCTTACTGTTTGGAAGTCGACAGCTGGGGTCCCTAATGTTAGCCCGTTATCAGCCTAGATCCTTCTTACAAACTTCTGTTAAATCTTGCTAGCGTGGCGGTGACAAGGCAGGACAAACTTATAATTTCATTACTTTTTTGCTAATGTGATAGGTCAAATTTGGACTTTCACTAATTTTTTTCCTGATGTGGCAGAGACATGACAGAGCCATGTCACCACCACATCAGCAAGATTTAACAGAAGTTTGTAAAATGACCTAGACTAATAACGGAGGTAATGTTTGGGACCCCAATCGTTGACTTCCAAACATTTAGGATCCCGATAATATTTGACCAATACATCACGACCTCCATTGAAGTTTTGCCATCGATATAGATAAGAACTAAAACGGGATTCAGAATCCTGAATCCCAGGATTATACATGCGGTTGTTATAACGGAGAAAGAATTTTGAATGAGATGGAAATCATCTAAAGGTGCTAGATTCAAAATTCAACCCCCAAAAAGTTCTTCACCTTATCCAATATGCCATATTCATATACCACTTCCACTATCAGAAAGTCAACCGCCCTTTAATCAGGGTAATCACTATCAACAAGGGTCATACCAAAAGAAATCGATGACAGTACCAATCAAAGACATCAACAAAGTGTTCGACAAAATGCCTCAACGAAATACAAAACAATATCAAAATCTACTCACAGTATCCCCATCTCCTTGAGGCCGGCCATTCATCAAAAACCTCTTAACCGCCTCGAGGGCAGCCATCAAATTCCCCAAATAAGAACTCGGAGACGCCGACGCCGACGATGAAGAGGAGCCCACATCTCGTCTTCTCACAAACTCCCTGATCTCCTCCACCAAATGCGACAACAACGACGCCTTCCTCGAGAGCCAAACACACTCGGCCTTAATCGGGCCATCGGCGAACTCTCCCGCTCTGGACGAGACATCGCCGACGAGGTTCAGGATTTCGTCGGCGATGTTTGAGGCCATGAGGAGGTTGGGGTCGATGGAGAGAGGGGAGAGAGCGAAGAAGAGGCCGAGAGAACTGTCAACGTCATAGAGAGGGGAGAGAGAGTTGTTGAGGGTTTTCTGGGGGGAGAATAAGATGAGGGAAATGATGGAGGGGTTGTAAAGAATCTTTGTGGGAATAAAGAAATGGGGAAGAATACAGTTGGATGGGAGGTAAGAGACGAGGATCCACGACGAAGGAGATGAGGAGGGCGGTTGGAGATTTAGTTGGATAACATTATGGGATTTTGCCTATAAACCCAAAGTTGTATCTACATTTATTTTGCTAAACCTAAAATACTCCTCCGAAGTATTTTTGAACTCACTTTGTGTATTTAGCAGTTTGGTATACTATATTATCTTGATGTAAGTTGCTATATTTTGTTGTGATTAGCTATACTTTGCTGTAAGTTGTTATATTTAACTGTAAATTGTTCAATACCAAACTACTGAAATATATAAAGTGGACTTAAAAGTAATTTAATAAAGTGTCATTAGATTTTAGAGTAATTTTAGAAGTGGGCGGTTTTGAAAATAAAAATCGGGAAAATCTTGGGTTTTGAGAAAAACTATCATATTATCATAATATATCCACAAATCGTGATAAAAGGACCATAATTTGGTGCGATGTTAGTGGATTTGGGTTAGGAGGGAATTGGGTTGTCCAAATTCAATCCTGTTAGGTATGATTGGATCCTTTATATAAAGTTCATTGTCCCTAATCAAAACAATCCGTATTTTGTCTTACTTCTGAGAGAGAGATGTTTCAGATTCGGATCCTCTCTAATTAGGTGGTAATTGTTAGAAGTAGAGCAAATTAAGGGAAAAAAAATAATTCTATTCATTAGTATTGGGGTCTATATATACAAGAGGAGTGGTCTTATTCTTCTACTCTATCCAATGTGGGACTAAACAAAAGAGGTCTATTCCTATATTTAACACCCCCCTCAAACTGCAGTTGGGTCAACCAATGGTAGTTTATCAATGAGGAATAGATGTCGTTTTATCGTATGAGCTTTAGTGCAGAGGTCTGCCAGTTGAAGATCGGTGTTGACATAGGGAAGAGAGATTGTGCCAGTCAGTAGGTGATGACGAGTAAAGTGACAATCGATTTCTATGTGCTTTGTGCGTTCATGAAATACTGGATTGCTGGCTATTTTGATGGTGCTCATATTGTCGCAATGTAGAGGAGTGACAGTTGTGGGGGACACACCCATGTCAAGGAGGAGTCGTCATAGCCAAACGATCTCGCTGCGGGTAGATGCCATGGCGCGATATTCCGATTCTGCACTAGAGCGAGAGACAACATCCTGTTTCCTTAATTTTCAGGCTATGAGAGAGTCGCCTAGGAAGATGCAAGAGCTGGTAGATCGGCGACCAGAGTGTTACCTACCACCGCTGCCGTAGCCGCGAAGGATTAGTGAGGATGATGTTGAGAAGAATAATGCTCTGCATGGTGTCTCACAAATGTAATGTAGGACGCGGAGTAGCGCTGATTTGTGAGGAGAGCGGGGTGTAGCGACAAATTGACTAAGGACATGAACTGCGTGAGAAATGTCAGGTCTGATGATGGTGAGGTACACCAAGCTTCCTACAAGATGTCGATATTGAGTTGCATCGTAGGGATCACCATCGCTGGTATTGAGTTTGACATTCAGCCCAAGGGCGCCTCGAGCCGGGTTTGGAGGGTCTTAGATCTGCGCGGTTGATAATGGCGGTGGTGAATTTCTATTGAGATAGATGGTAGCCACGTGGTGTTTGATTGATCTCCAGTCCGAGAAAGTAATGGAGGTGGCCGAGGTCTTTCATTTCAAACTCTCGCTGGATGTGGGATTTGATGTGCTGGATGGTCGATGGATTGTTACCGGTGATGATCATGTCATCGACGTAGAGAAGGAGGATGGTCCGTTGGCCATTTGAGGAGGAGATGAACATTGACGGGTCGTTTTCACTGGGAAGGAAGCTAGCTGGTTGCATGGCTTGTGTGAATCGGGCGAACCAGGCACGGGGTGCCTGTTTGAGGCCATAGAGAGCTCGGCGAAGGTGACAGATGAGGCCTTTGGGGTGAGATAGTCCAGGTGGAGGAGTCATGTAGATATCTTCAGTGATTTTTCCATGCAGAAAGGTATTTTTCACATCCATTTGATATAGTGGCCATTGTCGGGAGGCGGTGACAGCAAGCAGTGTGCGAATAGTAGTCATTTTGGCAACTGATGCGAATGTCTCCTCATAGTCCACCCCATATTGTTGTGTAAAACCTCGTGCGACTAGCCGAGCCTTGTGACGCTCGATGGTTCCATCTGCTCTAGTCTTGACTTTGTAGGTCTATTTGCAGCTAATGAGTGTCTTCCCTGGAGGAAGTTGGGTGAGATCCCACGTATGAGTTTGCTGGAGGGCTATAAGTTTATCCTGCATGGCCTGTTGCCACTCAGGATGTTTGACTGCATCATGGTAAGAGTGGGGTTCCACATAATCTGACGTCATCATAGTGACTGTGTGAAAAGCAATGGATGTGAAGTTGGGGTCACGGTATTTGGCTGGTGGTTGGCGATCTCGAGGGGGATATCTGGTCTCAGGTGGGATGTCAGTAGTGGGTGGTTCAGGTTCGATCGAGCTTTGTGTAGGAGCTGGTTGATCCTGTGCAGCAGGAGGTGGGTTAGGACTGGCCACTTGCTCGGTGGAAGAACTAGTTTCTGGACTGAGCTCCGGAGTGATTTGTGGTGCCGGAGAGTTGGGTGTGTCAAGTTCAAGAAAGATTTGTGGGTGTGGATGGTGGTAAAGGTACGGGTGGGGAGGGTAAAGCGTAGTATGGAAGATGTTCAAAGAATGTGACGTGAGGAGAGATGCGGAGGCGATCAGAGTGAGGATCATAGTAGCGATAGCCTTTATGATGTAGACTGTATCCAAGGAATATGCACATGACAGATCGTGGTGAGAGCTTGTTGCGTTCTGAGGATGGGAGTTGGATAAAACATGTGCAGCCGAAGACTCAAAGATGGGAGTAATTTGATGGCTTTTGGTATAGCTATTGAAAGGGTGTAAGGCCTTTTAGAGTGGTGGAGGGAGTGCGATTGATGAGATAGACACTCGTAAGGAGGGCTTCTGCCCAAAACTGAACGGATACGGATGCAAATAGTAACAATGATCTGGTGGTTTCAAGGATGTGTCGATGACGCCTTTCGGCAACACCATTTTGTTGATGAACGTATGGGCAGGAGAATTGAGAGAGGGTTCCCTGAGAGGTAAGGAATTCTGTGAAGCGACGAGATGTATATTCCCCTTCGAAATTTGAGCGTAGGATTTTGATACGAGAGGAGAATTATGTGAGGATCATGATGGCAAAGTTTTTGTAGATGTCATATGCATCAGATTTATGTTTCATCAGGTAGACCCATGTGAAACGGGAGTGATCGTCAATGAATGTTATGTAGTGACGATTGTCACCACGAGACGGATGTGGACAGGGTCCCCAAATATCGGTATGGATGAGGTCAAATGGAGCGGAAGCAATTTTATTATTTATTGGAAAGGGTTGGGCCAAGTGTTTTGCCAACTTGCAGCCGGTACAAGGTGACAAAGTGTCAGCAGAGAAATTTTCTAATTTACCAGTTGTGGAAAGGGTGCGAAGACAAGATAAAGAGAGATGACCAAGGCGACGATGCCAGAGGTCGCAAGTGGTTGGTTTGGAGTTAAGAAGGCAAATGACAGGTGCGGTGGGAGTGGGAAGGATGAGCTTGTCTATGTAGTAAAGGCCATCGATATTACGGCCAGTCCCAACCGTTTGTCCCGTGCGAGGATCCTGTATAAGACAAGATGAGGTTGTGAAGGTAGCAGTATAGTTGTGTGAAGTGATTTGTGAAACTGAAAGTAAGTTCATTTTGACATTAGAGACGTGATGTACGTTGGGAATTGAGAATTGAGGCTTAATATGTAAGTGACCTACAGAGGTCATGGGTAGTGGTGTGCCATAATTTGTCGCGAACCATGGTCGTGGTACGTGGGGGTTGTGAGGGAAAGTTGGTTTGTTATTCATTGCTCGCTTGAACTCGCGGACAGCCGTTGGCCTACAACAAAATTTCAAACAAAAGAAATGCCTTTATTTTAGTACAATGCGAAACGAAAATTACAACTCTCTTCCTTTTGTGAACAAACACGAGGATCTCTATTTTAGGGATCACCGCTTCGAGTTCTTTGCGTAGGGGACATTGTGTCGTGGACCAGCGCGCAATTCAATCTGGTGTGGCAGGGTTGGAACTCTGACGTAGAGGGGCTCGTTTCCGAAGAAGCTTGGCGCTGAGGATCACTCACGAAGGAGAGGATGGCTGGCGGGTGAGATCTACTAGGAGAAATCTGGCTATCCACGAGATTAAGGCGAAGCTTAATCTAGAGGGTATCTATAGTTCGACCGAATTAGGTTACCTTTGCTTATAGATCGGCGTCGGTGGACTTGAGCTGCGGTGCTTTCGAACGTCGTCGTAGATCTCGCGAGGGCTCTTCGGTCCGCCAAAATCCAAGAAAATCCACCTGAATCCCCAAAAATCCGACCCTTCATCAACAAGACCCCCTATTTATACATCTCAAAGGGGGTGGCTCAACGATTAGTCGGAGCACCTCGGCTGGCAGAAACGCCTCGACCTTGGCGGGAGAGCCGCAACCATGTTTGGCCAGCCTCGACCTGGCGAGTACCTCGACGAGTTGGTAGAGGTGGCTCGGCGAGCGCCTCGACCACTTGGCGGGTACCTCGACCACTTGGTAGGTACTGACTCCACTGGCCAGTACCTCGACGATTGGCGGTAGCTTCGGCCATGTTGGCGAAACCTGTCGATTGGCCGAGGTCCGTTCGTTGGTTCGGTCGTTTTCGTCGTTTCCGGTCTTCCGCTTGGTTTTTCTCCTGATGTCGCCGTTGTGTTTGAGTCCAGATCCGATCAACTTCGAGAACTTCGAGCGGCTCGTTTGCATCGACGGACTAAGTACGATTGATTAGTCTAAATCGGCGTTTGAGTTTAGCCAACTTCGCCTCGTTGAGCTTAGTCGTCGGGTTTTCTCCACGATGGCGTCGTTTATTTGGCACCGTCGTACCGACACTCACTTCATGGGTTCGTCGGCTAAACTTCGTGTTTTGCGGCGTAATCGCGTCGTGGCGTTACGGAATCGGCGTCGGATGGATCGTCGGTTATCAACCCACCGTTCTGAGTCTTGTTGAATGCGATAAGCAATTTTAACGCCACAGATACCCTCCAAAGCGCCTCGATTCTTGATGAGTGCGGGATGCTTTGGACATGATGAGCCCTTCACTCTTTAATTGGCGGATAGGACTTGTGAATGACCGGCGTTTGATCTCTCCATTCCCTTGATCTTTCGGTGCTTTGTAGGATTGCTAAAGGTATTACGATGCTGCATTTTTGTCGACCGTTGTCGAAATCTCGACCGAAATTCGATAGATGAATTTCTTTTGAGGTTGGCTCCGATATTTGATTCCCGATTCTCTCGGGTTCTCCGGTGCTTTGTAGGATACCAGGGGTGTTGCTGATCTTTGCATTTATTGCTTGACCGTTGTCGAATTTCAAACCGTAGCTAATTGAGTTCATTCGTTGACTGCGTGTCGATTGGATTGTCGTCCAATTGACCATCGAGGTTCCTCCTGATCGGGAATTCTTCTGGATCCGAACCGCTGATCGGTGAATCCTTATTCGACGGCAGCGTTGGTTGGCGTCGCTCTTGCGTACTTCTGTTCGGTGTGTTCATCCGGTGGGAGTATTCTTCCCATTATTGATTGGTAGGCCTCAGTAGGGGATGCATGAATCGAGCGATACGGTGGGAGAGTCCTTCGGTGGCGTTGTCGCGTCATTATAAGCCTCGGCGTAATTTTATCCCTCCGAGGTCGGCGGAGGAAATTGAGGGTTATCGAGTTATCCTTAAGAATATGGTAATATTCTCCGTGAACTTCTCGCTAGGAACTAGTTTATACCGTAATCCTATTTGGAGTAGGGCTAGCGGCCCGGAAGAACATCCGAAGATTGAGTCCGTCCGTGTCCCATTGTCGATGATTTCGACCATTTAGAGGTTAAGCTCCAAAGTCTACAAGATTTTGAAGTAGCCGTGGCTCCCCTCATATATAGAGATAGAGCGGGCTGCGCTGGCAATAACAGGATGCTTGCGTTATTCTTGGACTCAAGTTCAAATGTAGCGAGACCGGTAGCATCATTTAGGCTAGCGTCATTGAAGCTTCATCTTCCGTGAGACATTTTTGGTCTTGTTATCATTTCTTTGAATAGCGAGGATAGTAGAGCTCGAGCGAATTCGAGAAGCGGCGGAGGCGATCGTCTTGAAGGCGGCGAAGGCCAACAAAGAAAAGACCCTGGCGGTCGTGCGAAATTTGAACTCGGGCGTAAGCCGGTTAATATCAAGAAGGAGATCCGCGAGGCCCTTAATGGCGTGAGGCTTTTGGGGCGAGCCGGGGAGGAACTTCAACAAGCTTTTCTCAATAAAGTATTTCTTTGTCACAAATCTGCCGTTTAGAAAACTTGTGTAACCGATCTTTTATCGATAAAACATATTTCCGTCCTCTTTTGTGCTCTATTATGATTCTTTATTTCGCCGTAAATAATTAGCCATAATACTTATAGGATTTTGGCAAACCCTCGTCATGGTTTGATTAGCCTTTACCAACTACCGCTTGAGTTGGGCTAGCGTCGCATTATCTGGATCCGTTCATGCGTGGCGTTGTCTTTGGAAGAATGAAACTCTTCTAGACTTGTTGCTATGATATTGAATACATAGGCCGTGCTCTTTACGGGCAGAGACCACGACAATGCGTGTGGCGTTGGCTTTATCCCTTCTTAGGCCGGGATGAAATACGGTCGAACTCTGGTGTCTTCTTCAATCGGAAAAGACTAAACCGGCAGCAGCGTGTGGCGTTGGCTTTATCCCTTCTTAGGCCGGATAAAATGCCCGAATCGAACTCGGTGTCTTCTTCAATCGGAAAAGACTAAACCGGCAGCGTGTGGCGTTGACTTTATCCCTTCTTAGGCCGGATAAAATACCCCGAATCGAACTCGGTGTCTTCTTCAATCGGAAAAGACTAAGCCAAACAGCGGCGTGTGAAGCGTTGACTTTAGGGTTATTAGCCACTGACCCTCAGCGGGTTTGATGAGCCTTTACCAACTACCGCTTGAGTTGGGCTAGCATGTAGATTATCTAAACCGTTCTACACACAGCGTTGTGCTAAAAGAATGAAACTCTCTTAGACTTAATGCTACGATGTTGAATACGTGAAGCCGTCTTTTTTTCCACGGGAATAGACTACCGAGCAGCGTGTAAGGTGTTGGCTTTATCCCTTCTTAGGCCGGATAAAATGCCCCGTAATCGAACTCGTGTCTTCTTCAATCGGAGAAAGACTAAACGGCTAGCGTGTGGCGTTGGCTTTATCCCTTCTTAGGCTTCGGATAAAATGCCCCATAATCGAACTCTGGTGTCTTCTTCAATCGGAGAAAGACTAAACCGGCAACGCGTGTGGCGTTGGCTTTATCCCTTCTTAGGCTTCGGGATAAAATACCCCAAGATGAATCTTGGCCCCTTCTTTTGACCGGAGAAGGATTGAACCGACTAAGGTTGATTGAGGTGGGAAAGGAAGAATGTATTCTATTTCCGAGGTGGAGAGGAAGGAGGATCTTGTCTCCTATCTCCGGGTAAGGGATGAACAAGAGAGGAAGGTTTTGTATCCTATCTCTTGCCAGTGGAGAGGAAGGTTTTGTGTCCTATCTCCGAGTGTACGGAAATAAGAGAGGAAGGTTTTGTATCCTATCTCTTATTGATGGAGAGGAAGGAGGATCTTGTCTCTATCTCAGGGTCTGGAAAGGAAGGATTTTGTCTGTGTCGGTGAAAGAGGCTGAAAATGGGATCTCCATCTTGAGAATCTTGAAAGATGAAACTAAGAGTGGGTCTCCACCGAGAATCAGACAAGAGAGGAAGAATGTATTCTATCTCTTGCTTCAAGAGGAAGGATGTGTCCTATCTCCGTGTGAAGGTGGGAAAGGAAGAATGTATTCTATTTCCGATGAGAAACTAAGAGTGGGTCTCCACCGAGAATCTTGGAAGGGTATGGACAGCTTTCTCTTTTGTAGGATTGTTAACCGTAATTTAAAGTGGACCTCTGGATTAGTGGAAGGAATCGAGAGGGATTTTGCCGGTGGTTGGACCAGAAGATTTTAGTGGGCCCACAGTCAATGAATCGATCGGTGAGAGAATTTTGGAGGAAAACACAATAATCTAGGGTTATCCTCATGAAAATGAGTGAGATATTCTCCGAGGAACTTCCCATCAAAGCGGGTTATCTGAATGTATTAAGGATAATACTTTTGAAACTTCCATTTATCGGCATTAATGCGGTGCATTCTGATGCGATAAAGCGATATACCTTGATTTAATAGGTCTATTATGCAGGTCCTTCCCATTGGGTTCAATTTACCTTTCTTTTGGAGTTGAGAATTATCGGCCGTCTAGCGGCGAGGGCGAGATCTCCCTCCTAAAGGTTCTCTGTTGAACTTTCTTGTTGAAAGCCCTCGACATCCTAGCTTGATAGAACTCAATGCATTGTTGAGCCTCCAGCTTCTCATCTAACATCTCAAGTTCTTCGAGACGCTTTTGATGTTGTTCTTGATGCGTCATCTACATTTGCAGGCGAAGTGGCGAATCTGAATGGATTTCCAGCGGAGAATCGCTTCACGCGTGAGCCGAGTGCGGTAGCTCGATCGTCACGTCGCGGTTGTGCGATATGCGGAGTGCTTCTCAGAGTTTATCATCCCAGCCTCGCTTGTTATTCTTCACAAGCCGACAAAATCTTGATGATCGTCTTGTTGAGCCTCGGCTAACCCATTATTTCTTTGGATTATAGAGTCGGCGAGACATCTTGTATCTTGAATTTTTCGCAAAACCCGATGAAGGAATTGCCGATAAATGGGACCGTTGTCATGCACGATCCGTTTGGGACACCATGTCGATAGATGACATGGTGTTTGATGAATCGGCGGTACTTCGCCTTGACCTCTTTTAGTGGGATTGCTTGCCAGCGGAAGTAGTGGTGATGGCTAGAATAAGCCGATCTCCTTTAACCGACGGAGGAAAAATGGGACCTACTACGCCCATTCCCCATGTCTCGAATGGCGGGATGTGGTAGAAGGATCGCGACTCTGGCGGTGATGCATATAATTAGCGTGGTGACCGCATGGCATTCCGGCGTTTCAACTGCGTCATTAATCATCGTGGGCCAAAAGTAGCCCATTCTCACGATTCGCTCGTAGAGCAGGACGGTAGTCGCACCCCATTCACCGCCGTGTGCTTCAAGGACCTCTTACGCCTCTTTGTTTGAGAGGCATCGGAGTAAAGACCATCGCACTCGGCGATATAGCATCACGGGTTTGTGTGGTAAAAGAATCTTGGAGCTCTTAGCGGGATTGACTCTCTCCTTCCGTCTTGGTAGAATACCATGTAAGACGAATCGATGATAGGAAAGCCAATCTCTGGCTCCAACTTGGTTTGGGTTGCATGTACTTCTTTGGTAACTACCCCTACGCTCTTGTGCCTCATCGTTTCATGCGTGTGCGATGCAGCCCCTTCTCACGCTGTTCGTGAGGATCTTCATTCACCATCTTCATTCCTACCTTCACAATGGCGTCGGTTGGAACCAATCCAAGGAACCGATCCGGCTTATAGAGACCATTTGCTCCCACCTTCTTCTCTTTAGAGGGTTTTGGTGTAATGACTCCAACATCGATCAAGGCCCGAATCTTGTCCTTGAGATGGTAGCGAACTTTGTAGGATGGTGTACCGCCTGTGGTAACCGATGCCAGGATCCGTAACCTTGTTTGCCTCCTCTTGGTTTACAATAGGGGCAACCGGATTTTGTTATTTTCCGTAAGGTATTTGAAGATGCCGGAACTTCCTCGCCCTGAACGAGTAAGTTTTGGGAAACCTCAACCGGATGGTTTACGTTCGAGCTTTTAAGCCATTGAGGCTGTGATTCTTTGTGGTGCGTTGTTGCGGCTTCTTTGTTGTGGTTGCGGTCGAGCGTTTGATTAGCGTCTGAGACTGCGCTTTACCTTTGCCACGGGACAAAGTTACGCTTGTGAGCATCGACCATAGGCTGACCTCTCCGCTTTCTTCCTCCTCAAGAATCGCCGGCTTGCTCTCCACGTATCCTTAAATCTTTCCGAGTCTCGGGCGGTCGGTTCCATTGCTTCCAACACGCCCAACGACAGTTGCTATGACAAGTTTGGAGAATGAACTTCTTATGGATCCGGCAATTCATTGCCTTATTTGAACCTCTTGGCGAAGTTATCCACTGTTTCCCGTCTTCGTTTTCGTCCAACAAAGAACCGATGGATACCTCGGTGTCATCGCCGAAGAAATTGGTGAGAAACATGGCCTCCATATCATCCCGGCTATTAGCGCTCACGGTTTGAGAGGCGGTACAATCGAAGCTCCACGAAGGGTGCCAACGAATGACCGAACCATCAAGGGCTCGTTCGAGGAATAACACCTAGATGAGACTTGAAGTAGATCAAGTCTTTGAGTGAAGCGATCCTTCCGATCAAGCGGTGTAAAGTTGATGAGGTTGAATTTTGTCTGATACGGATTGATTCCCACTCCCTGGGTAAGGACATGGTATACAGTCTTCTTTACCTCTTGAGCGGAAATCAAAGTATTGATTTTGCTCTCGAGGTCTTTTATTTTCTCATTTTCCCTCGTCTCCGTTCGGGTAAACTTGGGAGGAATGACGGTGTTATCGCTAGCGCTTTGCCGAGCAAAGACGATCACCCACGCTTTGGCCTCCTTCCTTGTCCGTGTCGCTATCCGTTAAGTTGACATTATTGCGACGACTTGGCTCGCTTGGCGGTTCATTATCGCCGATCCGTTGGTCATGCATTGCTCTCATCTGTTGCATGGCGGTTCATTCAAGCTTAAAGTTGTCCTTTTGCTTGGTTAGGGGCCTCTTCAAGCATCCGGGACACTTGATCCGCTGATCATGAACGCAAGGTTGTCCTATGCTAGAAATTGTATTATCGGAAGCCATTCGGGGCATCCGACACTTCATCATCACGGTAATCCCCGCATCTTGCGATAATGGGTGATCTAACGGTCTCGGACCGCAATCGAAGTCATTCGCTATGATGCTCGAACGACGCGGACGATGTCCTCTCGCTGGTCATATTGATGGTAACACTCGGCAATTCATCACCACAGTCCACCTTTTCTTACGGGCGTCTTGACTTGGGTTGGGCATTCGTCGTGGAGCCTATCAAAGACCGACGCTTTTCCGAGTCGCTTTAGTGCGCTTGCACTCCGATAACACCGCCTTTGATCGGGCCGAGCACAAGCAAGGCATGTTTGATTCTGGGCGTTCCTCTTCGGGATTGTACCCCTGACGCGATAGTACAACTTCGTCGGTATGAATCTGCGGAGCAACCTATCGTGTGTTGGCACAACTTCTCGTATAACGCTGTCATCGCCGATGAGAGCCTCCTTCGAGCAAATAGGCCTTTCATAAGTCAGCGCTGACTTACGTAGCCAGTGTGAATCCTCGGCGGGCTCGGACTTGATTTGAAGCGGTCGCGGCGGCTGCGGTTTCTTCTTATCTTTGTGGGTGCGATTTCCGTGCTCGGGAGTGACCGTGATTCCTTTAGCGGACCTAAGCGATCCTTAGCGGCAAGCTGTGGTGATGGCGAGTTAGCCGGCCGGAAGTTGAATACGAGGCGGTGACGGTGTCAGCGCCACTTTTGAGGTGCTCACAATTGATTTGAGCACGGGGCGAAGTTGGCTGTTGGTAGAGCTAGGCTTGGGTGTTGGGTTCGCCGGTTGAAGCCTCGGCGGACTTGGGCTTCAAGCTAGGCGATTTGTCGGCGACTTCTTGGCGCCTCCCTCTTCAACTTCGCGGGCTTGTTGCAGCAAAGTGCTTGCTTGAGCGAGCGGCGCTCGGATCGTTCTGGCGTGGAGCGATCCGTTTGGCTTCGGACCCATCGTTAAATCGCCGGCTGTAGGAATGGCTCGATCTCGAACTTCGACCTACGAGTCAACTTGGATCTTAGATCCGCTCATGCGCGGACCGTCCATTGACTCTTTGCTGGGCTAATTGTTTCGCCCGGCCCGTCGCCTCGGCGGGCTCTCTTGGAGAGTCGCGCCGATGGCGGAATCGACCCCGGCAAGGGGTTACGAAGATTTGGCGTTGTTAGGGCGAGGAACCACCGTTATGCGGTCTTGGCGGTGGTGGTGGATTTCTCCGCCTCGCGCTCAGGCCCGTCGGGTCTTCCTGCGGTGAGGAGACCATCTTGGACTTCGCGAGGCTGGATCCGGGCGAGGAGGAGGTATTCTTCATACTTCTTACGGTCAAACTCGAACTTCGACCTCCTCGATGGCCGGGATCGGGATCAGCGGTTCGCGACCGCAACGGCTTCTTTGTTGAAGCCGTTGGCTCCCATGGTCGCCCGGCTTGTTCGGGAAAGTTGGTTTGTTATTCATTGCTCGTTTGAACTTCGTTAATGCAACCGTTGGCCTACAACAAAATTTCAAACAAAAGAAATGCCTTTATTTTGGCGATACAATGAAAACGAAAATTACAACTCTCTTCCTTTTGTGAACAAACACGAGGATCTCTATTTAGGGGATCACCGGCTGGCGTGAGTTCTTGTCAGGACTTATTGTGTCCGAGTGGACCACAGCTAATTCAATCTGGTGTAAACCGGTTCGGAACTGAGGCGTAGAGGGCTCGTTTCACGAAGAAGAAACGGCGCTGAGGATCACACTCCGCGAAGGAGAGGATCGCTGGCGGGTGAGATCTACTAGGAGAAATCCGCAGCTATCCACGAGATTAAGGCGAAGCTTAATCTAGAGGGTATCTGTGGATTCGACCGTCGGTTACGCTTATAGATCGGCGTGGACTTGAGGCTGCGGTGCGCCGAACCGTCGTCGTAGATCTCGAGGAGCTCTTGAAGTCCGCCAAAATCCAAGAAAATCCACCACGAATCCCCAAAATCCGACCCTTCATCAACAAGACCCCCCTATTTATACATCTCAAAGGTTTCGACCAATTGGTAGAACCACCTGCAGTGGCTCGACCAATTGAAGAACCTTCGGTAATGGCTCGACCATAGTGGCCGAGCCACCTCGGCCACTGGCAGAGTAGCTCGACGTGTTGGCCAGAACGCCCTCGACCATTTGGTAGGGTCCGTTCGTTGGTTCGAGTCATTTTTAAGTCGTTTCCGGTCTTAGGGCAGTTTCTCGTTGATGTGGCCGTTGTGTTTGAGTCCGTATCCGATCAACTTCGAGAACCGAGCGGCCGTTTGCATCGACGGACTATCGATTGATTAGTCGTCGGCGTTTGAGTTTAGCCAACTTCGCCTCGTTGAGCGTGCGTCGGGTTTCTCCGGCATTGTTCGGCGCTCGTCACGCCCGCCGACTCACTTCATGGGTTCGTCGACTGCTTTCTGGCGTTTTCGCGGCGTAATCCGCGTCGGCGTTAAGTCAGCGATGGGATGGATCGTCGGTTATCAACCCACCGTTTCACGAGTCTTGTTAGTGCTTGATAAGCAATTTTAACGCCTGAGGGTGTTTGATTGTGGAGGTATGTTTGTAATGACATAAGATAATGTGTAGCACCCGATCTAAAATCCATGAGTTAGTGTTTGTACCTGATTGAGTGACATACGAGGTAGTTGCCGAACCTATGTTAGGTGAGGGGGCAGATGGATGTAGCGCTTGTAGGAGATCAGTGTATGATGGTGTCGTGGATGAAATTTCGGTGACGGTTTCCTGGGCCGTTGGTGGCGGTCTCTTAGCTGGCCTTGAGCGACACTGATCCGTAGTGTGTCCGCAGAGTTTGTGGATGTCACACCATTATTTACATGTGGGGGTGAGGTCGGGTTGTTGTTGTCTCATCGACGAGGTGTACTGATGATAAGGAGGACCACGGTGGGTGGATGAGCGTGGGGCGGCGTGGACGGAGCTTGGACTGATGGAAAGAGTGTTGAGGTGAAGACGTGTTTCTTCTACTGTTACTTGCGGACAACCGCTTGAGGGTGGGTCTAGGTGACCTGGATGAGTTGGTCTGACAGATTCGAACTCGGCTGAGCTTCATCGAACCGAAAGACGCTACCCATCTCTCTGTTGTGGTGAATGGTCCTGGAAGCTGGATCAGTGAGAGGTGTTTCAAGGGAGGCAAGTTGTTGCCAGAGATCAAAGATGTGGGTATAGAACTCGCGGATCGAGCGATCGCCCTGTGTAACCATGGATATCTCCTGGTATAGTTAAAACTCTCGAGCGCCATCCGACCGTATAGAGCGCTAGAGATATGCCCAAAGGGATATGACAGTTGTCGAATCGTAAGGAAATAAGTCGATGAAGGGTGAGACGGATTGAACAATTCATTGCGCGATGACACGATCTTCACGAGAGTCCAGTCATAAGATTGACTCATAAGAGGAGAGAGCGACCAGTCCTTGGTGAGATCACGTAGGAGTTGGTTGAGTTGGGGGTTTTGTTGTGCCATCGATGTGTCCCCAGAGCCCACGACTACGAAGGATGACTCGTAGGGAGTAGGACCAGAGACGGTAATTATCTCCGTCAAGTTTTACATCAATAGATTGTTGATGAAAATGCATCTCAGGCGTCGTCATAGTAACTTGACGCTGAGGATTTAAAAAGATCTAGTTTGTAAGCCAAGTGATTGGCTCAAGATTTGTGAAGATTTGATTGGTAAGCCAAGTGATTGGCGTAAGACCTAGGAAGGTCTGATTAATGAGCCAAATGATTGGCGTAAGATCTATAAAGATCTGGTTGATGAGCCAAATGATTGGCTGAAGATCTATGAAGATATTATTGATAAGCTAAATGATTAGCTTAATTAAAAAAGAAAAATTTAACCGCGGATGAACAGTGCAGCTGGATGAATAGTATCCGGGCCGATGAACAGTGTCGGCTAGGGTTTATGAGGGCTGGAGAGTGGCGGCTAGGGTTTAGAGAATTGGAGAGAGAGAAAGGGGTGGCTCTGATACCATGTTAGAAGTAGAGCAAATCAAGGGAAAAGAGCAATTCTATTCATTAGTATTAGGGTCTATATATATAAGAGGAGTGGTCTCATTCTTCTACTCTATCCAATGTGGGACTAAACAAAAGGGGTCTATTCCTATATTTAACAGTAATTAGAGAAGATCCAATTCTCTCAATCGTTATCGTCCATTCTAATTTAGAGGGTTGTGATTAAGCTAGATAAAATTTTCATTATTGCAAGAGTGGTTTTCAAAATAGCGAGTTTCACTATCCGCTATTTTGAAAGCCACTCTTGCAATAGTGAAAATTCCTACGTGGCGTTGAAACTCGCTATTTTGAAAACCACTCTTGCAATAGTGAAAATTCCTACGTGGCGTAAACTCATCCCTCAAAATTGAAATGAATGATTAGCATTGGAAGAATTGGATCCTCTCTTATAGAATCCAAAATCCATTTGTGAATGAAGTCTTCAGGTAAACTTCTCAACCCAAGCTCGGATCCCTTTTCAGACACAATTGAATTATCGGATCCGGGTTTATCTTATATCCAAACCCAACATAATTGTCCCCACATGCAGTTGTAACTCGCATAGTCTTCAAGCTGTCCAAAAGCCGGGATGCGTAATGTAAGCAAGTCCTTTGGCCCTTGACAAAGAAAATTGAGGTGGAAAGAAATCCTAGGCCGGCCACCAAATGATCCCCCTACGCATCTCCAAACACCAAACACGAAAAACATCCATCCCTCATGTTTCCCACTTACACTATTTGCCACGTGTCACATCATAACATGCACTAGTATATGTTTCAAGTGCAAGATAAGAGATGAGAGACTATGAAAGTATTTGTTGGTAACGGTGGATGAATAGAAAAATCCAGCGAGATTCCCAAGGTGAGGAAATTTTGAGGCTACCCATCTGGATTTCGTTGTTTTATATTACGAGGAATAGGGTAGAATATAAGTATGTTGAGTATTTGAAGGAATCAAGATTATACATATCTTTGTTTGCAAGAATTGACGGTGGATAGTTCATAGTTGAGTTGTGTACAGGCTAGCTAGCTCTTTATTTTCTTGGTACCTTAGACTTTGGTGTTATTAATGGAAGTGGTGCACTTGATTTTAAAGAGAATAGAAGATTTTGTCAGAGGTTTCTAAGTTGTTTGAGCTTTGAAGCCGGCTGACAATGATAATGTACAAAATATGAGGGAGATGCATGTTTCTTTTGGTCTGCTGGTCTTGAGATTGCAATGTGGGCCCCAGAGAGAAGCGGCTCACTAAGCATGAGTGGGCCCTACGTCCACTCTCAATTTGGATAAATAAGTTAGGGTTATTTTTCATATTAGTCCCTCGAATCTTTCGTACTTTGAGATTTGGCTCTCAAATCATTGAAATTGCTATAAGGTCCCCCAAATCATATTGTCTTCCGAAGTTTAGTCTCCCTAGTTAGCAACCATTCGAATTTGGAGAAATAGTTCTTTAATTTAACTATTTGGGGGTGGAGTGCCAGTTATACACGTTTTAATATGAATCTAAACTCATGCCTGTTTATGAGCTCCAGTCTGTTACGCTTAAAACCCAAATCCAAACTCGTTTTAAACATTTATCTTCCTGAATTGTTCTTTAGTGAGGGTGGTCTGATGATTGCCCATTTATGATTAAGTACTAACCTAATCATGATTAACAAACTGGACGTATTTTGCAACAGACGGACTAATTTCCAAAAAACTATTATGGATGGGATGTGATAGCAATCTTAATGATTTGGGTCCAATCTCAAAATATAAAAGATTTGAGGGACTAATAGGCGAATAACCCAGTAAATTAAAGGGGCTATAAATTTCCTTCTTCTCCTCCTCCTCTCTCTCTCTCTGTTTATTTTTATTTTTATTTTTATTTTTATTTTTATTTTTTTATCTATGACGCATCTACTATCTGCAAAGGCTTCGGATGGGCTTGACTGTTTTAGCCCAAGATAGTTGTAGTGCAAGGTCAGATCTGTAGTCGGCCCACTTAAAACATATAACTTATACCTATCTTTTAGAGGAGTAGAAGAGATTATATATAAACATAAGGTGCCCTCCGTCTAGGGGTTAAAGGAAAAGAGTTAAGGGGAAAGACTAACTTAGTCAACCCTTTATGAGAGATTAAACATAATTTAATTCTGTTTGGATTTGATAGTCAAGATGAAGGGTTAAGTTTTTTGCGTTCGGTAAATAAAAAAGAGTTGAGGAGTCTACTTGTCATAAATATTCTAAAATAAATTCTTTTTTAAAGTTTCATTTCTTATTTCGAGAGAGAGTAACGCTTCAAATTTGCTAACCTCTCTAAATAAGGGGTTACCTAACTTTAACCCTGGTAAAAGGTTTGTTAGGCGGATTTGTGGATTGCAATTTGCATCTCCAAAGTTTGTATGTAAAGAATTTTGAAAAGTATGTATTCAAAATCTTGTTTGTTTACGATTAATAGTAAATCGGATCCGCATTTGGGATAAAATTTAACATAATTTGATCTGGTTGCACATGAATATATGTTGGGCTATGTGATTAAAGTGATATATTTAGGTGAAATCAACATAATTTTAGAGAGTCACACTTGCTCCATCTGTCCTACACTTTTCAAACTACTTTCAAGCTATTACACTCAAAACTTTTAAGATTCTTGATGACTCATCAACTTTGATGGTAATCCCAAGTGTAACAACTCCCACTTTTCTTTGCAGAGCATATGACTAGTTTGGTAACTATAGCCTATATAGAATTTCCCGAACAAAATTAAGCATTTCTTTAGACTATAGGGATCCTTAATTCTAAGGTATCAAATCAAAATTACCAAAAAAAAAAAAGAAGAATGATTACACTTTTATTTTGTTCCAACTCTAATTTTGCCAGTACTCTAGCTTTTATGGATAATTATAACTAAATTACACTATTTAAACTATTCCTACACTACTAGACACATCAGTGTAGGATCATTCCACTTTGGTTATTATTAAAATTGTTGAGTTATTATGGATCCCATAATTTTTGGTATAGTAATGTAGGAATAGTTTGAAAAGTATAGTCTAATTATTACTACTTGGTTTTTATTGTGTTGGTGGTTTTGTCTCTATTCTCTGTCTTGGACATAAAAATTGTTGAAAAATGTTTATATCTTCCTAAAGAGTTGTAAAGTATCATATGAAGATGGAGGATCATGGATTTATGATATGTTCTCGATTAAGGATGAAAAGAGGGTCGATTTGTAATGATGACTTTCATGATGTCATTTATTAGTTGTTTGGTTTGTTGATTAATCTTGATGCACATAATGAATTTTGAGAACCCCATAAGTAAAATCGTGTTTGTTTGTGATGGATATTAAAGAATATTTATATGAGAGATAAAATCCAATCAAAATATGTTTGGTTGTACATGAAGTTTGTTGAGGATATGTGATTAAAATCACAAATTAGGTTGAAAAATTCGGTTGAAATCAAAGATAATTTTAGAAAATTATATTTGATGCATTTAACCACTATATATATGGCAATCCCACATCTGTATTAAAAATAATAAACAAATAATGTATTTGCTAAAAATCCATAATTTTTACTTGTGGGTCCCATTTTTTAAATACAAGAATGCAAAATGCATGGAAACAAGCAGCCTTAATGCATCCATGAACGAGTGATCGAGTGAATTTTGACTCTACACTTTGCATATAATACAAATACAAATTGCACAATTGTCATACTATACTAGGATTTTTCGGTTTTAAGCCTCCCAAATATTCAGTTTAAATAACTTTTGAATATGACCCCCAAATCTTTTAAGCTGTATCAAATTGATCTGTTGTTTTAATCTCAAACAAACTTAATCTCAAACAAACTTCTCTTTCTTAGTATTAATTGAATTAAAAATGTTTTTCTATCATCATCCTATTTTAGTGAAGATACCTAAGAGAGAGAAAAATCAAAACAGTGGCGTGGACCCGTGGTCGGCCCAAACTGACGAACGTCACAAAATTAAGATCATGCTAGAAAGCAACTGAAAAATTGACACACAACTAGTTGATTCACAGGACTCTCACCTCACACCCGTTATGTTCACTAGCTGAATTAGGAGTAGTTAGAACATTGAGTTAGTTGGCCATTACTAAGCTATAAATTATCGTATAAATCATCATATTTGTTGGGCCCTAACAATGTGACATAAAAGCCTCTTTTGAGCGAACCCAACCATGTAAACTAGGAACGGGACAATAATGAGCAAGTACTAATCTATTCTCCTATCCTTGTAGTAAATGGATTTGGATAATTTCCACTACTAAAATCATTGAATAGATTCGTTAACAGAAGATTGTAATTTGTCTTCTAGAGTGTAAATAGAAATTATTGTAATTCACGAGGATATTAGAAGTGTTATATATATTCAGAATGGATTGCAATTGTCAATTATGATTCATTTATTAATCAGTAGTTTGTATTAAAATCAATACTCTCCATACTATTTTTGATACTGAAGAGAATCCAAATCTGTATTAAGTTTGACAAGATGGAATCCCTTCAACTTGTAACTTTGAGTGTGTACAGCTCAGTATAAAATGATAATGATAATGACCCATGCTAATAAAGCTTCATCTTATTTTTATGGAATTGGGTGGACAATTGTTCTCCTTTGTGTACAATTTATGAAGTATATATTTAAAGGCTACTGGTGAGCTGTTGTTATCTCTTTAATGAAATCTTCAAAAAAAAATTTAATAAGGAGTTGGGGAGGTATAGGTTGACCAAGCTTTCAAAGAAAATAATAAGAAAATCAAGCTAAATAAGGGAAGAAAAAGGTTGCTATGGTCTTTCATATATGTGTTTTTGTGTGTGTGTGAATGATGTGAATTAGATTAGGATGGTAATATCAAGTTGCTTTCAATTTTGGCGTGTGTTCATAGGAGATAATCTTCATATTCTCTATGATTTTGTTGGTTGAGTTGTTCAATATTGACCGAGTTGGAGATAAAACTGAAAAATATAAAGAAAAAAAAAATTGTCTACTATTTAATATTGTTGGGCAAAGGATTTGAATGCAACTAGTTTGGAATTTTCCATCTTAATGAACTGTCCAAGTTTTAGTAGACATGACATGCCTCGTTTGATACACGGGAATCGAATCGACTCAGAATGGAATGAAGTAAAGAATGGAATGGAATGAGTGTGGGAATAGAATGTTCATTTCCATTCTTATGTTTAGGTGCAATTGGAGAAAGACGGGATTGAAAATCTTTTTAATTTTTGGTATGAGTATTTAACAAGCAATCATGACATATTTTGTATTTAATTTGGTTTTTTCATTCCCACTTAAGTAGGAATGAGCCGCCCATTCCCTATCAATTAATTGGGAATATTTATTTTCATAAAAAGTGGGAATGAAGTAGAAGTCAGAATGTACATTCTAATTTTCAAAAAGTAGGAGTCAGACGAGTAATATTCATATGGTATGCAAGACTAATTATAGCTTGAAATTAGCTACTAATTCTTGGCTAATTCGTGCATGCTAATATCATATTTTTACCTTTAAGTGGATATGATATTTTAAATTTAATGTACATTTATTACGATGCTTAAGATTGTCTGTATACTAGATGGGATGCACGTGCATTGTACGTGGTGAAATAATTAATTATGTCATTTGGGGTTTAATTATTTTTTTCTTCGAGAAACATGTTTGTTTGTGAAATAGTGCATGGTTACCATATAATTTATTGCACGAAATAAGATCATGTTTTAAACCTCTACTTGATGATGATATCATGATTATAACATTTTGCAGACTATATCAAACTTTATAATGCATTGAATTTAGTTACAAAGAAATTTTCGTTACAAAGAAAATTACACTTTAATTTTCAGTTACAAAGAAATTTTAAATAACTCTTCACAAACTCAACAAAAGACACTACAAGTGTAGATCTCCGTTGTGGGACTTTGCCGCTTGGACGCCGAATCCGTGGACCACCGAAGCAACGATCGTCGAATCGACGGAGTTTAGTTAATGCCGCAAAGGAAACAAGAACTTAAGTAAATACCTTAGCAAAGTAAGATATCTACTCTTCTCAAGAATAAGTCAAAGCTTAAACTCGAGGAATCTCCACGTAGATCGTGTTCTTGAACTCCTAAGCTTGGATTCTCTCTTTGCAATAGCTCGCTTATCTCGATCTCGATTCGATTGCCGATCCCCGCCCAAGTGGATGTAGGAGGGTATTTATAGCCTTTGGGAAACGTGCTCTCCGAAGAAACACAAGGGTCATAAGTGCCCCATACTTTTAGTTAGGCACCGAATCGCCACGCTAAGCCGCCTCGCTAACCGGCGGTAGTAGGTCGCCTCGCCAGCTTACGGCAGGTAGGTCGCCTCGCTAACTAGCGAGGCGTCGGATCTCCAAATGTTGTAACGGTTTCCCCGCTTTTAGGCACGATTAAATTTTAAAATCAATTTAGTATTTTACTTTAACCGCATTAAAGTAGCTGAACGTCTCTTTGCGTTGATAAAGTCAATTGGGCCCCACCAAAGATTGATTTAGACCCTTCAGAGAACATTTCGGATATACTGGTGTTCGCCATGGGACAAGTAAGTACTCGCCTTTAGCGAGACACATCAATGTGTCTCGCTAGTGGCGAGGCACAAACAAGTGTCTCGCTAGTAGCGAGACACAAGCAAGTGTCTCGCTCATGGCGTAGGTCAGAGTCGAAAAAGTTTTGTTTGATTGACTTTGAGAAAAGATTACAATCACACTCTCGACATGAGGAAGAGAAGATTGATTTGACTTCTCTTTATATGGGTTCTTGGTGGCAAAGAAGGCTTCACTCAATGCTCACGAGTTTCGCTCGCTGACGATCGTAACGAGTTGTTGATGAAGAACTCGATCTTTGCGCGCAAGTGCTAGATTTTCTCAACCGTCCAAAAGTCCTTTTCCCCATAGTCGTCCAAGACTATTTATAACAATTAAGCACACAGCTGGCGTGCTATAATCGTGGGAACGTGGATTAGTTGCTATGGTCGTGGGTATAACTGATACCCACGTGGCTGTCGTGGCCTTCGTGGCCTTTAGCTTTGCTGTTATGGCGAGCCTCGAGCGAGCTTCGTTAGATGACGAGCTTCGCTCTTCATTGACTGGCTGAACTTTGATTGAATGACGAAGTTCGCTACTTGGGTGAACTTCGGTTTAATAACGAGCTTCGCTGCTTGGCGAACCTCGATTGGATGCATTTATGTATTTTGGTTTGATAGCGAAGCCGCCGCCGAGGCGAACCTCGTTGAATGTCGAGGTTCACCGCCGTAGGCTAACCTCGTTGAATGTCGAGGTTCACCGCCGTAGGCGAAACTCGCTTGAACGCCGAGGCTCACCGCCGTAGGCTAACCTCGTTGAATGTCGAGGTTCACCGCAGAGGCGAACCTCGTTGAATGTCGAGGTTCACCGCCGTAGGCTAACCTCGGTTGAATGTCGAGGTTCACCGCCGTAGGCTAACCTCGGTTGAATGTCGAGTTTCGCTGCTTTAGACGAACCTCGACTAATTGGAAAGCTTCGCTGCTACAGCACCTCATTCAATAAAGAGCTACCATAGGCAACCTCGCCGCATCCGCTGAAGGCGAACCTCGCCATCACCGCTGAAGCCGAACTTCGTCCGATCACCGTTGAAAGCGAACTTCGTCCGATCACCGTTGAAAGCGAACTTCGCCGATCACCGCTGGAGGCGGTCAAGCCGTGGCGACCTCGTGTTAAGATCGCACTCCGCTTCACGGTGAACCTCAGATTGAGGTCGAGCCGCCTTTAACGAAGTCTCGCTTTTGAAGCTTTAACAACTGTGGTGCTCGTGACTCGCCGAGAGGATTTTTGACTGCCTACAGACCCTTCAAAGTTTTCGACTTGAATCAGTTGTGTGGGTCCGAATACTTTGAAATTTTTTCTAACAGCCTATTGGCTAACTTCACATGCCAACCTCGCCGAGTTCGATATGAGGACAAGGCCATTTAACCTCGCGACTCACCGACCCTTGGCGCTTGCTGATTTCTTTAAACCGCGATCCACGCGGCAAACTAGGGATTAGACCCTTCGAAAGTGACTTGTCACATCCCCAGATCTCGTCCAGTAGATCTCGTGATCGATGATCACGGAGAGATCCGGGTCAGATATCTCGGCCGGCCGCTTGGGTTCTTCGAGACCCTATATATGACAGCGAAAG
Source organism: Asparagus setaceus (assembly GCA_012295165.1). Taxonomy (NCBI): domain Eukaryota; kingdom Viridiplantae; phylum Streptophyta; class Magnoliopsida; order Asparagales; family Asparagaceae; genus Asparagus; species Asparagus setaceus. The sequence continues at coordinate 3,664,051 of CM022709.1, read as the reverse complement.
GCCCCAGAGAGCCGCCCTATTGCTCATCTTCTTCAAGCCACTGATATTCGAATCACTGAGATCTCCTTCAACGCTTGATGCAATGGCCCCCAAAACCGCTACTGGCAAAGGCAAAAGCACCGACTTCGCTCTCCCAACCGGCCCGCCATAGGTAAAAGACGAAAGACATCGCTCGCCAAGACATGACTTTTATAACCTGCCGTAGAGTTGATTTCATGACATGATTTTCACTTTGGAGACGAGATCGATTTCAAAGATCATAACTTTCTAACTGCGCCAGCGGTTTTAACGAGGCTTGCCTCGTTTGGCTTGATAAACCTCATTGAGGTTCTTGATCTTCCAGATCCCCATGGGGTCTCTGTTTTGAAACTCGCCTGTTTGGCGAAGTTTGATTCTTTAGATGAAGCTCGTTTCGGCGAGTCTCGTCTCTTTGAATGATGAGTCTTGTTTAGCGAGGCTCGTCTTCTTGTGGGATGGGTCTCGTTTGGCGAGGCTTGTTTTCTGGAAAGATGAGTCTCGCTTGGCGCAGGCTCGCTTGTTGATGAGTCTCGCTTGGCAGGCTTGTTTTCCGGAAAGATGAGTCTCGCTTTGCAGGCTCGCTTGTTGGATGAGTCTCGCTTTGCAGGCTCGCTTGTTGGATGAGTCTCGCTTCAGGCTTGTTTTCCGGAAAGATGAGTCTCGCTGGCGAGGCTCGCTTGTTGGATGAGTCTCGCTGGCGATGCTTGTTTTCCGGAAAGATGAGTCTCGCTTGGCGAGGCTCGCTTATTGATGAGTCTCGCTTACGCAGGCTCGCTTTTCTCGAAAGATGAGTCTCGCTTACGCAGGCTCGCTTCTTGTTGGATGAGCCTCGCTTTGGCAGGCTTGTTTTCCGAAAGATGAGTCTCGCTTGGCGAGGCTCGCTTTCTTATTGATGAGTCTCGCTTGGCGAGGTTCGCTTGTCGCCGGTTCGCCCATTGATGACGGTTCGCCTGCTTGACGAGGTTCGCCTGAGTGTCTTTGTCCTTTGAAGTAGCGATTTAAATCTTTGAGACTAACTTCTTCTTCTCTTTCTTTGTGTAGTTGAGCATCCTTCTACCCCCATTCCTCAACGGGTTCTTTCGAGCAAATGGTGCTCAAGAGGCGTAACCCGATTTCTCCTCTCGTGAACGCTCTCGCATTTGCGACGAACCGAGGAGTTGAGACTTCTTTCTCAACCTTCAACATCCACCTTCAGCGCTGGATTACGGATGCCCTTCTCGAGTCTATTAACCGACCAAATTGCAAAGCCCGCCTTCCCCGCTTGGGATGATAATCAAGATCCGTGACTGTTGGAGTTGGGTACATATAAGTGGCTTCGAGTGGTGAACTCACGCCACATGTTTTTACCGCACCGAACGGATCGCTCACTTACTTCCTTGAGAGCCGCTTCGCTTCTAAGATGAATTGGGATCTAACCCCTCTCAAGATGGAGTGATGTGTGGTCACTCTCTGGTGGTGCACGTGGACCGCCATGGTCATCATGTAACCGGGTCTACAACCCGGCTTTTCCAGAGGGAGCTCTGCTGGCGAATCACCGTTGCGCCAACACTTTTGGTCGTGCTTTCCATAAGGCGAGGGGCAATTTCGCCAAGATTTCCGGACTCCATCCCATCCATTCTCAATCCATCTAATTGGAGAGGTTTGGCCTTAGGGCTCCTATCGTGGCAACTCAACGGGCTTGAGGAACAATTCTCAACAATTCTTTGGGATTTTGGAATTGTATAACTCGATACTCATACCTTCTTCACCCGCATGGTGAATTGGGATTGCTTTGCACGAGATGGCCGAGGTTTCGGCTACTCATGGCGTATCCGCATCGGGAGTACGCCCCGGTATAAAGAGTCGATGGATTTGGAAAGATCACCCCAAGTAGTGGAGACCTATTGGGAAGTGATGTGCCACTATTATATTTGTACTGTAGGCACTACCGCTGATAAGAAGGGGAAAAGTCCATTAGTCATAATATTTGGGCCCACTACCTCTTTGAAGGGTTGGATGATAAGGAGGTATTGTGACTCGGTCCTCTTGAGGCTAATACTTTGTCACGCTTGTGCTTAACAACCTTCCGCTTATGTGACTACCTCGACGAGCATGGCTTCCCCGGCAGGATGACGCTTGACACTTATATTTATCAAAGCGGGAGCCGATTGGCGGTGTTAGCGTTACCTCATGTTGTGGCTCAAACATATCGCCGTCCTCACGGCAGCCTTTGATTCATTAGGACCTGATGTGATTTTCCCCGCTGCTTGCTTAGCACACGGCGCCAAGATGCACTTCTTCCTCGCCATGATTGCCCGTGATCCATTACGGATCGCGTGCCTTTGCTATACCTTCCGCCATGGAGCCGAGAACCCAAGGGTGGAATTACCGATTTATCTTATGGCGGTTCGTCATGCACCGCCCTACTCTCATGGGTACACCTTCGCTCCTATAGAAGGACAAATCACCTTTCATCCAGAGGCTAGAGAACGCCGATTGACCAAACATTACATGGCTTCAGCGCCTCCCGACTATAAGAGTTATTCTTTAACCTGCCTTCCTCATTTTCCCCGAGTCACTATGGACAAGCTTTGGTGGATGAACCTAATGCTCGTGGTTATACCACTTTGTCACTTGGTCGCTTCCTATGGCTCATGAGCATCCGCCGGTATTTTATTTTCCGCTTCGTCCTATATGCGATTGAGCCTTATCTACCCCGCCGCTTTCGCCGGGCTTTGGGTATGATCAACTCAGACGCTGGTAATCCCAGCTCAATTACAACCGACGGCCGCGCTTAGTCGTGGGAGCTGTGGCTTGTATCGACCGCTGTCGGCGAATGTGCTCGTTTTTCTTCCGCAACGACCCTCAATCCTGACGACGCTCACAGATTGCAAGTGGCATTGCATGGCAAACGCCGAAATTCCGTGCTTCAATATCAACTCTTCGGGCTACGATTGATTCGGGCCATATAGGAAGGCCGACTTCAACGAGGAGCCGATTCGACTAAAGGAGTATTTGCAACCAAATATCGAAACTAAACCCCAAGTTGGTGTGGAGCCTCACGCCAATCCACCTCATGGGACCCAGAACCATCACGCCAACCCACCCACATGAGACCCAAAGGATATAGATGAGGCTCTAGATGAGTACGGTAGCAACATCTCTTCTTCGGCTGGTTTTGAAGAAACTCCCGGGTGAACCTCAGACGAGGCACTGGAGATTTTGCTCCTTTGGAGAACCATCGAACATATTCCGTAAGATCCTCTTGAAAGCTCTACCTTGCCCAGCCAGCCTGCTGAGTCAGGCCTCAAGAAGCCACCCCACTTCTCGAGCTGGAGGAAGCCAAGCTTTGGTGCCAATAACTCAAGGATCTAAAACCCGCCCCTCGGCCCAAGCGTAGTCAAGCGGGTGAGGAGAGAAGCCTTGATTGAAGCCGCCACCAGTCCCATTATCAAGGCCCTCCGATGCCGCCAAGAGTATGCTTGATGATGCCAAGAGTCTCCGTGGCTGCCGCTGTTTTCGAAGTCGAACCTGTGACCCAAGACGAGCATAAAGAATCCTCGCCGGTTGCCCGAGACCCCACCGCTTTGACTGCCGCCACCACCCTTCAATTGATATCCCGCCAATCCCGCCCTCTGCTTGTCCGCCGGGCTCAAATCCTTCGTTGGTACCCCTCTTCTTTTGACTTGTCAAGGACTACGGGTATCTATGATTCGCCATAATTTCCTCACCATCCCGAAGAATCTCCTACTCAAGTGTTGGAGCGCAGGGGATTTTGCTGGATCAAAGCCGTATTGGAACCCTCCCGATGTGATGCGAGCTCGACTAACGCTGCAGCCTACGCCGCTTCATCAACCTATTTGGTACGTGCGCAGGCCCTTTCAACAAATGGCGAGACAAGTGACCGCCTCTTCATTCTAGGATTGAGGATCGTGCCATGCAGCCTTAGAAGAATAAGAGATGATACTCAATTTGAGCTCCAACGCCAAGTACTTGAAAAGAAGCAGAGTATCGACGCTTTTGAGACGGCCGCCACTGATGATGAAAAGAAAAGGGTTGCTAGCACCGAAATGCAACCAACAACTCCCCGGTTGATTCCATAGGCTGCCCTCATTGACATTCGTGCAAAATTGGCGAGGCGTAGTGGGCTAGCGCGCTCGCATCGAAACATCGACTCGATAGCCCAATGTGTGGCACACGAGGCCTTAGTGGAAGCCGAATCTAATGATCCGAAGGGCTTACCGCCGCTGGAGCCAAATGCCTGCATCTTCGACAAATGATCTTCATAAACAAAGCGACTGAGGAGATCAAAGTCACCACAAGGAAACTATGGTCAAGATTGCTTCCGAGATCCGCCAAACTCTTGGGAACTTGTAATTCATGTACATCTTTAACTACATGATGAATAAAATTCCACTTTTTTTGTGTTCACTCAAAATTTTGTTGCGACTTTGCATTTGTAACTGAATTTTTAGCAAACTCCCAGCCTATCAACGGACTTGGTATGTCTTTACCAGCTTGCCGCTTGAACCGGACTAGCCATACTTTTCCCTCAAGATGATGAGTTTTCGAGGAGGTTCTTTTAGGCTTAATGCTAAAATCTCCCTCTATCCTTAGCCGCTCAAGACGCTAGATTAAAAGATAAAGGCAAATTGCCTAGTAGGTCATTAATAGGAATAAAATCATATGAGGATGATCGAATCGCTCAGCTGACATAAAAGTATAACGATTGTGATCAAAGAGTAATCGAAGTTGTTCAAAGGACATGAAAGTATAACAACAGGATTACAAACGTAATCATTTAAAGGAATGATCATGTGGAGTAGTCAAGTCGCTCATTGACATGAGAGTATAACGACTATGATTGGAATAAAGGTAAATTGCATGGTAGGCTACCGCCATGAATAAGATAGTGTGAAAGTTGTGATCAATCGCTCAGCTGACATAAAAGTATAACGATCGCGGATCGAAGTAATCAAGTTGTTCGACATGAAAGTATAAAACAATGATTATGAACAAAGTCATTCAAGGAAATGACTCGTAGGGTTAACCGAAATGCTCAAAGGACATAAGAGTATAACGACTATAATTGGAATAGGAGCACATCGCATAGTAGGCCACTATTCGTGAGTTGAGTTGGGTGTATCACTTGGTTAACCACTATCTAACATAAAGTCACTCGCATAAGAGACGATATGGAAATGATCAGTCGCTCAGCTGACATAAAAGTATAACGATCGGATCGAAAACAATCACATTGTGAAAGTATGACCACCGTGATCAACATGAAGACACATCATTCGATAAATCAAAATTAGGTGACACCGCTGTTCACGGAATTGAAACATTGGCTCATCGCTGAGTAAGCCCATATGGGATGACGAACATCATTCGTATGAATAACAAACGCCGGAGAATTAGAATATTGGCGCATCACTTGGTAGGCCAAAGGTGGATATCGTGAAGATAAAATATTGACTTGGTAAGTCAATACTTAGAAACGATAAGATAATTGACTAGGGTAATATTTCTTCTAAACTTACCATTGATAGGCATCATGATTTTGTCGCCTTCTTGATTGGTTAGCGGTACGCCCATTCGAGTAAACCGACTCCACTACTTAATGGTCCTTCCCATTTTGGTTCGAATTTCTTTTGGAATTCAAAATCATCAAGGCTTGACAAAAGCACGCAGGTCGCCTTCCTTGAAAATACGACATCGGACCTTCTTGTCAAATGCTTTAGAAATCGGCTCGTACAACTCGATATGCCGTTGAGCCTCAGAGTCGCTTTTCATCCAAAGATTTCAAGTTCTTCAAGGCCGACGATGATTTTCTTCACCGTCATTCCAGTGGTTAATGCTATTCGTGAGCGATGGGATTTGAATCTCCAATGGTAGAATAGCCTCACAACCATAAACCGTAGAATATGGGTGGTACCCATCTGCAGCGAACCGTCAGACGATAAGCCCACAAACTTTGTCCCAACTTATCATCCCAATCCTTCTTATTTGAAGAGATAATCTTGGTGAGGATTTTGATGATCGCCTTATTAAAAGCTTCAGCTTGTCCATTCGCCGCAGATAGTAAGTCGTTGATGCCGATTCGATTCTAATTTATCGCAGAATCGCGGAAAGCATGATCGACAAATTGTGGACCATTGTCGTGGACAACTGCCTTGGCACACCATATCGGTATATGACGCGATGTTTGACAAATTTGATCACATCACTAGCCTTGACCATTCTCAATGGAATAGCCTCCGCCCATTTTGAGAAATAGTCAGTTATCGCCAATATGAAGCGATGTCCTTTTGAAGAAGGTGGGGAAATTGGACCAACGATATCCATTCCCCATGTTTCAAATGGCCGTGACGCTATGTAGGATGCAAGTGTTCCGCGGTTGATGAAGGTAGTTAGCATGTATCCGCATGCATGGCATCGCTTAGCGAAGCCACATCATCCCTTACCATTGTCGGCCAATAATAACCGAAGTTCACGCAAATGGTCCCATAACTTGGGTCCGTGTTGGTGTGCTCCACAAACACCGCTATGAGCTTCTTTCAAGACTTGCTCGCTTCCTTAGTTGACGACATCGGCAAGAATCCATCATACGACCTTCTATATAAAGTCCGAATTGGGAATCATAGTAAAATCTTGATGCTCGCCGACGAATTGACTCTCTTTTATGTCTTCGGGTGATATCCCATGCAAGACATAATCGATGATTGGGAACCGCCAGTCTCGTGCTTCAAGTGACTTAGGTTCGTCTTCGACTGCTTGGATCTGTAACGCATATTTCGGTCGAAATAGTTGCCGACTAGACACACTAACCGAGTAGCATTCTCGGTAGCTAGCGACGCAAGAGACGCCAAAGACATCTCGCATAAGTGTTCTCGCAAACGGGTACATGATCGATGTAAAAGCTTTCAAAGGAGTCGCCTAGAGCTATGGCGCCGCATGATGAGGGATAAGGTCCTCGTGCCTGACTTCATATTCTCCTCTCAATTGTTTTACGATTAGCTATGAATCCCCAAATGCTTCAAGGTGTTTCACGCCTAAATGCTTGGCTATGTCGAGACCAATCAATAACGATTATACCGCTACGCTATTGGTGCATGGTTCGATAACTACACCGCCGTGGTATCACGTGGTTTTGTGGAGATATCAATACTACCCCACTCCGCTACAACGGGCCGCCATGGGTCGCCTCGCGGCTCACAAAGAACAATCGCCATACCGCTCCTTAGAGACCGATTAGCTTCATAAGGTTCATCGTGCATGTCTTGATACAATTTGACTTTCCCTTTCAATGGATGGTTAGCCAAAAGATCACACACGCCTTGATCCTTCACCGCCCGAGGTTTGAAGTGAATGTCGATCGAGATAATAACAATGCCCATCTAGCCATCCGACTATTCAACGTGCCGTCAATCATGAAGACCCGTGATAGGGTCAATTTTGGAGATGACATGTATGGTCCGCCCCACTAGATAGTGCCGCATCTTTGGATAGCTAAGACCAAAGCCAAACATTCCTTCGAATGGGAGGATATCGATATTCGCCCCCGGCTGTCCTACCGAGGTAATAGATCGCCGCTCATGGCCATTGTCATCGCCCCGTGCAAAGACTCGCCAACGATACTCAGAGCGGATGTAAATCGAAGGGTTTTCCGACTTAGGTGCAACTAACACGGGGATTAGAAAGATACGCTTTGATCTTCAATGCCTTCCCAATCTTCATCCCAAACTAACGATACACCTTTCTTCATGAGCTTCGAGAATGGTTGACATTTCCGATAAATTGGAAATGAATCGCTAATGTAAGCCAAACGCCTTTGAGGCCACGGCTCCCTAAGGCTCCTAGGAGGTGGAAGTTCCCGGATAGCTTTGATCTTGTCCGGTCGAGACGTATACCATCCGGCCGGACCACTAACCCTAGAAATTTGCCACTAGACATCCCCGTAAAAGACTTAGTTGGGTTCATCTTCACCGATGAGCCCAAGATATCTCAAATGTCGCCCTCAAGTCGTAAATGATCACTTTTGTGACGACTCTTGACCACTAAATCGCTTCACGAGCATTCCCATCGCCTGCATATTTTCGAAGATAGTGGTCATGGCGCTACCGGTATGTAGCCCTCGCTTTTAAGCCGAAGGCATAATCAGATAAAGATATTCCCCGACGGTTCGAAAGCAAGGTGCTTTTCATCATCGGTGCATTTTGATTTGATTGTACCCGAAAAGCCATCCATAAAAGACATCCTCGAATCCACATGTGTTGTCGATGATAATGTCCGTAATTGGTAGAGGGAAATCGCCTTTTCTGACATGCCGATTTACGCCTCGTAATCAACGCACGGCCGGATCTCGTCCGCTTTTCTTTACCACGGTACTATATTTGCTACCCACCGATGTCGCGACTTCCTGATGAACCCCGCCTTGATCGCCTTCTCGATTTCGATGGCTTTCATGACCGAGGGAAAATCGCCGTTGTTGTTGTTTAACGTGTTTAGCTCCCGGCTTAATGTTAAGGCGATGCATGGCCACTTGAGGGTCTAAACCCGCATATCTTCATAACTCCATGCTAAGACATCGATATATTCTCGCACTCAAAGCGATAAGACTCTCCTTTCTTCACCACAAACTATCGCTATGAATATGGGTTTTGGATTAGATTCGCCCCCATATTTATTTGGATTATTTTGTCATCGCGGGTGGTTCCCGTTGTTCAAAACGATGTTCCCATTGCATTCCCAAATGCCGACTCATTGATCTTCCAATAGCGTAAGAGATCATCTTCTTGGATCTCTATTGATCACCGAGGTCATATTGACCATCAAGGACTTAAATTCATGTCCTATACCGACGCCGTAATCCCAGAAGTTGCTTCAAGATGAGTGATCTCGACTCATCCTCGGCCATAACATGCCATGAGTACGGGCGACTCATATCCCAACCCTTTACGAAGTTTTATGATAGTAATCATCGCCGCCTTCCCGACATAAGCGATCGGATCGGCGTTTTGATACCTTTTCCGTAATTTAACCCTTCTTTGTGAAGGAAGTCATATCCCATTTTCTTCATCGATGTTGTACCGGCCTACGAAATATAAAAATTGGGGTTCTTTTTCTTTGCTTGGGGTTGTTCCACCTCGCCTGTAATGGTTTGTTGACTGCCCAAAGATAATGTCTTTCGACCATTATTCCGGACGGTATCACAAAACCGCCAGAAGAATTAAAGTGCCTTTGAGTTGTCATAAATGACGATCGAATGGGCATGTGCATGCGTGTTCAAAGATACAACCGTGGAAGAATTTCGACATCGTCAAGATGACTTTTAACACCCGGTATGTAAGCTAAATCATAATTTTCATTAAAATCGACTATGTCGCCATCGATCATTCAGATCGATTACAAAGGGTTTTACATCATTGAAAACAACACCTTGTTCTGACTCTATGTCGCCTTCATTTGCCATAGTCCTCGATCCGTGGTTCATCGGTTTGGCCTTCCTCAAGGTAGTGGACGTAATCCGTAAAATAATTCTCCACACCTTTGAATGGTTGCCTTCCACGACCAATGTTTTAACCATCCCTTCTTCATCTACATACTTCATGCATTGATGCAACGTAGATGGGACAATCAAATTTTCATGGATCCGTGGTCGCACCCAAGAGCAAATTGTAAGATGTATCCGCCGATGACATAGCAGTAACATCCGCCTTCAAATCTCCTATTTGGCATTTGAGTTTGATCTTGCCCAAGGGACGAATTTGTAGCATTGAAGCCGTAGATGGTAGTCCCGTTGTTGCTAACCTGCGCGTATCCCAAGATGTTGTATAATTTCAATGGGATGATACTCAATGCATCCCGTCAACTTGAGCTCTGCTGATTCGACAGATCCTATAGCCGCGAAGTACAACGCCTATCGCGGTTAGTTCTTCACTTGCATGTCCTCTCGATGAAAAGTAATGCAAGGTATTGGCCCTTTGAAGACCTGATAACATTGGGCACAAACTTCGTCCTTTCCGAAATGAGCCGAACGCTTCATTATCCGGGCCGCAGCTTCGGTAGATTGAGAGAGACGCAAGAGCTCAAATAAAGTAATTTCGGATGTTGGAGAGTTGGGCTAACACGCCGAACCGAAAGGAGCCTTCGTTTCGTGCATGTCCTTCCCGAAAGTGCTTTGTTGTAGCGATCTCCCTTGTCTTGGACCCACCAACTGCCTTTGTCGCTACATCGGTGTTACGGTACTCCTTAGGAACTCTTTTTCCGCGGGTGGCTAACGCCGGTACAGATGTGCGACCGGGCGGTTTGTTGCTCGGTAGAGTCATTGACTTGCTCCTTTTCCTGCAAGCAGCAGAGGCGGCGCATAAGACTTCCCTTTTGACTTTGAAGAAGTCCATTGTTCATCCGATAACAAGTCGATGAACTCATAATTTCTTTCTACAGTGTAAGGGACCATACCTTGTGCTTCCCGGCCGGAGATCAAAGTTCACAACTTTGGCTTCGCTGATGGATCGGTTTTACACCGCCCCGCACTTGAATTCGCAAAATCGCCAAATCGAGGGCTTACCATGTTTGCGAGACACCTTCTTTGATCCTCCCGCAGAGTCATAACACTCGCTTCTAGCAAGACCTCGATCTTGTCCTTCAATATGTAACATGACCCCGCTGGATGGTGTACCATTCGATGGTACATGCGATTTTGATCATCCGTCTTGAGGCTTCCTCCCAGCTTTATTTCCTAAGCTGATTTTGTTCATTTTAAGCAAAGTTTTAAGGATTGGGATAACCGTCATCCTTAAAATCATACTTCTTCTCGAGGACTACCGTCGTAAACGCTTGATTTCTCGCTGAAGGATCTTGAAGTAGGTTGGGCTTCCACAGCTAAAGTCTCCTTCCCATTCGATTGCTTTTGAGGAGTAAAATTATTCGTTACCCCTTTTAGGACGAGAGTCCCGAGGTTCCTCCGCCGATCCTCTTAATCATGTTTTCAACTTGTTCGCCTTGCTCACCAATTCTTTCCAAGAGTATGCCTCAACCGCACTCCATCTTAGAAAGTATGTTGATCGAGAGGTTGGCTCGCACATCCCGATGAATGTCGCTCCGAGGCCCCGATCCCGGAGTGCAAAGACAGATTCGAATCGCTTAACGAACGCGGCCGACAGCACTCGCTTCTTTGCTTTTCGACCGCAGTGGCCATAGACACCTCGTCATCATCGAAAAATCGGGCCATAAAGAGTCTTTGCATCTTTCCAAGAGTTGATAGAACCAGTGCTCTAACCTTCGAACCACTGGCTTAATTCCTTAAGAGTGCTAATGAATAATCGGGTCATAATAGGATCATTACCCGCTATATGCCCGGCTTTGCTTGGAAGTAGTAGATGTGTTGTGACGGAGAACTTTTTCCATCGAACTGCACCAGGTTAAGCGGCTTGAATTTCGGAGGATACGGGACATCGTCCCATTCTATAGGATATGGCCTCGCCACCCCCAGCTCCTTAGATTGACCTTGGAGTTTCAGAGCATCCAGCTGCTTTTGGAAATCCCGCAACACATGATCTTGCTCTTTTGTGCGCGGATTCGATTCCGCTTCCGATGACATTGAGTGGACATCATGATCCACGTTATAGCCTTCTTGCTTCGATTTGGATCCTCCTTCGTCCATCTTCTTCTTGCCCACAAGTTTCTCCATCATCATTTCTAAGCGCTTGATGGATTCTTGTTGCGCAAGAATAGTAGCTTGTTGCTCTTCTATTCTTCGTGTCATCTCTTCCTCTCGTTCGGCCATGAGGACATCGGCCCGATCACCAAGTCAGATTCGGTCAGATGTAGCCATGCCGTAATTCTCAACTTCTTCGGTACCCTACCAATTGGCTATAGTCAAGTGGAATTGCCACTCCTGCATTTAAGACGGTGCTTCGATAGACCAGTATTGATTAAAGCTCTTAACCCCGGGAATACTCGCCGATGATTCGGATCGCTTATCGGTCTTGCTCCCGCTTCTCCCAACCATGTTGATAGTCACCCCATGACTATCGCTGGCCGCCGCTTTTAGGGTGGAACCGCCGTCTCGTTGACGGGTCGCATAATCGCCAAAACCGGCTCGATGCTGATGAACATTGTGCACGATCGCAGATGAGCTTCACAACAAAGAATGAGACCGCATATGACTAGCATCACGTTTGCGAGTGAGGTAATCGCGGAGATCAATAGTGGGTGTACCCCCAATTGATTCTGGAAGACGAGCCTCATATGAGAGAGGCTTCCTGGATTGAGTTTGGCGAGCCTGGCGAGGTTGCCATTTCCTTTGATTTTGACGGCGAGGTTCGCCTGTTCGCCGAGGTTCGTCCTGTCTAGAGGAGACCTCATGTTGGCGAAGCTCATTGTTTGGACGAGGTTCATCCCTTTTAAAGGGGACCTCATGTTGTCGGGCGCAGGTTCGCCATTCAAACGAGGTTCGTTATTCAAGGGGACCTCGCTAGGCGCAGGTTCGCCACTTGACGAGGCTCATTCCTTTTGAGGGGACCTCGCTAGGCGCAGGTTCGCCATTCAAACGAGGTTCGTTATTCAAGGGGACCTCGCTAGGCGCAGGTTCGCCACTTGACCTGGGCAGACGCAGGTTCACGCTGGACCGGGCGATGAGGTTCGCCACTTGGGCTAGGCTCGCAGCAGAGCGACGTCGCCTTGTAGACGAGGTTCGGCAGCTGGGGCACCTTCGCCTTGAATTGAATGAACCCCGATGATGACGAGATTCGCTTATTTTCTTTGGACGATAGTGGAATCCGCCCAACGAGACCAAAGCTCGAGCACGCCGGGCGAAGCTTGGTTCTCGCTGGCCGACGCTGTCCGGCACGCTCGAGTGGACCATTAGAAGGTCCGGCTTCTCACGTGCGCAGCGAGGCCGCCGAAGCCAAAACTTGGCTAACATCATCCAAGTGGACTTGGATTGCTTAACAACCCATTTCTAGCCCGCCGGTTGACTTTTGGAGCCTCGCCTTTGAAAGACAAAGGTCGATTGTCGAGGTTCACTCGAGAGGATTCAGCAGGCCACGGGCTGAAGTCTCATACGACTCGACGACACTCATGTCTTCACCGGGCTAGATGCCCCAGGAGAGAAACTCCTCGCACTTACTCGATCGAATTCGATGACCAAGATTTGAACCTCGGTTCCAACTACAATCTTGTCCGATTGCCACCACCAATTCATCTATCGAACGGTTGTTCTAATCGTGGTCGCCATCTTCAGAGTCAAAAGTTTTGTTTGATTGACTTTGAGAAAAGATTACAATCACACTCTCTCGACATGAGGAAGAGAAGATTGATTTGACTTCTCTTTATATGGGTTCTCGTGGCGAAGAAGGTTTCACTCAATGCTCACGAGTTTCGCTCGCTGACGATCGTAACAGTTGTTGATGAAGAACTCGATCTCCTTTGCGCCGCAAGTGCTAGATTTTCTCAACCGCCCAAAAGTCCTTTCCCCATAGTCGCCCAAGACTATTTATAACAATTAAGCACATACCATGCGGCTATAATCGTGGGAACGTGGATTAGTTGCTATGGTCGTGGGTATAACCGATACCCACGTGGTCGCCGTGGCCTTCGTGGCCTTTAGCTTTGTTATGGCGAGCCTCGAGCGAAGCCAGATGACGAAGCCGCTTTCATTGACGGGTCAACTTTGATTGAATGACGGTTCGCTACTTGGGTGAACTTCGGTTTAATAACGAAGCCACGCTGGCTAACCTCGATTGATGCATTTATGTATTTTGTTTGATAGCGAAGCCGGCCGTAGGCTAACCTCGTATGAAATGGTTGAATGGTAAGCCACGCCGTAGTTTAACCTTGTATGAAATGGTTGATGGCGAAGCCACAAGGCGCGTAAACTCGCTGAACGCCGAGGCTCACCGCTGTAGGCGAACCTCGGTTGAATGTCGAGGTTCACCGCCGTAGGCTAACCTCGGTTGAATGTCGAGGTTCACCGCTGTAGGCGAACCTCGGTTGAATGTCGAGGTTCACCGCCGTAGGCTAACCTCGGTTGAATGTCGAGGTTCGCCGCTTTAGACGAACCTCGACTAATTGAAAGCTTCGCCGCTAGCGCACCCTCATTCAATAAAGAGCTTCGCTACCATAGGCGAACTCGCCGATCCCCGCTGAAGGCGAACTCGCCGTATCATCAAGCCTAACTTCGCCGATCACCGTTGAGCTTAATCCCCCGACACCTTGAAAGCTTAACTTCGCCGATCACCGCTGGAGGCGGTTCGCTGCGGCGGACCTCGTGTTAAGATCGCGACTCCGCTTCACGGTGAACCTCAGATTGAGGTCGAGCCTCGCCAACGAAGTCTCGCTTTGAAGCTTTAACAACTGTGGTGCTCGTGACCTCGCCGAGAGGATTTTTGACCGCCTACAGAGGCACAAACAAGTGTCTCGCTAGTAGCAGACACAAGCAAGTGTCTCGCTTGTAGCGCTTGGGTCGAAGTTGATTCCATTGTAAAACTAGAGAAAATTACACTTTTGGTTCTCGCCACAATGAAAATTAAATAACTCTCTTACAAACTCGAACAAAAGACGCTACAAGTGTAGATCTCTTGTTTTGTGGGACTTTGCCGTGGGGACGCGTATCCGTGGACCACCGAAATGATCGTCGAATCGGCGGGGTTTAGTTAGTGCGCAAAGGAAACAAGAACTCAAAGAAATATCTTAGCAAGGTAAGATATCTACTCTTCTCAAGAATAAGTCAAGGCTTAAACTCGAGGAATCTCAGTGTGGATCGTGTTCTTGAACTCAGGAAGCTTGGATTTGATTACCCTTTCGATAGCCACCGCCCAAGTGGACGTAGGAGGGTATTTATAGTCTTTGGGAAACGCCCACAATTGTCATAAGTCTTTGGAGATTTACGATTAGCTGCGTACCGAGCCGCCTTCGCTGGCCGCCTCGCCATCGGCGGGCGTTGTCGGCCGCCACTGGCGGCGGCGGCAAGATGAGTCATTTCGGCCGACCGGGCGGCAAAGCGCCGCCCACCGCCGTAACGGTTTTCCGCTTTTAACGATTAAATGTTCTAGAATTACGCCTAGTGGGCGATTCTATGTAACCGACATTAAAGTATTTGAACGCTCTCTGCTACCGATAAAGTCAAGTGGGCCCCACCAAAGATTGATTTAGACCCTTCAAGAGCTCATTCCACATGTCCTGGTGTCTCGGCCGGGCGACACAACAAGGTGTTCGCTAATGGCGAGACACAACAAGGTGTTCGCTAATGGCGAGACACAACAAGGTGTTCGCTTATGGCGAGACACAACAAGGTGTTCGCTAATGGCGAGACACAACAAGGTGTTCGCTAATGGCGAGACACAACAAGGTGTTCGCTAATGGCGAGACACAACAAGGTGTTCGCTAATGGCGAGACACAATCTTCGATGTGTTGACTTCTTGAGATTCGACGACGTTGTTCTTCGATCTTCTCATGATTTAGTCATATTTGAGGTTCTTCAAAGAATTTTTGATGCCTACAGATACCCTCCAAAGTTTTCGTGACTCTCTGTATTTTGTCGAGGGTCCGAATACTTTGGATAAGATGCGCCTTGCTTCGCTCAACGTTGAACTTTGTAGAAGAGGCCCATGTTTTGCTTCAGCTTGAACTCGGCTACGCCGGGCGTCTGACCATACTTTGGGATCAATAGTCATGCATTTGTATTTGGATTGATTGAAATGTCGAAGTCGATTTTGGACTAATCATCTTCATCTTGAAAGTCACCACTTGTTATAATTGAAATGCCTTGAGAGTCATTCAGAGAAAAGCGCCATCCGGTTTTCTCAATATCGATTTCCGTGAAAGCTTCTATATGGAATATGGAACCGATTTGTTTTGAATATACCGCCTCAAATCTCGCCAGAGGATAATCGCTGGTCTCAAAGTTGCCGACTCGTGTCTTTCTTCGTATGGGTAATTATAACCGCTCCGCCGATACAAGCTTGCGCCAGTTGTTGGCTGCTTGACTGAAGACGATTTGTACCGCAATGAGTTACAAAGTGCATTAAAATCACGGTGGGAGAGAGTGCTTAACCCAGCAGAAGAACGAACCCGCTGCCTCAAGTTAGGATTTTGGCAAACCCTCACCATCAACGGATTTGATAAGTCTTTACCAACCACCGCTTGAGTGGGCTAGCATGTAAATTATCCGAGTCCGCTCTACATGTTACGTTGTGCTAAAAGAGTGAATTCTCTTAGACTTTATGCTACGATCTTGAATAATGACTTGATCAATTATCTCTCGAATTGATTACCCTACAAAGATGTGTTAGATGCACTTATCTCCTCGTAAGGGACAGAGATAACATCCCTATGCATGAAGGCATAGTTTAGGTGTCATGAAGGCATGGTTTGGCCCTAACTATTCAAAGTTTTGACCAAGTGGGAGTGAAAATTTGAAATGATCCTAATCAGAGGAAGGTTTGACCAGATAGGAGTTTTGAGACAATCCTAACCGCCTAAGGTTTGATCGCCAATTGAAGTGGACCTCTCGCTCATGGAAGGAATCGAGAGGATTTTGACCGTGGTCCCAATCAGAGGAAGGTTTGACCAGATAGGAGTTTTGAGACAATCCTAACCGCCTAAGGTTTGATCGCCAATTGAAGTGGACCTCTCATTCATGGAAGGAATCGAGAGGGGTTTTGGCCGTGGTCCTAGCGTAGGAAGGTTTGACCAGATAGGAGTTTTGAGACAATCCTAACTATCTAAGGTTTGATCGCCAATCTAGAAGTGGACCTCTCATTCATGGAAGGAATCGAGAGGATTTTGGCCGGTCCTAACTGTAGGAAGGTTTGACCAGATAGGAGTTTTGAGACAATCCTAACCGCCTAAGGTTTGATCGCCAATCTAGAAGTGGACCTCTCACCATGGATTATCCACCCCGAGCTTTCTTTGCAAAACTGGGTTGCATTCATCTAATTGGTCGGGTTATTCTTAAGAATATTAGATGTAACACTCTCGAGGAACTGCCCAATAGTTGTAGAAAATAGTTTATACTCATATACCTGTCAGAGTGGGGAGGAGCAGTTTAACCTCTTATACTCGTCGGAGGAAAAGGAGCAGTTTAACCTCTTATACTCGTCGGAGGAAAAGGAGCAGTTTAACCTCTTATACTCGTCGGAGGAAAAGGAGCAGTTTAACCTCTTATACTCGTCGGAGGAAGAGGGAGCAGTTGGCTTATTTTGGCGTTAAGACGCCGGCTTCGACCAAGGCTTGGATGATGGCCTTGAGAGCTAAGCAATCCTTAGTAGGATGGAGGATCCTCCTGTGGTACGCACAGTATTTAGGGTCCGAAATCTTGTCAGCCTCCTCCTGATTTGTAATAGGTGGCAACTTGATTTTGTTGCTGTCGAGGAGGTGTTTGAAAATGATCAGAACTTCTTCATCTCTGAAAGAGTACGTCCTGTGTAATTCTGATTTAGGAGCTTTTTGCTGCTCTCGAGATTGTTGGCGCGGTCGTCGTTGCGACGTTCGACTTACGCTAGCAGCAGTCGCCGATGTCTTTCCTCTGTTGTTAGAGGTAAAATTTACTTCCGACGAGTCAGCCGTCATTTCGCCTCTTTCAGCTTTCTTCCTTCTGAGGAAACGTTCGGCTTGTTCACCGTTAAGTTTTAATTCCTTCCAAGTGGTTGGTGGTGCAACCCCCATGACTTCCAACAATTCTATAGAAAGATTGTTGTGGCAAGTCTTCAATATGAACTCCTCCGTAATTGGATCTCTGCAATTCATAGCTTTATTATGAAACGCTTTGACGAAGGTGTCAATTGTCTCCCACTTTTTGCTTCTCATCTAGGAGAGTTCCAATGGAAACTTCTGTGTTATCATCAAAGAAGTTACTGAGAAAAGAGCTTTCCATGTCATTCCAACAGTTAATGCTCGGCTTTGAGTCTTGATACCAATCGAAGGCGCTCCGAAGGTACCGACGAATGACCGAATCATCAAAGGCTCATTTCGAGATCACCCCAAGTGAGATTTGAAATAGATCAAGTCTTTGTGTGGCGAACCCCTCCGTCAAAAGGTGTGAAATTAATCAAACTGAATTTGTTGGTAAGGGATTGAATCCCAATCTCGGATATGGACACGAATTCGGTCTTCTTAACCTCGTGGCAGTCATTAAAGCATTAATTTTGCCTTCAAGCTCCTTCATCTTTTCATTTTCATCCTCGGCTTGTTTTGGATGATTCCTAAGAGGAATTGGAACACTTCCGCTTTGGGTAGCGAACACCTTTTCTTAGGAGGTATATCGGCATAAATGTGTTCATCTATCTCCGAATCACTCTCGACATTATGGGTATCAAGATTGATAGCTCCACCTTGTTGACTAGATCCGTGTTGACTAGATCCGGTATACTGGCCGTATGGGTTTGCAACTCCCTCATCATTGCATGGCTAGCTCCATCTCTGTTCTCATTTGACCTTAAGCTCTTCTCTTTGCTTGGCTAAGGCTTCTTGTAACATTTGAGCCGGACATCGGAGTAATGGTAAAAGCCTCCCTATGGTGACGACTCATACTTGAAGCGATATCGTCTCGAAGCTATTGTCGGCGGTAAATTTCATCTTCGGATGAATCTCCTTCATGCATTCTTCTATAGTCAATGCGTCGCGTAGCTCTCAATTGCAACCGAGACATTCTAAATCGAGACCCAACTTTTCCTCCGTGAGGAAGTCCGGATCTTCATCATTCTGGTCTTTTCCTTTGTTCACCATATTAATGGTGACTTCGGGAATTCATCCCGATGAATGGCGAGATCTTCTTTTTCTTGAGTCGCCTTGACTCCGTCTTCAAATCTTCCGTCGGCAAGGAAAGCCTCTCGAATCTGAAGCTCTTTGTGGTTGGCGTTTGACTCGAACGGGCACATCGACAACAACGTCTTGATTAGTTGTGCACATGAGCAAGAACAATTTATTTCATCAATCGTTTCTTTCATGTGTTACTACCCCCACCGATGACACAGCTTGATGTGGCTTGTCACCGTTGTACTTTCACCCCAAGTATAGCGTTGCCCTTAGCGGAGGACCGTCTTCTTTTGGGGCGTCGATCATTCGACTTGGGAGGCACCTTTGATGTTTTAACTTCATCGTGAAATTGTCTTGGCATGGATCATAAGTGTTTTATCATCTCTCGTGACTTCACGAATCACATGCCTCAAGTTCTTCCCTTTAGTAGACTTCGTGGACCCCTTGGGATGCTCAAACGAGATGCAATTGAAATTTTAGAAGCTGTGTTTCAACTTGCTCGGGACTCTTCTGGTTGGGTAATCCAAATGTTTCTTCACCGATACTTTGTCTTTATTTCCGGCCGTGGACCAAGACGACTAAACACCAAGCCGCCAAGTTTCCGTGCTTAATTGTCGTTATCTTAGCCCGTGGCGGAAGAAAGGCGGAAATGTCAAATTTTCGCCAAGGCATGGAAAGGCACCTTACGGCGGCGATTCAGCTGTCTGGTGACAGCGGGCAGTTTACTGCTACTACCATTGTTGGCGGCGGCTTAAACTGTCTGCGCTATGCGGCGGCTTCAGCTATCTCGGTGAAGGCTGCTGCGGGCGGACTCTTGGCTGATGTCACCGGGACCCAAATTTTGTGATTTTGAGTCGATTCCTTGGTTGATTTAGACTCCTGCTACGAACAATAGCGTGCATGAGCAGCGCGTGCCGCGGCTGAAGGGCGCTCCTTCCTTGTCAATCGGGTCCTTTTGGCGAGAACCCATTCTTCCTTGGGAGGTATTGAGGTTGGCGTTATAACTGGCGGCACGCCTCGATCCGCGAGAGAGTTCATGTTGTAATGAACTCCGTCACGGTGATTCCATGGCCTTTGCAAGTTGTGGGCCATCTTCGGCGTTGTCTCGGCGAGCCCTCTTTGTCGAGTGGTTGAGATCTTGTTAAATGACTCCTTCGAAGGAGTCAACTTGAACGAGCTTAGGCTTTGAGATCCAGGGGTGTTGTTGAGAGGAAATGGCCTCCGTGCATAGCGAACAAGAATGCGTTGCATCTGTGAAACGAACCTCCCTCTTAGGAGATGAGATCCTCCGATGTTTGCGGGTGAGGAGGACTTCGATGAGGAAGAGGAGAGATATTCTTCAAACTTGGCTTGATCGAAGAAATAATCCAGTCCATCGACCATGAGGGCCGATGACATTGCAATTGCGACACCGATCTCGGCTCGAGACCGTTAGCTCCCAATAATTACGCCATCGTGTTTGGGTCGAAGTTGATTCCATTGTAAAACTAGAAAATTACACTTTTGGTTCTCGCTACAATGAAAATTAAATAACTCTCTTACAAACTCAACAAAAGACGCTACAAGTGTAGATCTCTTTGTTTTTGTGGGACTTTGCTGTCTTGGGGCAGCGTATCCGTGGACCACCGGCGGCGATCGTCGAATCGGCGGGGTTTAGTTAGTGCTTCGCAAAGGAAACAAGAACTTCAAAGAAATATCTTAGCAAGGTAAGATATCTACTCTTCTCAAGAATAAGTCAAGGCTTAAACTCGAGGAATCTCCGTGTGGATCGTGTTCTTGAACTCAGGAAGCTTGGATTTCGATTACCCTTCGATGCGACCCCACTTGATGGGCGTAGGAGGGTATTTATAGTCTTTGGGAAAGCGTGCCCACAATTGTCATAAGTCTTTGGAGATTCTGATTAAGCGCGGCGTTTCCGGTACGCCTCAGCGCTTGGCTACCGCTCGCTGGCGGCGGTGTCGGTACGCTTTTCGGCGTATGAAACCTACGGCCGTGGCCGATCGTCGATCCTAATTGCGCCGCGGTTTCCTGGCTTTTAGGCGCGATTAAATGCCTAAATTCGCCTAGTGGTATATCTTCACGATAACCGCACATTAAAGTATTTGAGCGTCTCTGTACGATAAAGTCAAGTGGGCCCCACCGGCATTGATTTAGACCCTTCAAGAGCTCATTCCACATGTCACGGGTGTCACCATTGCTGGCGAGACACAACAAGGTGTTCGCTAATGGCGAGACACAACAAGGTGTTCGCTAATGGCGAGACACAACAAGGTGTTCGCTAATGGCGAGACACAACAAGGTGTTCGCTAATGGCGAGACACAACAAGGTGTTCGCTAATGGCGAGACACAACAAGGTGTTCGCTAATGGCGAGACACAACAAGGTGTTCGCTAATGGCGAGACACAACAAGGTGTTCGCTAATGGCGAGACACAATCTTCGATGTGTTGACTTCTTGAGATTTTGACGACGCTGTCCTTCGATCTTCTCATGATTTAGTCATATTTGAGGTTCTTCAAGAATTTTGATGCCTACGATGGCGAGGCACAAACAAGTGTCTCGCATTATGGCGAGACACAATCCTCCCCTATGTTGACTTCTTGAGATTTTGACGACGTTGTCCTTCGATCTTCTCATGATTTAGTCATAATTGAGGTTCTTCAGTAATTTTTGATGCCTACACTCCAGCGTGTGAGCTAGTGTTCGTTGTGCAGGCGAACTCCTTGCAGGCGAGCTTGAGAGCTGTTTGAATACTCAGGCGAGCTTGTCGAACAAGCGGGGTCAACTGGTGGGCCCCTCCAGCGTGTGAGCTGGTGTTCGTTGTGCAGGCGAACCCCTTGGCGGAGCTTAAGCGCCTGGCGAAGTCAAGCGAGCCCCTCGGCGTGTGGTGGCGTCATTGTCTTGCGGCGAACTCTGCCGGTGGCTTAGCTCCTGCGAGCGAGCAAAGCATTCAGGCGAGGCTGAACTCGTGCGGGCGAGCTCAATAAATGGGACGACCTCGTGCGGGCGAGTTCATAAAAAGTTGAGCTCGTGCGGGCGAGCTCCTCAGATAGGTAATGTTGAGCTCGTGCAGACGAGCTTTGGCTTGGGCGTTATCTTGCTCAAACTTGCAGGCGAGTTTTGCTGGGCCTTTTGAATGCAGGCAAGCTCAAGCCTTTGACAGGCGGGCTTGGCAATTTTTCCCGCCTACATATACCTTTGCCAAAATTCTAATTACTTGGAGTAAGACTCAGTAATCTCTTATATGGTTTTGAAGAACATCCAACTATCCAAGTAATCATTACTCTAATTTCGCTGATAATTTCTTAACGGGAATCAGCTGAGATAAGTTAATTAGAGTTCAACTTCTACCTAACTCCTATTTCGAGATATAAAGTAGTTTGAGAATGTCATTTTCAATCGTTTTGAGAATGTCATTTTCAATCGTTTTGGTGCGTCCAATCTCCGACGTACATGTGGAAGCATGTAATAAAATTTTGATAATGATGTATAAGTATGTATAGTGAGTAATAAATTGGATTGTTCAGAAATAGAATCTTCTCTGATGAGTCTTGGTGGATTTATTGAAAAGTTTGCACTCCCTTTTCTATATTTTAGTGCATTTGGCATGCAATAATTCCATTAAAGTGCTTATTGAACATAGTCCGGAGATATTGGCTTTTCTTAACCTCATATGCTTATTATTATTTTCTTTTTGGAGATGTTATTCTTTGCATGAGAGCTGGGGAGGATATTTTAAAATTTTCATTGATTATTAAAACAAATTGGTAATATCAAAATTGATTCGAGAGAGGAGAGTTGTTGCAGAATGAGTTATATATAGGAGGAGGAGCTAACCACTGGGGAAGAAAAAATGTTTCAATATGAGTATTGATTTTCAACAAGTTTGGGGCATAAAGGATTTCCTTTAATTGAGTACAAGTATACATAAGGGTGGAGAAGAAGGCCAATTCTTTCCTGAAAACGCTGTTATCGCCCTCTTTTTCAATGTTAATGGTCCAAAACAACAAGAAGTTAATTTCGTGAAAAAGAAAACATTAATTAAGTGATATAATCATTCGCTAACTTATAACATTACTGGGACAGGTAGCAAACTGTGACATAAGTCCCTAATAAGTGAACGACAGGCTAACATGAGTTAAACCTTACAAGTGTTTGATAAACTTCAGTTAAAATTGTACTGCTTAATTTGGATTGTTTTGTTATGCTCTTATTAATAAAACACAGGGATAGGAATCACAGATGATCCAGATGGTTAGAAAGTTTCAATATGGCTCTCAAGATCTTGGGTTCGATTTCCATATCAAAAATAAAAATAAAAATAATAAATAATAAATAAATAAATAGATAATTTTCTTTTCGACTAGCTATATTCAGCTTGGTTTACTTCTGCAGCGCAGCTATTAAAGAATTTTCTCCTGACTCAATGATTTTTAGTCAAACCAAGTTCAAAGGTGAATTTATGTAGGGTAACCATACTCTTCAATGCATCGTTTTGCAGCCCTGCGTGTTCTATTACTTTGTCTCCGCATGCTTGAATCCCAAATTTATAATTTTTTTCCCCCGATATCTCCCTTAAAGCTTTCATATTTTGAAATTAGCCCCTCAAATCATTAAAACTGATTAAGTTGTCTGATTCTTAAGTTATTGCGAATTAAGAAGATAACAGACTAATCATTAGGTTTCGTTTGTGTATATCTTACTTCTCATTAAGGAGGGTTTCTTATACTTTTGTGATAGTTATTTTGACAATGTCAGCTAGATCCCTTGATCTCGTCTAGGCCTTCTAATGTGTCCCATCTTCATGGAATATGTTAGAGATATACAATTCTCAAAGTACACGCGTCACCGTTGGATTGCTCAAAACAAGGCGGTTCATATTTGAACCGTTGTCCTTTATACTCAAAAAGGGATGTGGCACAAATGTCACGCATGCATACAGGGGAATATTAGTTTCCTAGCTAATGGTTTTATGACAAAAGAAACGCGTTTGCAGTGGATCGAGCTAGGTTCAGGACCGAGCTTTTGTTGAGCTCTCTGTTTGGAGCTTTACTCTCGAGCTCATTTTTCTGAGAGATGGGGATATTGATGGCATGCCACTATCATTCACATGTTAGTCATGTGACAAAGCACTACATAATATTTTTATGGTAATAACACCAACAAACTACTCGAGGGATCACTTGTTTTCATGTGAAACGGATTTGGATCTTCTTCACCATCAAAAAGTAATGGAGATACCGTTATTTTAATCATAACCATCAATTACTTAATGGATGATTATGATTCATTTTAAATTTAACACGCACCTTACTCCCTGGATTACACACATTCCTACTTTGCACTCAAGAAGAAGTATGACAACCACCCAATAAATAATACGCGATTCAAATCAATGTAATGCTCTATTCACTACTTTTTGGTAGTGGACTTTTGGTGGTGCACTAATCTAAACATAAACAATCTACAAGCTACCATTAATCAAGTGAAGTTAATTTCGTACACTTTCACATTTGTTCACCATGCAGCTTAAGATTAACTAATATAAAAAGATTAATGATAGATGGTACTCAAACTACCAACTCAGGCCCCATCATTAAATGTTTTGAACATTACAAGCCACCACACATTGATTGCCGCTAAAATCGCCTTTAAATTCAACCCCATCATCTCCTCAACCATAATCATATCTCTCTCTCCCTTACTCTCACTCACTATAATTAAAAAAAAAATGGCCACCTCCTTCAATCTCAACCATGCAAAGCTCGCCTACCAATTCTTCATCAATCACTTCGTCGCCCTCCTCCTCATCCCCATCATCGCCTTCCAATTAATCCACCATGGCGTCGACGACCTCGTGGACGCCGCTCGCTCCGCCCTCAACCTCGACCCTCACATCGTCCTCTGTTCTTCCTTCGTTGCAATCTTCGTCTTGACCGTCTACTTCATGTCGAGGCCACAGCCAGTCTATATCGTCGACTACGCTTGTTTCAAGCCCCTCCACAAGCACCGAGTCCCCTTCTCCTCCTTCCTCGAGCACAGCCGATTGATCTCCTACTACACCGAGAAGACCACCAAGTTCCAAATGTACATCCTCGAGCGCTCAGGCCTTGGCGAAGAGACGAACCTGCCTCCTGCCATTCACTGCATTCCTCCGATGCCCAGTATGCAGAAGGCCAGAGAGGAGGCCGAGCTCGTCATATTCTCAGCTGTCGATGATTTGTTCGCGAAAACTGGACTGAGATCGAAGGATATCGATATCTTGATTGTCAACTGTAGTCTCTTCTCTCCGACGCCGTCGCTGTCTGCTATGATCGTTAATAAGTACAAGCTCCGGAGTAATATTCGCAGCTTCAATCTCTCCGGTATGGGCTGCAGCGCTGGATTGATTTCGATCGATCTCGCCCGTGATCTCTTACAGGTAGGTGACAGTGGCAGAGCCATGTATTGTCCAATGGTTCACAGGATACCACTAGATTGTTCTATTCTATACAAATTTTTTATCTATTTTTACTTGTATTTTTATCTATTTTTACTTGTATTCACTACTACGAACATCACTGGGATTTAATTTTGGACACCACTAAGAGGAATAAAGTTGTACAATTGTCAATATAGATTCTAAATATAATCATGATAAGTTATATTGAGACACCACTGGGACAAAATTATGCCTCTACTATAGGTTTGGGACCGTATCGGATTTACTTGATTGATAGTTTATGGTTAATAAACTATTTAAATTAAAAACCTTTTTTATTTGATTAAATAGATATGGATTAAAAACTGATATAGCGCTCTTTGAATTTATCGAAATTATTATAAAAATACAAATTAACAAGTGATAGAATCTTAAATGGATATATTTGGTAAGTAAAAGAATCGAATATTCATTTGATTAATCTAATCAAATATAACCGAATAACCTGACAAACAAATTAACGACCTATTTATTAATTATTAATTATGTGATAAATTTGTTTCCGCCCCCCGGTTACAGGTGCATCCCAATTCTTACGCTGTCGTCGTCTCGACGGAGATCTTAACGCCGAACAACTACGCCGGAAACCAGCGAGCCATGGTTCTCCCCAATTGCCTGTTCCGAATGGGGGCCGCCGCGATTCTCCTATCAAACCGGTACAGAGAAAAAAGCCGCGCAAAATATCGCCTCCTGCACGTGGTCCGCACGCACAAGGGGGCCGACGACAAGTCCTACCGCTGCGTGTACCAAGAGCAGGACGCCGAGGGCAACACCGGCGTCAACCTCTCCAAAGACCTCATGGCCATCGCAGGCGAAGCGCTGAAATCGAACATAACGACTCTCGGGCCATTAGTCCTTCCAGCTTCAGAACAGTTGCTGTTTTTATTAACTCTCATTGGGAGGAAGTTCTTCGGCTCTAAACGGAAACCCTACATTCCTGATTTCAAGCAGGCGTTCGAGCACTTCTGCATCCACGCCGGAGGCAGAGCGGTGATCGACGAGCTGCAGAAGAGCCTGGAGCTGTCGGCGGAGCACGTGGAGGCGTCGAGGATGGCGCTGCATCGGTTCGGGAACACGTCGAGCAGCTCGCTGTGGTACGAGCTCAACTATATCGAGGCCAAAGGTAGGATGAAGAAGGGCGATAGAGTTTGGCAAATTGGGTTTGGGAGTGGGTTTAAGTGCAATAGTGCAGTTTGGAAATGTATGAGGACGATCAAGACGCCGGTAGATGGGCCTTGGGCTGAGTGTATTCATCGATACCCGGTTGAGATTCCGGATATTGTCAAGCTCTGAAGAGTAGCGATAACTAGACTATGCGATAACTAGACTATACTATTTTAAACTATCCTTAAACTACTGCACCTCAAGCTATGGAGTCCTTGGCAACTCGTCACCTTTGAAAGCAATCCAAATAAGGACCTCACACTTTGTGAATAGTAATGTAAGAATAGTTTGAAGAGTATATATAGTTTAGTTAGAATTATCCTTGAGGAAATCAGTTGGCAACAGTCATAAATAATTTGCTGTATGTGATTGATTATGTGTGCATCAATAGGCCGTGCTGCTAAATGTCATGATAGTTATTCTTATTTTCCATGTTCATATGCATTATATGAATAGTGTTTAAATATTCAGTAGTATTTTTTGGTTATATATATTCCATGGACAAATAATTGTTGGTGTCACTGTTGAGGTACAAGGACGGGAATTGGGCCCGGTACTGGTTGAGCATGAGTGGGTACAATCCAATTGTTGTGTTGGGCCGAGTAGTAATACATAAACAGTGTGCTTTTTTGTTCTTATCGATGAGTCTGTTTATCTATCTGTTGGTTGACCTTCGGAAAAAGCCGTGTTTAGCGAATATTGTGTCAATATTGAACCAGTTTTCGTTATGTCAAAAAAGTGATCCTAAAACTTGACCGTCTCTCTCTATTGCTATAGCCTGGTTAGGATAAAATTTTACTAGGATCAATCCTGGATCAATTTGTGAGTAGTTGACGGACACAATACAAGAGAAAGTAAAGAAATTCTTCTAACTTTCATTATTTATAAAGGCTTCCCCTTGTACACCCAAAACTTGGGGTTGTAAATTGTCAACAGTTCCCTCATCTCTCTCCTCTCTTAAAAAAACACCAAAATAGGATCAGGAACTCATGGCATAATTGCATCCCCTAAATTGTGGCTATATATCCTCATTTGTTTTTTTTGGCAACACTTATATGTCCTAAAGTTTTTAAGTTTTGCACTTAAATATATTTTGTTATGTAAATGCGAGAATTTTTACCCTGAAACTTCGCATGTGATACTTGCATGTGAATTTTAGAACTTTTTAACCCTTAGTTTTTGTTAATTTACTATTAGAACTATCATAATTCTATTTAAAATCTTCCCTAATGCTATTTAAAGTAGGAGCTTGAAGGTCTAACTGTAAACTTAATAAATATCAAGATTGAAAATGTTCTAAAATTAACATGTGCGTCAGTGCGTGTGGCATGAGAATTTTCAAGGGGAAATTCTCATGTTTGCATAACTGGGATAGGGATGAGCGTTAATAGGTTTGAACTGAGCACATCGACCGAACCGATTGAAGTTTGACAGTTCAATTTTAGAATATGTTTTCATTGGTTCGGTTTGAGAAAATTTCAATACAAATAAATTGAGCCGACCTCTCTCTCAATTGTCTAAAAATTATTGTCTAAAAATTATTCATTCTTATTTTTTTGTTAGTTCACACATTTATTTCTCTTTTATCCATAAAGTTATTTATCATTTCAATTAATTTGCATTGTTCCCTTAACGACTCCTTAATCCACACTTTTGTTTCACCGATTCCTTAACATGCATCTGTCTTTGAATCTAGACAGACACCTCTTTTTTAATTAACTAAGCTCAATTCTAAACCGATTAAACTAGACGGAACCTATCGAACAAATTTCGGGCGGTTCGGTTCGGTTTCAAATATATAAATGTTGAGTTCGATTTTGTTAAAATTTGATAAAACCGATCGATCTGACCGTTTGTTCATCCCTAAACTAAGGGTATTAAAATGAAAAATTTAAAATCTTCAGGGTGTATAAGTGTTGCCAAAAACAATTGAGGGGTATATAAGTGCAAAGTAGGGTACAGTAGGGGAACCTATTGGGTATTCAAGTGTAATTAAGCTCGTTCTCAGACTAAAAGCCCAAAAAAACAAAACCTGTATAAAACAAGTAAACTGAAAATCGGCTGGATTCTCCCTCACACGTTCCCCCCATTCCTCTCCCTTTGAAAGAATCCAATCCAAAACCCTAACAAAGATTCTAATCCAAAATCCCCTCTTTTTTATGCTCTAATCATCGATGCAGATGGTCATTCGTGGCGCTTCCTCCTCGTCTCTCGCCCGTGGCGACGTGGCGTTCCTTCACATCGAGGTATGCATGGCTTGCTCTGGCATCGTGGTGCAGTAATTATTTACTTTTGATTTCAGAATTTTTCTGCATGCAATTTCTTCTCATTAGTTGCTGAAGTGTAATGCCACTATCCTAAGTAAAGATTTCATCTTTACTTTATCCAATTGTAATTTCTTTTCACGTAATGTTTTCGATCTTCATTGTTAGGATAAAGATGGGTTCGCTATCAGCTTTGCTGACAAGTTATTTTTTTTACTGCGAGAGTGTGTTACAGACAAGTGTTATGTTCTTTTATTCTGGGCTTAATTGCAGTTTGGTACCCCCAAAGTTTCACCCATTCTGAACATTGATGCCCCAAAGTTTATTTTTGCCCATTTCGTACCCCAAGGTTTCTCCGAACTTTTGACTTTTATATCCCAAAGTTTATTGTTGCACATTTGATACCCTAATGTTTCAGAAAATTGAACTTTGGTACACTTCGTTTGGGAGTACTTTTCATTTTTTCTGTTAAATTTAGATCATGCTGTTAGATCAAAAAAAGACTTTTACTTTAAGAGATGAAACCCTAATCAATCCCAAGATTATTCATGTCACACTATTGAGATAATAAGAAGATGCGGAACCATACCTGAATCCATAGAGTAGGATGTGATTCTTGAGTTTTGAGATGTAGATCTTCCAAATCTTCTACGTATATCCTCCTTAGAGAAACCTTTTGTCTTTCTCTGTAACTTTCTGAAGATGAGGTATCATAAAAAAAAACTGTACGTAGAGATTTGGGGAACCACAACCTTTTTTATAACTGAATCCAGTTATTCATAATTATCAATTCAGCCCATCATAGAATTAACAACTATATTTTGGTCTCTACACATAGGAGGCTCATACTTTAATAATGCATTAAAAGCCCAAACCCTAAATTAGATCACTTTAATGGGCTAACCTTAATTGACAGCACATAATACACATTTATTTAATATACTAGTCCATATATTGGATTTAACTCCAACACATGCGCCTAACATATGACCTCATTTGAACTCTGATAAGTAATGTAGTTAGATTTTCCTATTCTCCTTTATTTTAGTCTCATATTGCTTAGATTATCAAAACTTCTCTACTTTCTCTTGTATTTAAACATCTTAGTAGAATGAATAATACATCCAGTTCTCTCAAATCTCTCTGTACTTATCATGGTATCAGAGCCATCCTCTTTATCCTAGAGAGACCACTTTTTTCTGCTCGATTTGGCGCCACCGACGGGTTTCTCCACGTCAACCACAACGCTGCAAAACCTTTGATCTTCGACCCTAGATGGCCCCCTCTCGAGCTTGTGAGAGCCTAGCCCTCCCTTTGCTCCAACTGCCGTGATCGCTGCCAAACTCCGCCCGCTGCTGCTCACCCAACTCTTGGCGGCTCCGGAAACACCAACAACATAGACCCACAACCTCTCCAAACATATGCAATGAACCGCCCATTGCTGACCCGAGCACACCCCACAACCATCACCAAGCAATGCTGACCCGCGCGTAGGTCCCTACCCGTACCGTCTTTAACCCGCACTCAAACACCCCTGCTCAACCCAGCATGTTGAATATAGTGGTCATAAGGTGTTCGACAGATTGTCCAAGAGAATTGTCTTGAGTTGACGCTCACTCGTGATCCTCTCTTGCCTTCAACAAGCGCCACTTTCCACTCCCTTCTGCTCTGAGACAACGCAATCTTTTTTTGCTTCTCGCGCAGCTCCTTTCGCTGTCACGACGACCACCATGCTGTCAACCCCAACGCACATCGTCATCGTCAACACAATGCACTTTTGCCTTGCACTCAGCTGTCTTCCTTGTGAGTCGCATGCACTAATTGATTATCTGTTGCAACCACTTTCATTGCACTGCTCAGTCACCACCACAGCCCAAAAACACCACCGCTGGCCTCACCTCTGCTCAACTTCGGCGGTCCATTGCAGCCATCATCTCAGCAGCGCCTAGCAACTGTCCGACGAAATGCCAAAGCCTCCAACATCATCGCCACGGCTACCACAGCCACCGTGTACATCCCTGTGTCCACTGTTAACATCGCACCCCTCCGGCAACACCACGCAGCCGACCTCAACGACTGACGCTCGACATCGACCAGTGGCCATTAACGCCGGCAGACCGCCTCCATTGCCAAACCCTAGCCTCCACCTCAATCGAAGCTCATCTAACCACTGCCCTTGCAGTGTTCTGCCACCCTCACTACCACAATAACAAACTCCCAAACCTCGATAGATGCCACAAGTTGTTTGATGGATGCACAAAAAGCCTTTGTTGGCTGCACACGAGTTGTTCGATGGAATGTCTGAGCACCCCCGGCCAAGCTCCCTCGGCCAACACCCCGGCCACGCTCTCCTAGCTAGCACCCTGGCCACGCTTTCCCCTAGCCAGCGCCACCGGCCACGTTTTTTCTCAGCCAGCATCCCTAACCATACTTTCCACTGGGCAGGACCTCCTGTAGGCATCAAAAATTGCTGAAGAACCTCAAATATGACTAAAGCATGAGAAGATCGAAGGACAACGTCGTCGAAATCTCAAGAAGCCCAACACAGGGGAAGATTGTGTCTGCTTCTGATCGCGAGACACTTATGTGTGCCTCGCCACTAGCGAGACACTTATGTGTGCCTCGCCACTAGCGAGACACTTATGTGTGCCTCGCCACTAGCGAGACACTTTGATGTGTCTCGCTATTAGCGAGACACTTATGTGTGCCTCGCCACTAGCGAGACACTTTGATGTGTCTCGCTATTAGCGAGACATTTACTTGTGCCTCACCAAATGCGAGACACCCGTAATACTTAAAACGAGCTCTTGAAGGGTCTAAATCAATGCCGGTGGGGCCCACTTGACTTTATCGGTAGAGGCGTTCGAGACTTTAATGTGCGGTTACACGCTGAAGATACCACTAGGCGTGATTCTAGGGCATTTAATCGTGCCTAAAGCGAGAAACTGGCCGGTGGAGGGGCGATGCTTGCCTCGCCGATCGCCGAGGCGACCATCTGCCTAGCGCTAAGCGGCGGCCACCGCCGGTGGCGAAGCGGCTTAGCGCTGGCGGCTCGAGCTGCCAGCGCTAACTACAAATATCCCGCACTTATGACACTTGTGTTTCAAGATGGCACGCTTCCCAAAGACTATAAATACCCTCCTATGTCCACTGGGTGGGATCGCCATCGAAAGGGAGAGGAGATTATTTCGAGAGAGGAGTCCTTTGGTGAATCTTGAAGATCCAAGAGTGAACTCCTCATCAAATCAAGCGTTCTTGAAGCTTCCTTGGGAGATTCCTCGAGATTAAGCTTTGCCTTAATTCTTGAGAAGAGTAGATATCTTACCTTGCTAAGATATTTCTGAAGTTCTTGTTTCCTTTGCGAAGCATCAACTAAACCGTCGATTCGACGATCGCCGCCGGTGGTCCACGGATTACGCATCCCACGCGAGCAAAGTCCCAAAGCGAGAGATCTACACTTGTAGCGTCTTTTGTTCGAGTTTGTGAGAGAGTTATTTAATTTTCATTGTAGCGAGAACCAAAAGTGTAATTTTCTCTAGTTTTACAAATGGAACCAACTTTCGACCCAAACACGATGGCGACCGATGGGAGCCAGCGGTCTCGAGCGAGATCGTTGTGTCGTATGCGGCGATCGGCCGACCTCATGGTTGATGGAATAGACTACTTCTTCGATCAAGCCAAATTGAAGAATATCTCTCCTCTTCCTCATCAAAGTCCTCCTCATCCCGCAAACATCGGAGGATCTCATCCCCTAAGGGAGGTTAGTTCTGTTGTGATCGCGATTTTTGTTAAACTGCGGCGGAATTCCCTCTCAACAAGATCTCAACCGATATGACGAAGAGAGCTCGCCAAAGACGACGCCAAAAGATGGCTCGTCAATTAGCCAAGGTCCCGAGTCAACGGATGGAGTTCACTATCGATCGAACTCACATGATCGAGGCGCCAACAAACTACGCTTCAACCCGTCGGACTTCGCCAAGGAAGAATGGATTCTTGTCAAAAGGATCCGATTGACAAGGAAGGAGCTGCCAAAACGCCGCTGCACGCTTTGCTCGAGCACGTGTTGTTGTTCAAAAGGCGCAAGAGTCAAAATCAACCCGAGAATCGGCTCAAAATCGCCAAGCATGGATCCCGGTCGACATCAAAATCGGCTCAAGAATCGCCTCCACAACAATATTCGTAGAGGCGTGTAAAGCGCCTCGCGCCCGGCAGCGATCTAAGGCTGCCTCACGCCAACAGCGGCGGTGTAAAGCTATCTCGCCCGTGGCAAGCAGCCCCGCTTCGCCTGCGCCAGCGGTCTTCCATGCCTTAGCAGAAAATGTGCTTTTCCGCCCATTTCTTCCACTTCTCCGGCTGAGGTATCAACCGTTGAGTCTGGAAATCCGACAATTTCAGTGTTTAGTCGTCTTGGTCCACAGCCAGGAAATAAAGGCAAGGTACCAGTGAAGAAACGCTTGGATTATCCAGTCCAGAAGAGTCCTGAACAAGCTAAAATATCTCAGGTCTCTAGAATTCCAATTGCGTCTCGTTTGAGCATCCCTAAGGGGGTTCGCGAGTTTGCTGATAAAGACAAAACGAGGCGTGTGATTCGCAAAGTCACCAAAGGCGATCAAACGCTTGTTATTCATGCAGAAGCAACTTCCAATAGTCGACGCCCCAAAAAGACGTGTTCTCCAGTTAAGGACAACGTTACACTTGGGGGTGGAAGTGCAATTTGTAATAACCCACACGACCAACCACATCATCAGGCTGGGGGTAGCAACACACGAAAGAGGACGATCGATGAAATAGATTGTTCTTGCTCGTGTGCAAAATTGATTAAGACGCTGATATCAGGATGTGCCTGTTCTGAGTCGAACGCTCACCCACAAAGAGCTTCAGTATTCGAACGGCTTTCCTATCGACAGCGGAATCAAAACCCACCAGTCAAGACGACGTCGAAGAAGAAAGAGATCATCCATCTAGTTTGATGAGTTTCCCGAAGTGACTATCAACATGGTGAACAAAGGGAAAGGACCGGCGAAGAATTCAGATCCTGACTTCACTCCTGGAGGAAAGGTTGGGTCTCAGATTTCTCAAAGAATGTCGGTTACAATTGCGGTAGCGCATCGACTATAGAAGGATGCATGAGGAGAGTCATCGATGGCGAAGTTTCCGACATCAATTCGGCGATAGCTTCCGATGACACAATGTCAAGTGTTGGTTGTCATCCCAGAGAAGCTTTTACCATTACTCCCGATGTCCTGGCTCAAATGTTACAAGAAGCCTTAGCCAAGCAAAGAGAAGAGCTTAAGGCCGAAATGAGAACAGAGATGGAGCTAGCCATGCAACAGATGAGGGAGTTGCAAACCCAAACGGTTGCACAACACAGGTCGATCAACGGCTCGAATCCGTCAACAAGGTGGAGTTACCCACCATAATGCTCATAATGTCGACGGCGATTGAGGAGATTGATGAACACATTTATGCTGATCAACCTCCAAAGAAAGCTCCATTTGATGCTCAAGGTGGAAATGGTCCAATTCTTCCTATTGGAAGCGATCCAAAACAAGGGGAGGATGATGGCGAAAGGATGAAAGAGCTTGAAAATAAAATCAATGCTTTGATGTCCGTACAGGAAGTCAAAAGGACGGCATCCGTGTCAGTATCCAGAGAGTGGGATTCAATTCCTTACCCAAATTTAATTTGATCAACTTCACGCCATTTGACGGAGAGGGTCACCTACACAACACTGATTTACTTCAAATCACATTTGGGGGTGATTTCGGGAAATGAGCCTTTGATGATTCGGTCATTCGTTGGTACCCTTCGCGGGGCTGCCTTCGATTGGTATCGAAGACTCAAGGCCGGGAGTATTAATTGCTGGGAGGACATGGAAAGCTTGTTCCTCAGCAACTTCTTCGATGACGACACCGAAGTCTCGATTGGAACCCTTTTGGATGAAAAGCAGAAGAATGGGGAGACAATTGACACTTTCGTTAAGCGTTTCCGCAATAAGGCCATAAACTGCAAAGATCCAATTACCGAGGAATTCATATTGCGGACGTGCCACAATAATCTTTCCATTGATTTGTTGGAAGTCATGGGGGTCGTCCCGCCAACTACATGGAAAGATCTGAAAATACGAGGAGAACAAGCCGAACGTTTCCTCAGAAGGAAGAAAGCTGAAAGAGGTAAAATGACGGCTGACCCTTCAGAAGTAAATTTTTCCTCTCGTAATAGAGGAAAGGCGTCTGTGACTGCTATTAGTCAAACGTCGCAACCACGATCGCGCCAAAAAGCTTCTAAATCAGAATTCCACAGGACATACTCTTTCAGAGACGAAGAAGTTCCAATCATCTTCAAATATCTCCTTGATAACAATAAAATCAAGTTGCCTCCGATTACAAATCAAGAGGAGGCTGACAAGACTTCGGACCCTAAATACTGTGCGTACCACAGGAGGATCCTCCATCCTACTAAGGATTGCTTAGCTCTCAAGGCCATCATCCAAGCCTTGGTTGAAGCCGGCGTCTTAACGCTGAAATAAACCGAATGAGAAAATACTCAGGCGGTTATCACAGTATAAAGCGCTCCCTTACCTCCGATGAGTATAAGAGGTTAAAGCGCTTCTCTTTCTTACTCCAATAAGAATATGAGTATAAACCGCCCCTTTCCTCCGATGAGTACAAGAGGTTAAAACTGCTTCT
Source organism: Asparagus setaceus (assembly GCA_012295165.1). Classification (NCBI taxonomy): domain Eukaryota; kingdom Viridiplantae; phylum Streptophyta; class Magnoliopsida; order Asparagales; family Asparagaceae; genus Asparagus; species Asparagus setaceus. The sequence goes on along the minus strand of CM022709.1, from coordinate 3,628,694 downwards.
CTTTCTTACTCCAATAAGAATATGAGTATAAACTATTCTAAATGAATGCAGTCCAGTTTTACAAAGAAAGCTGGGGGGTGGATAATCCATGAACGGGAGGTCCACTTCCAGATTGAGCGATCAAACCTTCCGACAGTTAGGATCGTCTCCAAATTCCTATCATGGTCAAACCTTCCTACAGTTAGGACCATGGTCAAAGTCCCCTCTCGATTCCTTCCATGAACGAGAGGTCCACCTCCACATTGAGCGATCAAACCTTCCTACAGTTAGGATTGTCTCAAAACTCCTATCCTGGTCAAACCTTCCTACAGTTAGGACCACGGTCAAAATCCCCTCTCGATTCCTTCCATGAACGAGAGGTCCACCTCCACATTGAGCGATCAAACCTTCTTACAGTTAGGATTGTCTCAAAATTCCTATCCTGGTCAAACCTTCCTACAGTTAGGACCACGGTCAAAATCCCTTCTCGATTCCTTCCATGAACGAGAGGTCCACTTCCAGATTGAGCGATCAAACCTTCCGATAGTTAGGATTGTCTCAAATATCTGCCTGGTCAAACCTTCCTACAGTTAGGACCACGGTCAAAATCTCCTCTCGATTCCTTCCATGAACGAGAGGTCCACTTCCAGATTGAGCGATCAAACCTTCCGACAGTAAGGATCGTCTCCAAATTCCTATCATGGTCAAACCTTCCTACAGTTAGGACCATGGTCAAAATCTTCTCTCGATTCTTTTTATGAATGAGAGGTTTACTCCAACAAAGGGTTCGTTTTCGCCCCAAGAGAAAACACAAACAAGCTGCAATAATGACTGATGTTTCTCAAGGCATTCAATTACAACTCAAATGATGACTTTCAAGATGAAGATGATTAGTCCAAAATCGACTTCGACATTTTAATCCATTCAAATACAAATGTAACAAATATTGATCCCAAAGTATGGTCAGCGACGTCGCGTAGCCAGGGTTCAAGAAACTGAAGCAAAGCATGGGCCTCTTCTACAAAGTTCAACGTTGAACAGAAGCAAGGCATCTTATCCAAAGTATTCCGCACTTCGACAAAATACGAGGAGTCCGAAAACTTTGGAGGGGGTATCTGTAGGCATCAAAAATTACTGAAGAACCTCAAATATGACTAAAGCATGAGAAGATCGAAGGACAACGTCGTCGAAATCTCAAGAAGCCCAACACAGGGGAAGATTGTGTCTCGCCACTAGCGAGACACTTATGTGCCTCGCCACTAGCGAGACACTTATGTGCCTCGCCACTAGCGAGACACTTTGATGTGTCTCGCTATTAGCGAGACACTTTGATGTGTCTCGCTATTAGCGAGACACTTTGATGTGTCTCGCTATTAGCGAGACACTTTACTTGTGCCTCGCCAAATGCGACACCCGTAATACTTAAAAGAGCTCTTGAAGGGTCTAAATCAATGCTGGTGGGGCCCACTTGACTTTATCGGTAGAGAGCGTTCGAACTTTAAATGTGCGGTTACACGCCGAAGATACCCACTAGGCGTGATTCTAGGCATTTAATCGTGCCTAAAAGCGAAAACCGTTCGGTGGAGGGGCGACACTGCCTCGCCGATCGTGGCGACCCATCTTACCTCGCCAGCTAAGCGGCCTACTTGCCTGCCCGATGGCGAAGCGGCTTAGCGAGGCTTTCGAGCTGCCCACGCTACAAATATCCTGCACTTATGACACTTGTGTTTCTGAAGAGGGCACGTTTCCCAAAGACTATAAATACCCTCCTATGTCCACTTGGGCAGGGGATCGGCCATCAGAAAGGGAGAGAAGATTATTTCCAGAGAGAGGAGTCCTTTGGTGAATCTTGAAGATCCAAGAGTGAACTCCTCATCAAATCAAGAGCGTTCTTGAAGCTTCCTTGGGAGATTCCTCGAGATTAAGCTTTGCCTTAATTCTTGAGAAGAGTAGATATCTTACCTTGCTAAGATATTTGCTGAAGTTCTTGTTTCCTTTGCGAAGCATCAACTAAACCCCGTCGATTCGACGATCGCTGCTCGGTGGTCCACGGATTACGCATCCCCGGCACAGGCAAAGTCCCACGAAAATAGGAGATCTACACTTGTAGCGTCTTTTGTTCGAGTTTGTGAGAGAGTTATTTAATTTTCATTGTAACTGAGAACCAAAAGTGTAATTTTCTCTAGTTTTACAAATGGAACCAACTTTCGACCCAAACACCTCCCATATGCTTCGGCTCGGCCGGACCCTCTCAGTGCGGTGCCCACGGCGGTGACACTCTGGACCCTCTCTAGCTGCGGCTCGGCCTTGAAACAATCAGACCCTCTCTAACTGCAGCTAGCGGCCATGGCAGTGACGCTACTAGACCGTCTCTAATTGCAGCGCCCACGACAGCCATCGAATCCTCTCTAACTGCAGCTAGCGCCCACAAAAGCGACACCGCCGGGCCAGACTACATCATGACCTTACTGGCTACAATTCTAGCAATTGGTATGCTCCAATTCAACCATCTCTTGCCGAGCCATGTCTACAACCATCCACGCAAAGTGGGTCATCTTATCCAAACTCTTGGTTCTCTACGCACCGTGAGTTTGACGGAGGGTGTTAAGTAATATAGTTAGATTATCCTATTCTCCTTTATTTTAGTCCTACATTGCTTAGGTTATCAAAACTTCTCTATTTTCTCTTATATTTAAACATTTTAGTAGAAAGAATAATATATTGAGCTCTCTCAAATCTCTCTATACTTATCATACTCCATGTGGACTCTGGAATGAGTGAGAATTGCCAAACTTTGCTATTACACATCTCATCTTGGATGTTGACAGTAGCATTCTTACTCTTTTTAGGGGAATTTATAATGACTACAGAGTTACAAAAGTAACGAAGCATGGAAGTGATAAACCTCGAAATCCACCAATGGTGCTCTTCGAATCCACGAAGAACAATCTTTTAATTCAAGAATAACTTCGAATCCATGAAGAACAATAATATAAGAGGAATTTATTGATAAAAAAAAACAAAGCCAACTCCTAATAATAATAGAAATCCTAAAAAATAGAAATTCGAAAACTAACAAAAGACTCCCTATAATATAGGAAATAAATCTTTCCAATTTAAATTAAAATTTAATTTGTTTCCTATCCTAAATAGACTCCAACTTTGTTACTAAAAACAAAATAAAAGCTGATTACTTTTGAATTTCTGCCAAAATCGAGTACTGCTGAAGAGATTTTGGCATCTGCCAATTTGGTTGGCTCAGTCTCGTCGAGATAGGCGATTATAATATGTCAAGAATCCGCCTTCAGAATTGGGGAATATGATCGCTTCTTTGCTGGCAAGTCAATTATGTCTCTGTATCTACATTTAATTCATAAGGGTCTCACCTTCCATGAATTTGTTCGTAATACGTCATATATCAAAAAGTAAAAATTAGATCATGTGTTAAGCACATGATCTAACCGAAAAATAAACTGTCCCTAAAACTTTGGGTTATGAAATGGGCAAAAGAAACTTTGAAATATCAAATATCAAAATGGATGAAATTTTAGGGTATCAACTATCAAGTTGGGAAACAATAAAAAGAGGTTTAAAACATTCAAAATAGGTTAAACTTTGGGGTACCAAAGTGCAATTAAGCCTTTATTTTGTGTTAATTAGTGTTATTTCTTATTGGAAAGACTGGGTCATGCTTATGATGTTTTATTAATTGTACTGATATTATGGAAATCCATGTTATCTTTGGACAATGGTTGGTGTTATGTTCGTGATGCAACTGATGCTTCATAAGGAAGAAGGTAGCTTAAAATGATCACTATTATTTTGCGGTTTTGGATAAATGGACAGTTCTCAAGAGAAGGTTATATTATTCCTTTTTGTGCTTTACAGTGTTCAGCTATTTGATTGCTTCAGGAATTTAATTTTTGAACTCGGAAATTTGTTTATACCTCTAGAGAAAAGTTTGTGTCGGGGCTAGAAGAAAGCTTTTAGATGGTCTTAAATGTGAGGAACATAGGGTAATCGTGGAGTCCTAGCAGGTTTTTGTGAAAGTTTCCTACTAAAACGAGTGTTTCGATTTTATTATTCAAGGGGATTTTTTTTAATCTTAATTTGTCTGTTCATATGCCAACCAGTATGTAGCTAGTTGCAATTTTTTGAATTTGAAACTGTTGGTGCTATGTAATCCATGCTTTAATTCATTCCTTAAACCTTATTATCATGGATTTAAAGAATACAGGGATGTTAGTGCTTGTATCTATATTCTTGGAACTGAAGTGTCTTCTGAAGGATGTTAGTGCTTGTATCTATATTCTTGGAACTGAAGTGTCTTCTGAAAGGTGTTGGGGGAAAAATCGGGCCCAATCTAGAGTTGATGGGCCTTAAACAGAAGTTAGGAATCAATTTTAACCCAAAATCTATAATTATTAGGTATTGACTCAAGCTCTTATTTAAACTCATCGCTCTTTCTTATCTTATCCGATGTGAGACTATACTCACATATTAATCACCTCAATAAAAGGAGGGATTGCTGAAGCTTTTTTCAACATTAAAGAAGTCAAAATATAATATATGTAAGATGAACTGGAGGTATTGTTTCCCGTGAGAGATTGGGGAGCAGCAGAGTTAGATGTGGCTTTTACTTTGGAGGAAATTCAGAAGGCAGTTTATGATATTCATGGTGATAAATCTCCAGGGGTCTTTGATGGGTTTTCAGCTAACTTTTTCAAGAATTTTCGATAGTTGTCCAGACGGATATTTTGAGATTGTTTGAAGAATTTTATGATGGAAGGTTAGACATTAATAGATTGAACTATGCCCATATCGTACTCATTCCCAAAATAATTGAAGCGCGGACAGTGGGGGATTTTAGACCTATAAGTTTTGCTCAAAGTTATTACAAAGGTGCTAACTAATAAATTGAATACTAAGTTGAATTTACTTGTGGATCCTGTGCAATCTGGGTTTACCAAAGGAAGATTTCTTCTTGAGCGCGTGGCTGATGCGCAAGAAAAAATAGATTGTTTTCATAAAAAGAAGAAAAACGAGCCTTATTAAAGCTTGATTTTAGAAAAGCAAATGACATGTTAGATTGGCGACTCATTTTAGATTTGTTGAAAGCTAAGGGATTTGGGGCTAGACGGATTAATTGGATATTCACATCTTTAGTGTAGTTTGTCAGCTATTCTTTTGAATGGAAAGTCTGGGAGATGGTTTGAAAATATTTTCCCTCAAAAAAAAATATCCATCTTCTTGGACGTTGAATGGCGAATATGTTTTATGATGCAAAAAGGGCCTACCCGACACGAAGTTCTACTATTTTATAAATCGTAATGCATTGTGGTTCTGTTTTATGAAAAGCTATTTCTTGTAGCGTGAGTATTATATAGTGTGTGAGTATTATGTAGCGTTGAGTTTTTGGTTGTGTATGCTAGAAGTGCATTTTTTTCTCAATTGTTTCAAACAATTTCCATCCATGTTGTCTTACATTAAACTTGACTAGATATTGAGATTCTTCTTCAGATTCTTGGTCGCAGGTCAGCGTGGTTTGTGGGGAAAGGTACGTAGTGGAACTTCAACATGTAGTTGGAAAAATGCAATGGCATTTCATCACAACAAGAGTAAGAGCAAAATGATATTGACTTCAAGAAGCAATTATAGGATGTTAGAGAAGAACTTGAGAATGAATTGCAAGACATTAGGAAAGAGCACGGGGTGAAATTGGAAGAGTTCAGGAAGAGCACAAGAAGAAATTGATAACGCAGCAGTGTTTCTTCAACAGGAGATGATAGCTTTATTTCAAGCTGGTGGTCATTATCTTCATAAACAGAAAATGAGGTATGTTCATTTTGTTGGAAGGTATGCTTGGTAATGATGTGACACATTCCCATCCACTGATTCAAATAGGGGACCACATTCACATGTGTTGGAGAGTGGATGAGAATAAAGCACATTCTCGAATAAAATTTGTGCTTGATAAGTTTCTATATATATATATATATATATATATATATATATATATATATATATATATATATATATATATATGTGTGTGTGTGTGTGTGTGTGTGTGTGTGTGTGTGTGTGTGTGAGAAAAATGTAGGAACTTGGTACCAAGCATAAATTTTGTGCTTGGTAGTGAGTGGCTCATTCTTATCCACTCCTCAACCCATGTGAATGTGGTCCCTCATTTGAATGAGTGGATGAGAATGTGTTACATCACTACCAAGCACAAAAATAACTATGTCCTAGTATCCCAACTAAGACATAAAATAATGAAAAGGTAGAGAAAATAATCTAGTAATTTATGAAATACGCTTCTATTCAGTTTGAAAATATAACATAAAATACACACATAAGCTCCATCGGTAATGGCTAAAGCGGATCATAGTTCTAGTCATAGACCTTCTCTGCAAAGATAAAAATATCACACATACTAAAGAGAAATAAATATAAACAAACCATTTCATGGCGACATCTAATGGAATGTCTAAAAGCAAGAGGATAAAGATAGAATTTGAGATAAAGAGAAGATTTGCTTCTATTCAATTTGAAAATCAAATATGCTAAGTCCTCACCTAAGCTCCACTGACAATGGTAATAATTGTCATGATTCCAGTAAAAAATCCTCCTTGCAAAGTAATAGTACTGTCAAACGGAATAAATAAAAAGAGAAATAGAAACAATTAATTGTCATGATTCCGGTAAAAATCCTCCTTGCAAAGTAATAGTACTGTCAAACGGAATAAATAAAAAGAGAAATAGAAACAATCTAATTCATGGCAACATATTATTATAAAATTTAAAGTGACAGAACACACAGAGAGAGAGAGAGAGAGAGAGAGAGAGAGAGAGAGAGAGAGAGAGAGAGAGAGAGAGAATGAATTGTTATTTAGAAGGTGGGAATGAGAGATATGAATTAATGCTTTATCAAGTTGAAGTTGGAAAGTTAATTCTAAAAGGTGCGAGTATGCGGTTCATTGAGCTGAGTTATGAAAGAGGTGAGTACCTATTAATTACATGAAAGATACATGTAAGTTAGAGGGCTACGTTATAAAGTTAGAGAGAGAGAGAGAGAGAGAGAGAGAGAGAGAGAGAGAGAGAGAATGAATTGTTATTTAGAAGGTAGGAATGAGAGATATGAATTAATGCTTTATCAAGTTGAAGTTGGAAAGTTAATTCTGAAAGGTGCGAGTATGCGGTTCATTGAGCTGAGTTATGAAAGAGGTGAGTACCTATTAATTACATGAAAGATACATGAAAGTTAGATGGCTACGTTATAAAGTTGAAACGTTTGCAGTAGAGGCTTCAAATTCATTAAATTAAAAGAGTGTACTTTATGTCTCGCATTAGATAATAACTATATCATATTATGAAATTTCCATTTTGTCTATATGCCTCTACATTTGCACATAAATGCTAAATTATTAGTAACAATTTGATAACTATCCCATATAATAACATGTTTATAATAATTTATATGAAATGAAACTTCCATTGTTGTCTATGCCTCTACATATGCACATAAATTCTAAATACTAACCCTTAGATTATATAACCGTTTTCCGTAATAACATGCCATTAATGAAACTGATTTTGTATGTATGTATATGTAA